>JABUIW010000079.1:699744-831689 GCA_013363375.1 Menidia beryllina
ATGTATGTATGTATGTATGTATGTATGTATGTATGTATGTATGTATGTATGTATGTATGTATGTATGTATGTATGTATGTATGTATGTATGTGTAAAATTGGAACAAACAAGCATAATGTCCAAAATATGATCACACAGGAGAAAAATGAATGATGTATTCATCACCAGAGCCCCATAAATGGCAGTGCAGAATAATAAGTTCAAGACAAACATTTCAGTCTAATTTTAAGTTGTGGCCTGACTACAAATACTGCACCATGGCAGGAAACCAACCCACTGAGGCACCTGAGGATTGTCAAGCTTGTTTAAATATATGATTTAGATGCAGATGATCACATTGTGGAATGGAGTGTCACTTTAAACCAAGAAACATTGAGTGTATGATGTCTCCTAAGCCTCGTTTTGCATAATGCAGAACAAAATCTAGCATGTCTTTTTCACACTAGTTTAACACCATTTTAATGGGTGTCCAGCATTTGCATACCTGCTGTTCTGATATTGATTACATAAACCGAACTGTACATTCACACTAATATAATTCACTTTAGCAGAAAGCCATGCGTAAAATACGTTTTTGAACTGTTTTCTACGGTGATAGTAGTAGTAAGTCCTCATGTAGTTTGTTAACATCTGGTCAAAAGACCTCCAGTCGAGCTTTCCAACCAAATATTGTTAAGCCAGTAACTTCTTTACTGTATCATGCTGCTCTTCATTGTTGTGTGTTGTTTTCATTATTATCCACATGACAAACAGCCCCCGTTGGTCAAAACGTCTTTTGCAGCCTTAGATTATCTCTAGAGGCTTTCATTATCCCTTGATTCTGCCACCTTGATTACTTTCAATTGGCGTGAACACCTCATTTTCTCATATAATCTAATTCAATATCATCTCATTTAGGGCCTGATAGGATGAGACCCGAGATAATTCCCTCAGTGTGGAATTGCACTGAGATTAAATGTTTGTCTTGCAAAGTAATGACGTGGTGAAAAAAAAATGAGGTTCTATTAATTTTTTTGTCTGTGCTCAGAGATAGAATTAAGCAGGCCCGTGCTGGTCGCATACCAAGGTGCTCTGACAACAGACGTACTCAGTGTGACCTGAGAGGAGAGAATGGCTCATTTCACCTCAGGTACGTCTCTGATTTTTGATTAAAAGAATATCTAACATGTTATCTTAGGACCATGGCAGGAAAAAAAAAATTGACAAGAGTTTGGTTGTTGACAGAATAGTACACCAAGCAACAACACACAAGAGACATAATTCTAATTCTTTTTTAGGTCAGATCAAATAGCAGTTGTGCAATTTCATAAACAAAGTACATTGTTTTCTTATATTCATTTTATTTCCAGGCGTCAATGTATCCTCACATTTACTCCAGCTCTTGGTACGGAGTCTCAGACATTAAGAGAAAGTGATGGTAGCCTTGTTGTCAGGGGGGAAGAAAGGTGACTATCTGTCAACAGCATCTAATGTCTTTCATTCTGTCTGAGACCAGCACAGGGGCTGTAGTCAAACTCATGTCCCCGGAGGTCAATCAGTCAGCCATGCAGCTGCTTCCCTACAAAGTGACGACCTCTGGCCAGGGGAAAGCAGGAACTGCAAACCAGCCAATCTCTTTTAATAAAAAAAGGCCGAACCTGTTCTAGGAGAAGATATAACATTGTCCTTACCTCTGGAATTCCATCGTCAAAAGAGTTGAATGAATTTATATTCATATCTCAAGATTCCCTATTTTCAGTGTTAACATGAGGTTCTTCAATGTGGTGGTTTTGATCTGACAATGGTGTGTTTTTTGGCCCATCAGCAAATTTGCTCCATGCTTAAATTATTTAGACCAATCCTCCAATGCACCATATTGCAACATTATCCCATAGCAACATTTTTTTTTCTTAAAAAAAACAAGGGTATTCAGTGATTTCGTAACGACATGAATGATTTCACAAACAATTGAATTAATAACATGAACAAAGTTCAAACGACAATGCCCCGGTAAGGATGGCAGAGAACAAGACGTTATAGTGTCCCACTATTTGAATTTTTATCAGAGCTCTCCAGCTGGCAACATGGTGTTTACACCTGCACAGCACTCCAAAATCTGATCCTAACAAGGATACTTGTGCTCACTCCATTTTACATGAATCACTTATGGGACAAACTCTTTGAAATGAATGATGCTTGATCCTTGAGAGACTATCTGGCTCTTTGCAACATGATATCACAGAAATCTAATAGATTAAAGAAAAATACAGCCACATTCACACTGTTCTTTTTTCATGCTGATTGTCTGTACTTTAATGAAATTATGTGCCAGAATATAGAAAACAAGCCCCCCAAAAAATTTGGTTTCAAGTCTGTCAGTGTATTAAAAACACTTTTGGTGGAATATTTTCCAAAGTTAAACACTTTCTTGATATTCATTGGATTGGTTCTTCTATATGAATGACATTATTGATATGGGACATTCCAAAAGTGTTTAGTTTTAAAGTGTACATGCTTTTCAATATCTTAAGACGGATAATGATATAGCCAAGAATGGAAATTAAATGTCAGTTTGCTTCTCAAACATAACAAATTCAATAACTGTTAGATTTAGATAAATTTGGACAGCCATATATTGGACTTCTATCCAACTGTCTGCAGACGTAAGCAACTCATTCCTACCAACTCAATGGCATTTTTCATCAAAGATGCCAGAGCATTTTTAGCCCAAAACAGTTTTGAGCTTGTGGTGAGATGGTGGGCACAGCAGGAAGGTACCTTGATGGGATTTTTCTGCATGGTATTTCTCATATATGCATGGGTTTTCTTTGGTTAATCCAACTTCCACCCAATGTCCAAAAACATGCATGTCAGATTTACAACAACAATAACAACAATTTTTATTTATATAGCGCCACATCACAACAACAGTTGTCTCACAGCGCTTTCCAAACAGAGCAGGTCAGACCCTACTCTGAAGTTAACTACAGAAACCCAACAATTCCCACCATGAGCAAGCACTAGGCGACACAGGCAAGGAAAAACTTCCTTTACCGGAGACCTAAATTGTTTGTAGGAGTAAGTATGTGTGGTTGTTCGTTTTCTATGTGTCCCTGTAATGGAATGGTGACCTGTCCAGTATGGTGTGTCTCGACAGCAGGAATAGGCCCCGGAGCCCCCTATGACCCCACTAAAAATAACAATATAACCAGTGGATGGATGGTTTATCGGTATCTCTAAACTTTCATGACTGGGCATGGTTGTGTGATCCTGTGATGGACGGCTGTTCAGGAAAAAAATGACATTTCCACCAGATTAAGTTGTAAGAAAAGGGTTACAAAGTTTACAGTGGATATATTTGAAAAAAAGTTTTCTTTTTAATGTCAAAATTGCTGCATTGTGTCACTGAGGTGGTCCTGTCAAAGCTATGGTATATGAAGCATTGGAAGTGAGAGCTGATTTATATGAGCACAGCCCCACAGAGAACTAGCGTGAGAGATTTGGAAATATAATGATCTACTAATTCATTTTAAGAAGGCTGTTCTCGAGGAGTTGACTTAAACAGGTTCCATTAGCACTACCTCGATCCAGGATGCCTCATCAGTCCTATCTGAGGGATGTAGAATGGAGTCACTGATTTACTCCCTCTACACAGATTTTCTCAGCTTGTCTTGGGATTCAAATCTCCAAATCCTCTTCCATTCAGATTCACTTTACCCTCCCCTACTCACTTCCACATTTACTTACATTTATTTTCTGGTCTGCACGGACTCTCAGAGTGAGCACTATGAAGGATTACTCTCCAAGGATGTAATCCAATCAAAAAAAAAAGGAAAAGAAGAAAAAAAAAGAAAAGCAGGAACTGATTTCTTATCTTTGTAAGATGCTGCATTTCCCCTCATCTCTGAGAACACACAGCAAGCATTATCAGTCATTTGATTACCTTGAGTAAAAATGGATACAGAACAGCAGCAGTTTCAGCCTCGAGAGGCCTGACTTGCACATTGAAATCTAATTGAAGGCTGTACCTTATGTATTTGTTTAAGATTTCCAAATAATTAACTGGGGTAAAAGCTGTTATGGTTGTACAATGGGATTAAACGAGACATGAAGGGTTTTTTGAGTTCAAAACAATTGAGGCTTGAGAGCACCTTTTCCCTTCCACTTGACTTTTATATGCAATTACAGAAGTGCATCTGTATACCAAAATGTTTTAGTTCCGATGGGCATATGGCCATTAGATGTGCTTTTTTTCCCCCTCTTTTTTTAATCGTGTGTGTATGTCTGCATCTGCAGACTAATGTGTTTCACACACCATACGTCACCCGGGAACATCGCTCGGCTAACAGATGTTGGTCTCACAGGATAGCTGATCCCGTGAACTGAATGCACCCGCAAACATGTGTTTCTCTGGCTTCCATATGGATAAAACACATGTACCACTTATGGCTATTACGCTGACCAATGATAACATCCTAAGCCATTTATGGGCATCGAATTGGATCACGTGGTAAATGCTGGAGATGCTACTCCCCGTCTCTCTGCGTTTCCTCAGTTGTGAACAGAATTGCTTTCACATTCTCAACCACCTTGTTTCCAGTGAGTGTTGAACTTGCGATAAATTGATTCTGAGTGGATGTAATATTAGAAGAAAGAACTTTGAAGCCCATACTCTGTCCTGCATTTGACCTATAGACTGCCACAGCTTTTGAACGTCAGCCTGTCTTTCTAAGCTTCCTGGCAGATGATTCTTTGTTGTAGGCATTTTTTCCTGAGGTGTCCCGAGAAGCGCTCTCTATAATTGCTAAAAGGTAATTGTACTGGCAGGTTACGATGAGGCCTTTTGCTCCCTTGAGCTGCACCTCGATCCCTGCATAAGGATGTGATTAACTGCCATCTCCTGTCATTAACTGTGAGGGCTTTTGGCAAAGCGGGCCGCACCAAGTGTGTAATTGTCATATTAAACCCATAGCTTGCTCGAATCAAGTATTGGAATTAAGTTGTTTATTTGAAACTGGTGCAGGCAAGCAGCGAGAGTATGGAAGGATTGGCCAAACGGCTTGCTCTTGTACTTACTCCACTGTGGAGGAAAATAATATATTTCCTGTGAATGGTCTATAGCTCACGGGCTGAACATCTTAGGGGTTGACATCCAGCGTTGGTGCTACTCTATGCAGCAACATTAAAGCAACACGAATGAATCATTTGCTTGTCTGTATCAGACAGTTACGGCTAAAAGCAGCAGTCAGGCAAAAAAGTTCAAAACAAATAAAGGGAAAGGCATGTTTAGGGAGCTGCAGAGAACCTGTCTGTTTTGTGTATTTTGCCCTAGATGTAGCACCGATTACTGTGAAGAGCTCGGCGTCCTGGCCTGAACTGGCAGGAGCGGGCCATTGATCTTCCTTTCCTCTGCAGCTCTGTGATGCCTCCGTAGACAGAAGGAAGGGGGGCCAACCCCGCCACCCACTGAAGCAAGCTCAGAAATGCATATGCTAAGCGGCCTCTTGATGGTACTTTAGAGACTGGCCCAGTTTTGCTTAGATTGCTTAAGGATTGACTCATTGGGGCAGTTAGGGCTTTATAGATAAGAAAACTTAGGGATGAAGGCAAAAACAAGACGTTCAGGGAGGGGGCCAAGAGTAGAGAAAAGAAAGGGTTAGCCAGAGCTATGAAACGATAACAAAAAAGAGGGAGTATTGTGTTTAATATGAAAGATTGACTATTTTACTATGCAGATATTTCCCTGAGCAGTTGTCATAAAGTTCTTGTCAAGTCTGCAGATGAATAGACAGTTTTGTTTCGCGTTTCCCATTGCCATTCCGACATTCTCAATTTAAAGGGATTTTGCATGGAGCTGGGATAATGAATCATCACTGGGGAGCCCCAGGATAAGAGGAAAGGATTTAGGTTGTGTTTGAACTAGCTCAGACATTTTGTTAAGTGCCATTGTTCATGGCCAATTCATCACTACACAAGTTTTCTCCCCTTTTATTTCATAACTCTCTTTCTCTTTCTCTTGGATAGGCCAGGAATTGTGAATTGTGAAGGTCTTTTTTACACCATACACATACTCACACATGCAGACAAATCCAGATGGGTTATGGCAAATGAGGTTGCAGTTGGCCTTGCATCGGACTTAAACAGTGTAGGTCAGCTGGAAGCAAACAGTAGTATCGTGTGGGATGGAAAGATGGAGAAGGGCAGGGGCAGAAGGAAAGAGGTGGGTGGAAAGGTAAGTCTCTTACAGCTGAAGTGTTTCAGCATGTTTAACCCCTGCAGGCCGGCTCATGGTTTACAAATCCCCAACATCTGTATGTGCTGTGTGTCGGAGGGAGAAAATGGTTGCTAATGCAATCAAGGTCTCATTTACATCCTGTAGAGCATCCGTGCTGGGTGCAAAACATAATGCTTCATCACAGCCTTTCTCTGCTTTAGAGTTTAAAGTGCTTGAAGCACAATGTAACAAATTATAGCCTTCTCCTCCTTCCTTCTGTGTTTTTTTTTCCTATTTTAGTACTTGTTACTTTATTTAATTGGAGGTAAATGTTAAAAAGACACAAAAATCTACAATAAAGGGAAATATTGTTTAGAATTTGATATAAAATTAAGGGAATTAGTTTTACTCATGCAACGTTTTTTGAAAATCAGGTTATTTGTGTGTGTTCCAATGTAAAAAAAAGTAGACCTATGAATAGATATCTAAAATAAAAATGAGAAAAATGCTGATGGCGCATCAGTTGAAGACCCTTGAGAATAGATGAGGTTCTGAGATGGAGCACAGGCTCGAAGAAAGAGGCAGTTACATAATCCAGGAACCTAGAAAGCAAAAGCAGTGAGCCAGTAGTGTAGTCAAATGATGTAACACTAAAAGTCCAGGGGGATTTTTAAAACAATACATGCTTTATGCATATGACTGATTTAAAGGGGACATTCTATGGTTATAGTTGGTGTCTGAAATCATAAGTTTCTTTATTAACCCTTTAAAGCCCGATCCAAGAAAAATAGGAAGAATATTGGATTTTTTTAGTCTGAAGTCTTTCTTTGGCCCCTCAACAACATATGAAGAAAAAAAACTGAAATTATTTTGATCAAATTAGCGTGTAATAAGTCAAAAATGTATTTCGGTGTAATCTTCTACTGGCTGTTATCAGGTATATCTGAATGTGTACAACAGGGGTTTGAGCAAAGCTTTTACCACTGAATGATGCAGAAAGTCTCAGATCCAAAAGACTTCAGAAACTGTATGAATCAAATATGATACATTTAACATTATAGGGTTAAGAATTCAGCAAAAAACGAAACAAAACATCAGAATTTGTCTCCTGTAATGCCATTGAAACTCGTGCACATCAAAAGAATTTCAATTTTGTGAATAGAAAGGAAATGATAAAGTATTCTCCTGTCCATACAGGTTTGAAATTAAGCTAAATACATAAAGCATTAATTCATATTCATTCAAATACACACAAAGTAATGAAAGGACTCTAGTACTTAACATCCGCTCCATGTCCACAATAATAGGGTTGAAGCTATCGAGGACACACTCAACATCCTTTATGTGTTTACAGTTGTAGCAGTGAGGAGTGATAGATGAGTGGGCTGGACATTCCGTGAGACTCACCCGGGTAAGATGAGCATTAATGAATAGCACCTTGGGCTGAGTGGAACAAGCCGTGATCCTCCCCGTCCACTCAGTGGCGTTGGTCAGCCTGTCCGAGCTCCAGGAAACAGATGTGGCCTGATAAGAGGAGAGGATGTGATATTGTGTGTCAGTTGGGTGCAAGTGTGTGTTTTCCCCCATTGTTTATCTGGTGTGTGTTCTCACACTTCCAGCTGCTTCCCTGTTCCATTCGACCTCTGGGACAATTGGCTCGGTTGCTCACGGAGAGACAAGAGGCCACTGTGACCGTCGTCTCTGACCCATTCATTGCAGAATAAAAGAGAAGTAAATCACGGTTGTTTATTCCATCGCCTTTGGCAATCTCCCAAGAGTCGTGCGGGCTCTAAACCCGGAGCTGTGCCACGTTGTATAAAGCACCGCGTCCTCCCGACGCGTTTTTTTTTTCCTTCCCTGAAATGTGGAGAGCGAACAGGAGGGATGTGAGTAAGCCCGCTGCAATCTGGCGCTTTGGCGTTAGCAGAAATGAAAAAGCGAAAAAGTGAATCGCAGCTGTTTATCTGCAATCGCTCAGACTCTGTTAGCACGGGCCTTCGGCTCCAGCATACGCAACTTGCTTGCCTGCGAATGTTTGCAAGTGCAAACTATAAGGGGGGGGGGAACAAGCCGTGTTATTACTCACTACTGGAACTATGACAAGAGGCCGAGTAGCAAACAAACAGAATAGTAGTGAATATGTGGGCCAGCAGCAGCACATGTCTGAACCCTTGTACTGTCAACACCACCACGGCACTTTGTAATAGCAAAGACTCATTTATTTCAGAGGACCCCAAAGATTCCCATGAGAATCATGTGTGGCTGCTTTGTTTTTTTTTTGTTGTTTTTTTTTTTAAACTCAGCACACAGAGACAAATTCCAGGACAGTGGGACGTGCAGTACATCATTTTTATTCCATGCTGCGTGATCTCAACCTTTATCAGCTTTATAAAAAGGTGACCTTTATATGAAATCAGCACCAGGATTCCTCTTACATAAAGGTAATTCCGGGCAACATGATGCAGGTGTTTGCATGGAATATCAATGCCTCCATCTCAGTCTTTTTTTCTGCCTTTTTTTTTTTACAGGTTACAACTTTGCCTCTGAGCGGGGAAACTTCCCCCTTGGTGATACAGACTTGGCGAAAGATATTCCTGTGTAAAATTCATGAATTCATAACTTTTGAGGGTATATTTCACTACTGATCTATTGGGCCGTGATAAGAATTCAAAGGTGAACGGAGCTGGAGGACATCTTCAAAGCGGTCGAGGACATCACAGGAAAGCCAATGAGGAGTGTTGCCCTTCCCCTACGTCCTCGGAATACATTTCACGCGCCTCCTCGCAATGTGATACGCTGTCACAGAAAATCAGATGCCATCGATGTCTGCTGCCATTAACTTGATTTACATGGGGTTTCAGTCAAAGTCTGACCAAAAAAACAGCCTGTGTCAGCACATTTCCTCTGAATTTGTTAAACCACGGCAAGATGCATGTTGATCGCAGTATGTATACTGAAGGACACTATTAATCAAGCAAAGGAGGCATCAAGTGGAGTTTAACACTAGAGCTGTAGAGTGTATATGTTTTGTTCCACACAGGCACGGCAGCTTCCCCTCTTCCGAGCTTCACTATCAAAGCTAACAGCCTCTAGCACGTGTCAGTGGAGACGGATAACCCTTGGTAGATACAAGGGGACGAGGAGACAATCAAACGCAGTTGGCTCTACTGGAGGTGACAGTGGTCAGCTCCTGGAGGTGATAAAGGCCTTTGAACCTGAAAGCTGCTCGAGGCCCTCCCTTTGTGGCTCCCCGAGTCTGGCCACGGAGGGGTCAGCTTTGATTTAGGCCCCTCAGGGATGCCAGACAGCTCTCTTCATCTCTGCTGGAGATAGAGAGCTTAAGAGAGACACAGAACAGGAGAAAGGAGGGAGGTAGTCCACATATATCAGATACTGGTCCATCAGTGGTAGCGACCAAACTGCAGGACGGGTCAACACGCTTGACCTCAGACACTTGACTGGGTATGCAGAGAAAAACAGATAAGTGGATCAGTTAAAGCAGTGGCGTCTGCTGACAACAGCAGTTTTTTTTTCCCTCTTCAAACATAAAGAACATTAGCTGAAGTACTAAATAAAGTGCAAAGCACACTATTTTGTAAAAAAAAGGCTTGCTCGTCATAATAACAGCTGTTTTCAAACCAGCTAAACTCATCATTTGTAGTGTCACTCAGGGTCATACATTGACATTTATTTGTGGCTCAGACCTTCAGAAAAACTGGACACCGCAGCAGGGAAAATATGTTTCATGAATGGAAAAGTCTCTTCTGTGGAGAGACTCCCCGAGAGACGCGCATAGTAAGGTTATGGAACAAATGCTTTCCCTGCTTCGACATTATTATGGGACATGTCCTGTCTGCCTGGCAAGCGTACTGTCTGTTTTGGCCGTGGCAGAGGATGACATCCACCCTTTTGTTATTCTGTTCAGGGATGAGTTTGAAATACACTTAATATGGATCTGTAAAAGTGCAGGGACTCTGCCTGTTGGAAGACTTTTGGCTGTACTGGAACGTGATGAGTTCATGTATTTCTATGCATAGCAAGCCCTAAGTCATTTCATGCTACCCTATTGGTAAAAAGCATGACAGTCAGAATTTTACAGTGCGGCATGAGAGGTCAAAGGTCACATGAGGTGGCCAGGTGAGCCCCCGCGTGGAGGTAGGTTTATCTGTCTAGAGGCAAAAGGACGGGCTAGACAAGCTGGTTGTGCTTCATCCACCATGAGCCCAAATCCAGTTCCAAGGGTGGAAACGCAAATACTTCCTCGACGTACAACAGAGCATCTATAATTGCATCTTTTCCATAAAGCCCAGGAAAAAAAAAATAACTCCAGGCCTGAGCTAGCTGATAATGCTGCAAAGTCAGAGGATATTTAAGCAAATCGGGTTACATCTGGCTGAGCACGTTTGTCTTTAAATCCGGCTCTGTTTTCAGAAGCATCAGCCACACTGTTCAATTTCGACTCCTTTGAGAGGCATAACCCCGGGAGTTTTATGTATTGACAAAAAAAAAAAAGAAAGAAAAAAAAAGCATGCGCTGAATGGTTCTATCTTTCTTGCAGCTTAGGGATGCTAAAACATTCCTACCTGCAAAACCAAATAAAAAGGAAGCAAGAAGCTGTAAAATTGATTAATCCAGTCGATGGCACTCAATATGTTATTTCTTGTACTTTTGACCGCTTGGGGCCAATGACATGCCCTTTATTGGTAATTACTTGTAGTCCTCATCCTTGAACATCACACCTGTGTACAATGATGTCTTTATATTTATTGTCGCTCTTTCTTCATTGCTGACAGTCGGCCGAGGGAGGGGGATGGATGATGAGACAAGCAGCGTGAGCCGTGCTTGATGAGGCAAAGCGGGGAGAACATTAATTATTCAAAGCTCAAATCACAAAAATAAAGATGGCAAAACCAAATTGTTTTGAAAATTTTTCAGAGGAGAAAAGAAGCGTTGGCAAGCCTCCCATAATGCTGTTTGAAAATGCTCTTTGAAGGTAATGAGGCATGCTTGTGGCACACAGAGGCAGGGAATAGTGCCACAGCAGAGCAGCATGTTCTTAAATGGGTTTCCTTTTTTGCTTACATATCACTTTACCAAGGCACGTGTGGTACATTTCTAATGAGTTGCAGGATCATGCCCTTCCCCCCACTAAGGCCAAATCTTTTAATGAAAGCAATCTGGGCAAAAAAGGGTGAAGGAAAAAGCGGAAACTTTTCCTGTTAGGGCTCATGATTTTCATGACAAAATCCTTACTGTGTGAAAATCCACATTTTTATTAGATTAAAATGTGAAATCAGTCTCAGTCCTATTAAAAAGTACTCTCCTCTCCATTGTAATGAGCTATATTAAATTTTCTATTATATAGGCTTTTTTTATGGGTAATGAGTTATGAGAGGACCTTCATGTTAATAATACATGTGTGGTATGGGAGAAGATAATATTTTTATGTATCCCCAACACCCTTCACAATATGATGAAGTATGTGACAATGCTGTGGTTATTAGCTAGATTTTTGATCGTAAAAATGATTAAAGGTTCATGCAAAATTTACATGAGAAAGATTCAGAAACTTCAGCAATTATTTATTTGATATATGTAAAGGTATATTAACATAAGGACTGGACCTAGAGCGAAAAAGCGTACATCTGAACTGTACTGTAGATTAGTTTAAGAATAGTTAAATACAAAACAAATTCCAAGGAAGTTCAATGGTCTTCTCATGACCAATGGTTCCTTTTTAACGGTCTTTAAATTGGATTTGAAAACAGACTTAGCCTTTATTAAACTTAACCGCTTTACGCTAACTGTGGTCATTACCCTTCATGTCATTTAAAGCCTCTTTATAACATAAATGAGATTATGAAACATAATCTCTTTTGTATCAGATATACAATAGTCAAACATTGCTAAACATAAACGTTCATACAGTAGTTGGACAATATTACTATTACATTAGAGAATCATATTCGATGTTCGATGTTGCCATTGTTTAACAGAGGCAAGTAGATATATCAATGCAAGCTCTGCTTCTTTTGTGATTACCTACAGTATTTTAAAATGGAATGACTTGCTTATTATGAGAAACTTTCCTTGCAAAGCCAACAGTGAAACGAAACATAGGACAAAGCTTTCATCAAATCGCTCTTTTTTCATCCATTTAAAAAACAGCTGCTTCCTGCTAACATCTGAGAAGGGAATTCAGTGGGAAGTGATCATAATTACTCAGTCCAGCATCAAGTAATGCATCAAATGTCAATGCTGGCACAGATCCCAACCAGTATTTTGGGTTATCATATTTACTTTGATAGTTAGCCATCTTTAGAGTCTCAGTTATTTTGTGTTGAGACTACATAAGTAAAGATGTTGGTCACAAATACAGAGTAAAAATAATTATATCGATTTATGCATACGTGCAAATGTATAAGGTGTTTTTTTTGTTTGTTTTTTTGTTGGATCTTTGTTGCAAACTAGCCAAATTAGTGAAAGTGTGACTTATTTTTATCCTTTCAAATAACAGGGAATATTTACATTACTGTAGACAAGAAAACAAGGTGATATCTTATTATATTGCACAATCTAAGAAAATAAATTTGAAAAATGTGATTCAAGTCTGCATGTTGACTCGAAGGTTAATATTTAAAACTAAAATTGAATGGAATCTGAGGAGTTCAGTACACAACAGTTGGTCAAGTTGTTAGATCATAAATGTGGAGGTCAGCTTAGTACATTGCAACTTGCACAAATTATCCCAACAAAGGTCTCAATGTGCTATCCAGAGGTCATATAACATTACCGACAACAAGGCAGCTGTTGGCTGAATGGTTGCTTTATTTTAACAAGGCTGGTGCTTTGATCCCCATTTTCTTGGGTAAGAAGGACACTGAAAACCACATTGTTCCTTAACTGGTCACCAATGCTGTCTTGTCTACCGCACCAAGTCTTTATGTAATTATCAGAAAGTAAATTACACGTATAAAAAAGAATCCAAAAGACGTTAAAAGTGGGCATTTTATGGTTGCGCTGAAATTAAAGTCACAATTTTGTGTAGTTGATAGCTCACAGCTCCATCATTTGATACATTTCCTTTAGGATTTAGATACATTCAAAGCTGGAGGAATTTGTTTTGATATATTTTGGAATTAGTTTCTTATTGGCATTTTAACTTTAGATATTTGGCCTGCTTGATTTCAAAATAAGTTTAAAAAAAACAATCAAACTTTAATCCAATCGAATATACTGATTGTACAGTCAAATAATACACAGAGCGTCAATTCAAGGGTTACGCAATTAGGAGGTAGAGCATCCTGATACTCCCTTTGAAAACCAGAGTATAGAAAGACAACTTTCATTTCAAAATTCTACAGACATGACACAGTTACTGAACAGTTGAGTTGGCATCTTTGCTCTATCTTCTCTTATTTTCAAAGTCAACATTGCTGTTAAGAATTCTTAAATCAAGGTCTCAAGCTCTTACAAAAAAAACGCACTAGAACTTTTATTCTCATGTCTAAGCTTCTTGGGATACAGCTACTGTCTAACGATGAGTAGGAAAACTCAGATAATATCATAACAGATGATATAATAACAGATAATGTCACTTTTTCTCTTTTTTTTGTTGCATAACATGAAAGCACAACTGCCATATTTGACCAAGGACAAGTATCTCTTACATTTTTGTAAGCGGTGTCTATGGGTATGAGCATGTGTCTTGGTTACATGTGAGGTTTGTTCTGCTTAGCATTAATTTCCAGTTGCATGTCACTTTTCCCGCATTGCCCTATGAGACACTTTTGCACAAGTCTAACCAACCTGTTCTGGTCCATTTCTGTGAAGGGCTATCACAGGTAACTTCAAAGTCAACATAAACTTTTGATCTTTTCCTTTTGGTGGCGGATAAGTGGCAGTTTTTGGTAATGCAAAATCAAAGATTGCGATTCCATTTGTGAATAATTTACATCTGTTTAAGGAGCTGAATGTGAGTGAAATAGATCAGAAACTCCAGCATTTTTAGTTTGTGTTTGTATAGAATAATGTATAGTTGACACAGAGATTAATTTATATATTATATTATATATATATATTTATATTATTTATACTAAATATCACCCTTTTATAAACTGCACATTAGATTTTTAAACATAGGTTAACTTTTCATTTACAGTGACCAACTCAGGTGTTGCATTAAATCTACTTGTCTTGCCTACCTTTTTTTTTCTTTTTTTTGTAATAACCTAATGTATAAGAAGCATTTTGAACCCAAAATGTCTTCCCCTTCAACCTTCAACTGCTTATTTTATGACTGGTGAAAATTATTTTCAACGCACAACCCACACAGAAGCAATTCCCTTCAAATCCCACTCAAAAACAGATGAAGAGGAGGAAACCAAATCCCACTAATCTGAAATGCATTAGCTAGCACACTAACAGTATGTTACAGCCCATTAGTGGTTAACAATGATAGCTGATTTTCAGATGGCACAAATAGCCATTACAGTAATTCGCTCTAGCCTGCGTCAACTCCCCAATGACGACCACAGCTTCCGGCCCTGACATTAGATCAATAATGCAAAACCTCCGTAAAG
Organism: Menidia beryllina; assembly: GCA_013363375.1. Taxonomy (NCBI): domain Eukaryota; kingdom Metazoa; phylum Chordata; class Actinopteri; order Atheriniformes; family Atherinopsidae; genus Menidia; species Menidia beryllina. The sequence continues at coordinate 714,521 of JABUIW010000079.1, forward strand.
TTCTGCCTCGTGGTTTCGTTTAAAAGGTTCTTCCTCTGAAACTAATGATGCAGGTTAATTGGCTTGTCATTGTTTGGGAGTTTGCTCGACAAAAGAACGGGAGCGATTACAGAAAGAAAAAAAAAGAAAAAAAGAAGGCTTCGGGGGGATCGGCCATGTCCCCTCTGAGCCGTTTTATTGATGGCTCTTCCCTGTCTTGGCTGACCACCAAATTGCTGCGCTTGCGCGTGTTTCGCTTTTCGCCGGGGTCAATATGTTAAGGAAGAAACAGTTTACCGAGGAGGCAGACAGAGTAGCAACCCAGATCGAGCGCTTGCAAAAACAGGACTCATCACGACTCCAGTCAGAAAGGGGCTTTTCACATTTGATGCATCTATGAATGAATGCATACAAAAGCGGTTTATCACCGGGAGATAAAAAAAAAAAGAAGGCTATCATGTCCATTTACATCCTGACAAAGTGTCCTTCAGCAAGACACTTATCTCCTGTCTATTCATTCATCATGTGTTGCCCAGGAGACCTAAAACACACACACACACACACGCATATACACGCGCATTCAGCTGGTCAAACATATGGTCCATTATGTACACTCTGTCCATACTGTTGTCCCGTCTGGTTTCCTTTCCACAGCACACCCCAAGGGGGATGAGCCACCTCCATCGATTGCCACCACTTATTAATGTGACTCTGGGTGGACACTACAGGCCTGCTATTTGTTAGTAGCTCTCCAACAGGATACCATTAAACCTGTCACACATTATCCTGAATAAGTCATGAGAAGGCCGGTTAGAGCGGCAACTTCCTCCCACATTAGGATAAACGACTTTCGGGCAGGGAGCAACGAGGCACATTTCGTTAGGACGCACGTAGACAAAAGGAAAGAGGAAGACGGCGATCGGCAGGGACGGAGGAAGAGAGTAAAGCCGATAGATAAGAATTAAGGAGCGGGGACAGACTAAAGTGTCCACGGAGAGAAGGACGTTCGAGATCAATTGTTGGGAGAAGATGCAGACTAAGTGCTTTTATTAGCCTGAGAGAAGCTAAATTTGGCCCGATTGTTCACACACCCAGACCTTGGATTAAGCAGAACCACAGCAATATTTTTGATATCGCTGTCAGGTTTTATACTCTGTTTTATTTGTTTTTAAATCCAATATAAAGGCCTTGAATGTACAAGTTCTTGGATCTTAAATAAAAAATGGCACCCCATGTAGATGGATAAAAATGACAAAAGCTAATTGATTTGCAAATGTTTTTTCTTTAAACTTTTTTGTGGCCATAAGTCTGAAAGTTGGATTTGTCTTCTGTTCAAACTGTATGAAACAATGTATGTTTTTTCATAAAAATGATAAACGCTTTGGAAAAATGGTTCAAAATCCTGGCATATTACTCATCAGAGTTTTATTGAAATGAATTTGATGAAGTCCTGTTGTTGCCATCACAATTCTGGTCTTCAGGGTAAATAGAAATTCCTCAATGTTCTACTCTCAGGCAACATTTGCATTCAAGTCTTTCTGGTTCACATTTGGTTGGAATGATGGGACATCTGGCAATAACAAAATCAAATTGTATCTATGTCAACACACTGTACTTTCAGAGCTTGTGGAAAAAGTTATGAACAGTAAAATATTTTCAAAGCCACAATGTAGGCCCTAGGAAACAAAAGCATCTGACTGATTATGCGGCTGACTGAGAGCATGCTTGCGACAATCAAAATTTGAAATCATAAGTCAGAATCACCTGCGTTGAGTTAGAATGATAAAGCAACATTTTTCGGTAATAAAGAGAATAGCATACTTTCCTATCAACATGATCTGTTACATGTTACTGTCTTTAATAAGCAATCCATCACAGTTGAAATGGTACACGTTTTTATGAAAACAAAATAGCCCTTTGCCCGTCTGTTCAATGGAAGCAGTTTCAATTCACAATTTAATGAGCTCTTATGTAGCAAACTGGAAAGTATTTATGTTGGGGAATATTATTGCAATTTTCTTAATAAAATGGCAAGAGCGAAAAGAAATATCCATCAGCACCAAAGAACTCTGCTTCAAATTTTAAGGAGCATCTCTGAGCTTGAACATTGTTGTGTGTACATTTATCATTATAATAGTAATTAAAGATTTACCAATAGGATTTTAAAGGTGAATAAAGGTGTTTTTTTCAGCAGAAAAAAAAGTATAAGGGTAACGGTGATGGTTAGAATAATGCTCAGAAAATGTGATAAGACTCAATTTGAGAAGGTTATACTTTTCAAGAAGTCACTTTTTCATATGATTTAAAACAAAGAGATGGTCATGATATCTGTTAACTCAAAACACCCCTTTATCAAAAACTTTTCTTCCCTTTCAGCAACAAATAGTCTGACTCTGTTCTCAAAATGATGATAGAATCTGATAAGACAAACTGGTAATTTAACCACAAAGAGGCAGTTGAGTTACCCGTCTAGAACTCAGAAAACATGCATACAGAGTAGATAGAATAAATCTACATAATGTTTAGATGTTGGAAAGCTTTTGATGACCGAATTAAAACACTGGTATATTAGAACATAATAGACCCGTGTATTTTTTACTCTTCATATATTTAATTTCAATCACCTGCACTGAATATATATTTTTTTAATGAATAATAATTATATATATATATTCGAAAACTCAACTCATGTTGCTAATAAAATAAGATTCCGTAATACTGCAGTTTGTGAAGAACAAGAAGAGGCACACTGGCTCAAGAGAACTTCATGATAATGTCTTCCTTCACATCCGCATGAAGCAAGAAATCCTCCTTTCAATCGAAAAAAAAACTAGAACACCATTTTAAGCGTCAAAGAAGGTTTTGGCAATAAAAAACTTAAGCATTGGACGAACTGAAGAAAATTTTCTGCATCAAAATATACATTTAGATAGTTTTTTTCGCTTGAAACTGCTGGGAACCACAAGATACTCTCTGGCTTTTACGATGATCATAGAATCGGCGAACATTGGTCATGAAACTGGAAAATATTAGTTAAAAAAAGAAAGTACAGAAAGTAGTGGTACGAATAAAAACATCTCAATTTTTGCCATGGGTTAGACTGAACAATCAGACTCAATCTTTCCTATCCCAGTTGAGTATCTTTTGAACTTTGCTTAAGTTAACCGAATCTGGTTTCTACAGAATTTCAGCAGGTGTTTTAAATCTATCTAGGGCACACAAAACACACCAGAGAGGCAGCTGCATGACATCACTGATCACCACAACAACTGGCAGCTCAGGAGTTGTGAAACTTTAGGAAACAAAACACATGAAGTGCTTTTTAAAGCCAACCCAGCCACTTATCCACATGGTGTCCTTAAAAAAACTTGAGCTTAGCCATGTGGACACAAGGTAATCGCATCTAATCACTTGATATAGAAGGAGAACATTTGGAAAAAATAAAGATATTTTGAAAATATTATAAAAATATATTTCTTTCTAAAATCAGTGATCAGTGGGACCAGTATTATGTCACATTAAAATACAATTTAGTATCTTATCTTGCAAATTTCAAACCATTGTATAGTTCTGTAATGGGAGTGTAATACATAGTTATTACATTTTCCAGAAAATGTGTTATAAATGAGGAAAAAGCAAACAACAAGTTCACCCTAGAGATAAAAAAAATCAAGCTACAATTATGCTCACCCCGTGCCCAAAAATAATTCCCCCAGACAATAGATCTATCAATTAAGAGAAGCGATGAGCAGCATTAATGTTACAAATTTTTCCCATCAGACTTCATTACAGCAAAGGTCTGTAAACGTGAAGACTGTGTTGCTTTAATTTAGACCCCAAGTCCGACTTAATCATTTTACAATATTCTAGAGGTGAATATGACTACCTGCTTTAAATGAGTTTGTGATAGAAAAAAAAAGAAAGAAAAACTCCCATCTGTAAGATGAATAAAGAAAATAGCTACATCATTTGAGCTTTTCTCATTCTACGACTGGAATGTAAAGTAGCCGCGGTTTAAACATTGTAAGCATACTTGTAGGCAGATATTTAATGATGACAGCATCTGCTTCTTGGAAGACAAGCCGGTCCCCCTGCGGGGCCAGGGCTCAGTCTGTGCTCATCAATAGATGGGGTCAAACCATGGCTCAGCTGGAAATAGCAGAGAGGGGGGGAGATTTGCAATGTGAAAATATCACTGTGGCATTTACAGTTAAGGTTTTTTCCACGGGGTGAGGGAAGGTGTAGTTAACCGACTCATTGTGGAAGCAATCAAGCAGACAGACTGCAACATTTTTAGGGGGAATTTTTTTTTTTTTTTTTCAGAGCCCTTCTGGCTTCCGCAGACATTAGGAAGAGGAGGGCTTGTTGTGAAATCTTCCCTGATGTTTCCCATCCTGCTTCTTTTTCATTAAGGAGGCCGTAATGCAGAAAGGATGCCCTTTGAACGAAAATGGGGAAACTTGTCATGTTCAACTGGGAGAGTTGTTTACAAGAACATGCCTTGCTTTTAAGGAAATTGGGAGCATGTGTCTGGGTCTTAGGGATGTTCTGCTGTGACCAGATCATTATGTGAATTGGTTTTGACTTTGAGCTGAACTCTACACTAAATTAGAGAACGTTTTTAACGAACTACAAGTCGAGAGAGACAGTGATGCTGAAAGATGAATCATCACAAAATTAATTTAAAGGAAAAAAATCTTATTATGTTTCAATACAAGAAAATAGATGTGTTGCTTTTAGTACTCTCAGGTGAGACAAACAAGTAAAGATGGCTGCCTAAACAGAAAGAAACGCTTCAAGCTCTTTACTCAGACAGGTTCTTTCAATCAGTTGAAAGATTGGAGGCGAGACTTCTCCGCTCATTCTGCTAACACGACAAGTGAGGGATGCTTATTAGAGGTACTCAGCTATACATAATGCGCAAACAAGGACACTGGAGATGATCATAATGGTGTTTTAGTGCCAGGGTCAGTATAAGCCTCGAATCAATTAGAGGACTTTGAAGGAAGTCGACAAAATGTGTCCACCATCATTTATCCTATCGTCTGATGGTGGTTATATTTCTTTTTTTTTCCTGTAATCAAATAAGTATGCAAATTGCATTTGTTTTCCTTCTTCTATCCAAAGCTTTTCAGTCTGATTTAAAGCTCCTGTATGTCCTGCAATCACTCACACCCAATGTTTACTGGCATGACAGAGCTGGCCCAGTCTCAGATGAATGTTCTCCCTCCCCGCCAGGTCTGATTTTCTCCTGGTTGTCGCTCAGCATGTGTGCACAAATCAATCAAGCCCCTTGTTCTAATCACTCCCACTTATATCACCCCGCAAATAAATGACACAGCTGAGAAGGGAAGATCAATAGGGGATAAGGTGAAATCTGCCCACTTCCTGCCCACAGGGAACGGGACTGGGATGGAGGCTGGAGAGGGAATGGGTGACCCAAGTGTGGTGCGAAACAACGTCACTTTGGCCTTATATAAGGCTAAAGTGACGTTGTTTTCAATTTCACTCAATAACCAGCAGGTTGGGCAAAGTTGATCAAATAGATTTGAAGTTTATCTGCTCCGTTCCTGAAGACATGCTCACTGGCAGCCTTTAGGAGAGACTCAAGAAGTCGAGTAATGTTTCAGATAAACTACAAAACAAAGTATATAAATGAGGGAATTTACTTATATTGTGCTTTGTTAAAGTAGCCCTAAGAACACAGCATGTACAAACATACTAAAAATCATTAAAACACTCTCTCTATACACATCATACAAGTGTAGTGCTGACAGAACTAAAGATTTTTAGCAAAAATCATCTTCAAAAATCATCAATCCTAACCCTACAATGCCGTATGTATCATATTTGATACATAAAGTTTCTGAAATGTTTTGCATCTGAGACCTTTTGCATCATTTAACCCTGTAATGCCAAATGTATCATATTTGATACATACGCTTTCTGAAATGTTTTGCTTCTGACACCTTTTGCATAATTTAATGGTAAAAACTTTGCTCAAAATCCTAGTGTACAAAATCAGATACACCTGATAACAGGGGGCAGAAGACTACACAAAAAATAATCTTGATTTATCGCATAGTAATAAATTATTAATATTACAATTTTCTTTTTGTTTTTTGTTTTTACATATTTTATTAAAAGGCCTAATAAAGACTTAAAACAAAAAAAAAAGTCGTTTTCTGTTTTGTTTTATTCTTGGATCAGGCTTTAAAGGGTTAAATGTGAAAACTTTGCTCGAAACCCGTTGTACACAATCATATATACCTGATAACAGCGGGCAGACGATGATTTTACCTTGTAATAAATGAATATTGAAAAAGATTTTCTTTGTTTTTTTTTCTTCATATTTTGTTAAAAAGCCAAAAAAAAAGACTTAAAAACCTGTATTTTTTGGGGATCAGGCTTTAAAGGGTTAAAGTGCCTAGATATGACTTTTGTTGTGGTTTGGTGCAATATAGATAAATGCAATTCATAAAATTATGATGAACTGGAGCTATTTGAGCATTTTTCAAAGTTGTTTTTTTTTCTTCTTTTTTAAACCCATATTTTGTTGTTCTAATAACTTTTTCACAGCAACATTATGTACTGCTCGGAAGCGACGATTAATGGCCTGCAGTGCCAGTAAAGGGACACATCTCCCGTTATAACAGTGTGACTCAAGATGTTTTTATGGAGTTTGTTGACTAACAATTTAGAGCTGTAACACAGAGGAGAATACATCTTGCTGTAGCAGAGTATATAAAATGGCCGATTTGGCTTTGTTATTAGCGTAAGTTATATTAGGAGGATCTGTTTCATCTCACTTGCTTTTTCTAGAATGTACTGGCTTTTCTCATGCTTGAATCTATTCAGTTCTCCCACACTGACTCACCGCATTCTTAAAGCTTGTGTCACCAATCTCATTCAATTATATATTTGTACGTTTATACAAAATGCAGAACAAATACATTTCATCTTATATTTCAAAGTTTTTTCTAACCTTATATAAGCTAATTCTTTGCTTTTAATTCTTAAACATGATGTATCTGAAAATCTCTAATTTTTTTAGTACACAGAGAAAGTTAATTCTAAATGTGCTACACTTTTAAGAACCTAAAAGCAAGTAAAATAGTTGTTGGACTATTTTGATCTTAAGACACCACCATAAACATATACATTTTCTGCAAACTTATATTTTTAAAGGTATGGCGCTTCTTGTTTCAGCCTGTTTGGTTTTAAGTGTCCAATAAAGTCCTGGAGTTCAAGAATGTCCTCTTTTTTGAAGAAAATGTTAAACCTTAAGCACCCAGAGTAAAAAAAATTAAGAAACTAAGATAAGTTCATTCTAAATGGCCAAAGTAACCTGTGGAACATTTTACATATTGAACATTTTTTTTTTTTTTTGTGGGGGAATTAGGGTTCTGGGTCCCTATTGATAAAACCCAGGTTTCTAAAAAATAGTGATACCCCAAAACAGTTTATTCTTTGTTACCACTTTCTTTCATTCATCCATCTACAGGGGGTTCCAGAGGGCATACCCTGGACGGGTCACCAGTCCATCACAAGGCCACATAGAAATAGACAAACACACACACACACACACACACACATTTGCTTCTAGGGACAATTTACAATACGGTATTTGATTAATCTAACACGCATGAGTTTAGACTATGGGAATAATGTGTACAAAGGAAACTCCACACAAACAGGTTATTGTCCTCCAGGAATCAAATCATGAACACCTCTGCAAAAGTACTAACCACAAAACTCTGCAGACCCACTTTATTTCATATTGGAAATAAACGTACATGTAAAAGCTGAGCCAAAGTGGTCTGGTACAATTTCCATCTCATACACCTTTTTCAATTCCCATATCAAACCTGTTGTTTTTGGGATGGCCCTTGTATATGCAGAGAGGCCCCAGCCTCCTGCCAAGTGCAGGCTGTACAAACCAGCTCTTATGGCCGTCCTCTCTGCTCTGTTTTTGTGCTCCTGTGAACGGTGAATAAGTCACGCATGAGTCAGAGCAGGCCAGAGAGCTCAATCCAAGAGCCGAGCCTGGGTTTGATTAAGAGTGCTTGTGGTCAGCCATAAAAGGGCTGGGAGGCTGCTAAGCGAAGAGGAACTCTCTTCCCTCATGTTCGTGATTCATAAATGACTAATCTTTAATGTAAGCCTCCTCCGAAACAATTTATTCTATTATTCACTCGAACAGGACGCAGCTGCTGGACGTTTGCGCCACACCCATGATAAACTCTTCAGGGGAGGAAAAGGGCTCTTCAGCCCTTTGTATGACTTGTTTTGTTTTGAGAAGTTTTCTCCGAGCCATCTGATTGGAAGAGCTTGAAGATTATATATTTTCTGTGAAATGTCTGTGGGAATTAATCATTTGTAAAGAGATTAAAGACCACAGAAATCACAGTTAGATATTTAAAATACAAGTTTGAGAGCATCGTTCTCAGACTTTCTTAAAAATCCATTGTTTTTCTAAGTTTAAAATTAGTTCTGGCACATTCAGGTGTTGAATTCTAATCGTGTCATTATGCTTAAATGCACCTCAGCAGGCCATTCAGTACAAAATTTAGTTCCCAACTATATCAATCATGCAGCCACAGAGGCCTTTGGAAGTGAAAAACTTTGTCCAGAGCCAATCAGAAGCCAATCCCAAAATGGTCCCAACTTTTTGGCCACAAACAAAGTACGGGGGTGGCTTCTTTAATGCTCACAAACCTGAAAAGAACCAGATGCTTTGCAGAACAATGCTATCCCAGAGTGATCTAAAAGTGCTGCAAACAGCTTCCTGTGATGTCCCTAATGTTTGGCTATTTTAGTCTTGGTGTTCCCAATAAAGGCTCAGTCGGGTTTTAAGCAAAGGGAGGAAACACACTTTCCTCACACTTTTCACGGCTTTTGCAAAATCTTCATGGTGTGTTTTTGGTTCATTATGCTGCTGCAGTATAAATCTGATTGATGTCTGACTTTAGAGTGGATTCCCCTCCCCAGGCATGAATATTCCTATCTCTACGTTTCACTGCAGAATTTATACACCGAGGTATCAATCTCTTTTCCCTTTTCCTTGCCTTTCCTCTCCACACCTTACTGCTACTTTCTTTTATTATACGATATGTTTTGGTGCACATTTTGGCATTTTGACTGTTTTCCTGCTAAAAAAACATAGCTGAGGAACACAATAAATCAACTTGAACGTTCAACCTCTTCAGCATTCTGAATATTTTTAGGTTAACAAGAAAACATTACAACACGTTTATGTGTTCCAGACCATAAAGAGTAATGATAAAATAAGAACTCAGTTGAATAACATTCTGTTTATTTTTAGGTCAGATCACAAATCAAATTGTCTTGCCATTCAAAGGGGGTCAGCCAACATCCAATGTAACTGTTAGCTGTAATGGAGAACAAACAATGAGCAGCTCACTTTCCAACCTTAATTTACTTGTAAAGTGTTAGCGCTAGCTTATAAAAAATAAAAAATAGAAAGTCTCTTAGAATAGCTCCAATCTGTGAATAATGTTATAACCGTAGAATGCTCAGGAATGCAGTTTTATCATCTTTATTGTCTCAGATTTTTTCTTAACACATACATTGTTGTCATGTATTCATATTATTTTTTCAATGTTGAAATGTCTGTCTGAGTGTGCGTAACTGGACACATTCCTTTACATGCAGAGGACAAGAGTGGAGTTATTGACTTAAACATGCTCCGTGCTACAATACAGTGAACTATTTTTGTAGATTTTATTAGAACAGAGCAAGAGTCAGACAAAAGAAACCAAAAAAAAAAACTATGAGAGCAGCTACATTGGGGATTCAGGCATATTAATATGCACTTGTACTTTCATGTTTAACTAAAAGATGCAAAAAAGTTGCAAATGAGGGGCGAGAGCATCGAGCCAGAAGCTCAATTTCAGATGATTTTCAATTAAACAACAAGTGTATGTAAAAGATTATTCCAAATCTTGGGCGATTGATGAAATATGAATATAAATCTGATTTCAGTGGAAATGATCAACCCTCTATTGGCATTACAATTTAACATCAGTTAGATCATGTGGAAGTAGCCAATATGTCTTTTAGGTGAGAAAAAATGGATAAAAAAGTGAGATAATCTGCCTATAATCTGTGCTTTCCTATAGTTTTGGTTATTTTATGAGCTGTAGTTTGTTTTTTCTGAGTTTCTGGTGTTTTGTTTCTTATTCTGTTCCATTGTTCTTTGTTCGATTCCCCACTTTCTCTCCAGTCTGGTCATTAGTTCTTTCACCTGTTCTCTTTGTCCTCAGATGCCATTTTTTAGTCATTACTCTCCTCTCTATTTAAACACTTTTGTTTCTTTTATTTCATGTTAGATCCTCATATTTTGCCCTGTTGTGTTACCATTTTGTCCCCCAGCTCCTTGCTCTCCAATTTTCACATCTAAGTCTTTGTCTACATCCATGTTCATCTTTTGGTTTTCTTTTTTTGTACCTCTTTATCATTTTTGGCATCTCAAGTTTAGTTATAGGTCTTAAAGCTTGGCGTTTTCTTTTCTTTTTTCTAATCGATCAAAGCTGATTTATGTCTTATTTCTTATCTGTTCCTGGTCTGCACATGGATCCTTACCACCTCATCACAACTTTGACAAGCAATTCATATATGACTAATCAATCCTGCAGATTTGCACGTGCTTTATTCCGGAATCATTGCTAAGGAAGCAGCATTGCGTTATAAATAAACCCAATTCCTGTTCAGGAATGTTTAACTTTGTATTAATATTTTTTAGTCATTTCACACAGTCAGCTTAAACTGGTACTTTTATATCAGTTTTATTTGTAAAATACTGAAGCCAATTAGTATCAAATAGCCTTTAATATTTCAATATGTCTAAAAAAGGGTGCACAATATGATGCATGAAGAGCCTGATGATGATGTATAGTGGAAATGACCCTCTGAGACAGTATAACACATTTCAAACAGAAGGGGGGAAAAAAGGAACATCAAAACGGAACCACTTTGAAAAACAGCATCTGACACTTACAACATGTTGGAATGTAATAACATACAAAGTATCCTTTAAATATGCAAGATTGATTCTTTCACTTTTAATCACCCGGTTTTGACCCTCCTGCTCCCTCCTTCTGTGATGCGCCAGTTTATTTTCTTTGCCTCATTATGAGGATGCTATTAAATAATTGATTTGCTGGATCCCTTACTCCGTAGTAAGCAGATTTGAGGGAAAAATAAATGGAGGTGTTTTTTTTTTTTCAGTGATAAATTAGAAGCAATTAGATTGTAAATATAAAGTATAAAGCATGCAGTAATTATTGCTCCACTCATTTATAATGCAGCATGCTCAACTGAACAACTTACATTACATTACATTTAGCTTGACTAGTGTGTACTTCCAGGAGTACATACAATTGATATGCATGTATATATATTAATGTGTGTGTGGGTATGTATAATGGTGATAATCGGTCAGTTATCAAGCTGCCTAGAGTTACATAACCCAAGATGTATTCTTTTGTTTACAATCAGTGTTTTAAAAAAAAATCCCTAAAAGTCTCATTTCCAGGTTTGGGAAAGGACAGTGAAAAACAGGCTCTTTTATCATAACTTGACTAATATTAAAACACGTGCTGCTAATTTCCTGATTACAAATGTAGAAACGAGATTAAAATAAAAAGGAGGGTAAAGCCAGTTTGAGAAAGCTGTGACTGCCTAATGAAAAGTAAAATGTGTTAACAGAGAAAATACAAAATAAATTAATTCCACAGAGTAATTCTATATTCAGTTTTTAGTCTGGGAGCTCCTTTGATCTGGATAATTTTGATCATGTAGCTGTTTAATCATGAAAGAAGAGTTATTTTCCTTACACGGCCATTGGTGCTTTATTTTACCTACTAAAGGGGGATTTCGAGATATTGTTCAGCAAAACTGACTCCTGATGTGTTTATTTATCTTGCATTTAAGACGAATAATGTTGCAATAGCAGTTCGCAACTCTCAGTGTAATGGATATCGGTGCTGAAATTCCACTGGCTGCTCTTACCCAGGAGGATACTTTGTCACTTTAGTTTAAAGTTCTTCCCATGAAACGAGGCAGCAAAGGTCAAGTCCCATGTTTCTGACATAATTATTTCCTTGTATGTCGGGAACAAATGGGGTTACATGTGGTAAGACTCTCCGAGCAGTGGTGGTGGGAGGGGGTTGGGGGTCCCCCACTCGGGTGGGACCACAAAGGATGCCCAACTTTTTTTTCCCATGTCTCCTCGGCCAGGGAAAACATTCGAAAACGGCACGTTCCCATCGGCTACGCCTGGTGACACGACGACCCCAGGAAAAGCATGAGTAAATACCAAAAGCGAGTCCACAAGCTGGGGCAGGCTGGAGAGGGAGGAGGGGGTCATGGCGAGTTAAAATTCTTCAAAATACTTCAAACCGGGATGCTGGTAGATGTGGTAGATGTCACCTATTACCAGCCACCTGTGCTTCATTAAGGATAAATCCTTCATTAGGTTTTAAAAGCTCATTTATTTTCATTTTCTAATCCCTACTGTATTGCTTTTCAGGGTCTAGCCAGCTGTCTGATGCAATTTAATCCTTAAAAGGGCAGACACGGTTTAAGACCTGCAGGTGATACATTTTTTTTTTTTAAACAACCCTTCTCCCTTATCTCACTCCTTATTTCCAGTTGGCAACAATGGCTTGTTCATGTCGGAGTACGGTGACATGCTGTTATTTTTGTTTGACCCTGAATTTGATCGTATTGCTTGAGTGTGACAGGACACATTTGTTTTTGTTGTTTTTTTGTGCTTTTTTTCCTCCCCAGTTATTCTTGTCAATCTCTTCCTTCCAAAAAAAATCATCTTTGTTTCGTTTTTTTTTTCACATCTTGCATATTCCCTAATAAGTTGTTGTGACTTCCATGATTATGTGAGTGAAAATACCTAAATGACAGCCAGATGCTCGAATTATACAAACCCAGGCTTTGGTTTGTTTGTGTTACATCAATAAGAATGTGAGCCTGTTAGTTCAAAACCACATAGCGACGGATGACTACTCTCAGGCAGTAAATATTGAATAAGACAGAAATAATGTCAGCCATACACAGTCGACAGTGTTTCACCAGACACAAAGAATAATTAGTAATATAGCATCCTCGCACATTAGGTTTAAAAGCTGAAAAGTTAAACATATTCCTGTTGATGATATGGAGTATATGTTGCTCCACTATAATATTTTAAACACCAAAAAATTATTATCTGTGCCACTTTGGATGTTTTTCACAAAATCATTTGTCTGATAAGCTTTAGTTTTTAAGACACCTTTTAGGATTTTACCTTTATATCTACCACCCAATAGGATCCTAAAACACCAGATATCACCTTTTGGATCCAGGATTTCTGAGTTGTATGTTTTATGAGTTGTTATTAACTTCTTTTTTTTTTGGATTTTGGCCAAGGTTACATAACAACCCATCCAGACTTCTTGGAATTATATAATTTTCCATGTTATATTTGTTTTCAACTTGTGGAAGGCGTTTCCTTTCAGAGAACAGGCTTCCTCTGGAGCTGCGAACAGGGCGAGGTGTTCTTGGAAAAAAGAAAAAAAAATTGGCAATGAGTCAGACCTCTATGAAAATCATAGGGGGATATCCCCACTCATACTCCTCCACAGGTCACACCCAGCAGAAATGTGGGAGTGGTGTGTGTTCTTGTGCAAAGGTTGAGCTCACATCCGAGCATATGTGACTGTCTGCACGTTTCTGAGTACATATGCTGCTCTTTATCGGCACATTCTTCCCAACTTCTCTCAGTTCAGCCATGTTTTACTCAAAGTTGTCAACTTTTAGACATCCCTTGTCATTTTTTGAGCTGTTTTCCTGAATAACTTTAAAAGCTTCCCTCTAATGGAGGGAACAATTAAGTTATCAAATGGACACAACCATTATGTAAAAGGCGGGTTATATTGCCAACAATTTGAACACTGTCTGCTTCCTGAAAGTGCAGATGAAATGTCAGGGGCACAATATTTCAAGGCTATTAACTTAAGTGCTTTTTTATTCAGTCTCATTACTTTTTAAATAGCATAAGAAGTCACAGAAATGTAATATTAATTTTTACATAGCTTTAATTTTTGTTCCTATAGAGGTGTTTAAAATTCAGGGATTTGTCATACTGGGAGAGGCAGTGTATCATTCTTTAGGTCACAACTTTCTGGGGGAAAATCATACGTGTCTGTTATTTGTGGAGTGTGAAGTAATTGAGTATATCACGGAGTAGATTGTATGAAAATATGTGACAATGACAATCAGAGTGACTCTGATAATGGGAAGGGAGTGTGTGCATCAAAACAAGGTGTCTGCTTTGTTTTACTGAAATGCAGAAAGTCAAATAATGGTGACCATTTAAGATTCTCAGCTTTTATGGTGCACCCATCTTTACAGACAATCTGCTTACATAGACAATATTAGTGGAATGAAAAAGAAAGATAGACTGGGATAAAAACAGAAGCCGGAAATGTCATAAAATCTTCATTTTGGAACTCTAAAAAAAACAGAGAAGACCAGTTTTGATCTGCCAGAGTTCCCTAATTTAGGTCCTAATGAGGATTTTTTTTTTTTTTAACGTAGAGAGCGATATCATGAAAAATGGCTGGAGACCATTAATAGTTTATGGGTTGAGTTAATGATAGAGATGACTCCTAATTGAGCTCTACAGAGCTATACTATCTGGTGGTCCTTCTTGCTGGTGGTAAGGAAATCTCTCATTATTATTTTAGATTTTATTAATAAAAAGAATAAAAAAAAGATCTCTTTTTATGCGAAATATTAATTTATGGCTCCCAAAAAAAGCTCCCGCTCAACTTTCACCAATCATAAAAGTGAAGTCAAAGCATAAATGACAAAAATCACATGATGATTTTATTCTAAATAAACCGAGAAACCAACGAGACTAAAATAACATCTACAGAAAAAGATCTGACAACACACTTAGTCGTCTCTATTATGATACTGTTGCCATGGTAATTTAGTTTCCACATTGCTAAAGCGTTTCTCCTGTTCTTCATTTGAACTTGCATTACTCATCAACTGGCCAATCGTTCATGCAATCGGTGCCTGTTGCTGAGGCCCTTCTCTCACACACATAGAGTTGTGGTTGAAACGTTATAAATAGACGTTACAAAATGCACACATCATCTGCTCGTTGCTGTGTATTTGCGGACTGAGTCTGCACGGCAAACACGAGGTTGCCATGGCTGTGCACTGACAAAACAAGGGGAAACAGGAAGGGATTCCCTTTTCGGACCGGTGACGACTTAAAAGTCACATGGATTGCCGTCAACCTTTCCCTGGCACGGCCGTGGGCTTTCCCCATTCCGCTCAGTCGTACCAACTGGTCTCTAGTAACCCCCCTCCCCACACACGCAGAAACATGTGGCGGCTCTAATTACGCTGCCAGTCAGACATCGGCTCAGGAAAACCACAAAATGGGGTTACATGGCGGCGTTCCCTTTGCCGTGGTGCCGCAGTGTATGACTTAAAAATGCACTCAATTATTTATGATTTGTGATTTCTGGTTTAGGGGCAAAGCGAGATCGCAAAAACCCCACTTCTAAAGAAGTGAAATATGGAGAACTATATATACGGTTCCCCTGACGGCCCCGAGCTTTCAGTGCTGAGGGCAGATTTCCAACATGGCAGATGGTGGCAGTCAGTGGAAGAGGAAGAGCTTAGCTTAAGCACAAGAATGGGACAGTGTGCGTGTTTATGTGCGAGTAGGCGGATGTGCCGCAATGCACGGACAGGAAAGAGTCGAAATGAAATAAAACCCCGCTTTTGACAAGCGTTCACGCTAAACCTGGCCTCTCCTGTTGCTACACGACCACCCATCATGATTTGTTGATAATGGGGACACAAACAGCTGTCGTCAGGTTGTAAGGTGTCGAAAACAGAGCTGCCCCAATGCTCCTAATTTGTTTGGTCAGGTTTGAAATACCCTCCCTCTGTTGGAAACGTCTTTATTTTTTGGGTGGACAATCAAATAAACATGAGGAAGTCGAGGAAAAACAACCGTCTTGTTTAAACTTGATCAATAGAGTTGCCCCACTAATGGAGGCAAACCAATAGATTTTTCAGATGATCAGTTACCTGTGACTTTAAGGATAAAACACATAGTGTGAAATATTAAACACCTAAATCTGATGTTCAACACCCATCTTAAAGAGCATAGTGTTACCATTTAAAGTACAGTGTTTTCTTTCCAGGCTACCTTCATTACCATACTACTGCTTTCCAAAATGAAAGGGTTTTTTTTACGGGGAGCATTTACTATTCTATAAATTAACATTGTGTCTTGTACAACTTTGCCGCTCGGTACACCTGTGAGGATGCGTATCCATGCCGCAATCCCCAGTGGGTTCACCCAAACCTCGCTCTTATCAGTTTGTGAAGCCCAGCCCTGCTCCCACATCTGAGGGAATTCCTCTCTGAAAAAAAAAGAAAAAGAAAACTTTTTCTAGGTTGTTGTTCCAGCGAGGAAATGAGAGCGAGCGAGTCAATGGGGGGGGGGAGGGTTTTGTGAAATTGAATCACCATAGTAACTTCAATAACATTCCTCTTCCCCTGTTGGTTTGTGCACACAGACACAAGAGGAAATGAGTTTCAAAACGGATATGGCGCTTCAACCGTCATTTGTTTCTGATGTCTGTCACTCGGTTGATAAAAACTTGCCAGTTTTTCCAATTCTTCATCGTGCAATAGAATGGGAAGGCAATGCAAAACAAAAATCCTAAAGGTTAATTCCCTGTTTCTACAAACAATGAAAAAAAAAAAAGCTTTATTGGAATAGTGACGTGCTCACTCTAGCCCAATTTCTATGCTGTTGTCGAGGAATGCACATGTCACTTGCTCTCGCTCCGCAATTTTTGCCTTGAGACGCATTCAGGAAAAACTGAAGATGCTGTCAGCAGCCCGGTCCAATTTTTTGACAGGAATATGGCTGTTACAAGGAACCCTGCGGTGGGAGTGTGATGCTGAGAAGTGACATATAGCTGAAAACCTGCAAACTGAGCAGCTTCCAACTCTGGATGCAGTTAAAAACACATAGATAGATAGATAGATAGATAGATAGATAGATAGATAGATAGATATGGACATATACAAATGTTTTGAATAAAGGATTGAATAAAAGAGAGAGAGAGAGAAAAAGGTGTAATAATTGTTCTGTAAACTGGAGAATAATGGAAGCTGATCTCATAAGAAATCTAATGTGGAAAGGTGGGTTGTTTCACAGTTAAGGAGCAGTCAAAGCAAAAGCTCCTTTTGTTTTTTGTCTGATTGAAAGCTTGTCTAGGAGGAACTGACTTGAAGATCACTGGTCATTGTCTGGGGTAGGTATATTTAAAAGGTATATTTATATATAAAGGTAGGTATATTTAAAAGGAAAAAACATACGATTTTTCCTGTGAGGAGGATGAACGTCTGTAACAAAGAAAATAAATAAATTACAGAATTCCTGACCGGATGCTAAGATACTTATGCTCAGACCACTGTGGTAGTCAGAGCCATTCATTCAATGGATTAAGATGGGATAAAATGCATAAAAGAAAATTATTTGTACGTGTACTGTGATATGTCATCTTTCCTTCCAGTCTGGTCTGCATTTAAAGCCTGCCGCACTTTAAAAATGAAATAGGACAAATGCAATTAAGAGCTAGTAACTAGGTAAAGCATCCACGAAGGCTGAGCTGTTGAGAAGCAAAGACAGCCTGTCAAGCTATTCAAAAACAATATTCCTCGAAGAAGGATTAGAATTCATTTGCATATTTCTCCCTTTTTTTTTTTTAGCACAATATCATTAAATTATTCAAAGAATTCGGAGGATTTCGGGGCACTCAGAGCAAGGACGCATTCTAAGATGGACACTCGTGATCTCTGATCCCTCAGACAGCTCTGCATCAGGAACTGTCATTCATCAACAGCTGATGGAACCACACGGGTTAAAGATTAGTCCGGGAAGCCTCTATCAGGCATTACAATGCCCGACTCAAACATTCACGAGATCCATTTCAAATTTTACTGTGGAGAAAAAGAGGTCTCATGTTAACCTTGTCCAGAAGTGGCATTGACTTATACGGGCTCAAAGGCATCTGTGATGTGCCATCACTCAGAAAAAAACATGAATTATTAGGAGAGATGAACATGAGCACTGGACCAAAGACAAAAACGGCTCACCAGACAGCAACAAGTCTAAAAGCCAGGCTCTGTGACGATATGACGTTATGCTAGTTCTCTGGGCAGAGCTCATTTACACATCTGTGAGGGGAGCGTTAATGCAAAAAGGTTCAATAAGATTTTCTCTTTGACATATTTTACAAGGACATTTGAGCGTTTTCAACAAGCTTCATTCTGCGTGCATAAAAAAATGCATATAGAAGGAGAAAAAAAAAACGGGGGCTGGACAAAGGCCCCAGTATAGAATGTGTAGTGGGTTTCATATTAAAACAAGGAAATGTAATACAACTCTAAACATGCTTGCAAGGCCAAAGGGACCTGAACACTTAAATAGTCCATTTAAGATAGTAACATTTAAAATCAATGAATAAAAATGAAAGTTTATTATTTTACCTGCAACAATTTTGCAACAAACAATTTCTAAACTAAAGCAATTCACCTTAATATTCGGGTTGTAGGTATGCTACCGAAAGGTCAGACCACATAAATAAATTAAGTTGCAATTTCAAACCATATAACAGAATAAGGGCTTTTGATGCAAACCATTCCTTTTCCAACCTTAACTACACCTTCTAAAACAACTACCTCTTACTACCTAACCATCACCATGTTATCTTTGATTAATCTCAACTAAGCAGTGAAAAATGGGATTTAAGGTAATTGATCACTTTAGGAGTTTTCCAGTGTTATACTGTGTTGACAGCTTTGCTTTATCCTCCTGAGAGCCGAGCATTTATTTGGTGTGCATTTTTTGCTTTTTCTCAACATATATGGGACTATTAGGACATAATCATTTTAATAACTAGACTCTGTCACGATACAGGTTTTTTTTCTTCCAATAGGTTCAGTGGGTTAATCTTTATATTTTAAACATTTGTGTATATGTTTTATTAATGTAAATTTAATCAAATGATTTATACATTTTAGTTCTTTTAGTTCAAATGACTTATCTAAAAATAATAATAATAATTAATTACACAATAAGAACATGATTTTTTGAAAATGTATGAAACAATTTTACTTTAAATTTCAAACATTAGTGTCTGATAGCGTCTCAAGAGGTCAAAGTTCAAAGAAAAAGGAATGATCATGGTAAAGACAGGCAGAAATACAATGACCTCATATGAGGACGCAGGCTCTCAGGAGGTAAAACAGATTCCGAGTCTTTCACTGAATTGATTCTAATTCATCAACAGACCCAAATTCTTCAACAGATTCTAATTCATCAACTGAACTGGTGAATTGGTTCCCATGGCAACTGTCCCCAGCCACAACCCTACTAGGAGTAGATGGAAGAGACTATGAATGGATATTCTTTCAGTTGAGAAAATGTTAGTTCATGACTGTTAAAGGGGCTGAATTTTATTTAGGATTCAAATCTATAGTGGACTGAATGTTTTATGGATCAGATATGGAATAAAATATCACTGAATCGACAAATCGTGTTAAATTTGGCCATTTTAATGCCGTTTGGTCAGCATTGATCAACATGTGTTTCACTGGCCATCTTTGTTGGATCGAATATTGATTTTCTCTCAGTTAGGCTATTTAACAATCTAATGTTTAATAAAAGTCAGTGATGCAGTTGAATTTTTGTGACAGGTTCAGACAATAACTTTTGGTTTTCTCTGCCTGATGACATTTAAATGTTGGCTCCTTTTTTATTTGATTTTGCAGTCTGAGATATCATTAGAACAAGAATAAGCGGAAGGATGTTGCTTTTTTTTCAGAAGATTTAATCAAAAACTCTGCATAATACATAACCTGTTTCAGACAACCAATCAGAATACACTAAGATCATTTTCAAAAGGCAATGTCTCTTCCTGATTTACCTTTTTCTGTTTGACAGGAAATGAATAAATATGCTAAGGAAAGTAACACCCTGCTTGTCGTTTCATTAAACTGGAGAGACACGACAAAAATGACTAAATAGTGAACGGAAATCCGAAAAGCAAAAGGGGGAGGGTGTTTATGAGTGAGAAAACAACAAGCCGTCAGCCATCTGCAGCCTGGCTGCAGGTTCGAAACTCACACTACATCTGTGGCGTTTCAATAAATAAAAGCGAGGATCTCCACTGAGCTGCACCTTCAGGATTTCCTCGCGATGGTCACGTCCCGCTTCATCTCCAGACTTTTATTTCCTCAGGACGCCCGTGAACAGGCCGGTCTAAGACCACCTGACACCATATGCTTCCCCGTGCTCTAATGACTGTTCCTGGCTCTGCTTTTTATGGCTGACGGCCTCCAGAGGCTCTCCTATCTGGGGGTGGGGGGGGGCACGTTCGTTCCTCAATTAGGAGCTGCTGAGTATTCCCCTTTGCTTACCAGCAGCTTTCCTTTACATTATTAACATCTCCGCGGTCCTGTATGTATTTATTTTGTGACAATAACATGCAGAAATGCCTGTTGGCTGTATGTTGAAATTTACATGAAAATCCTAGGGAGAAGGTGGGAGGGGTGGATGAAACACAGCGCGAACAGCAGGAGACGAGCAAAGGAGTGAGGACACGGAGAAAAAAACTCAGAGAAGCAGAGTGAGAGCGGGCGAAGACAGAGAGAGGAGAGGGAGACCAAAGGCATGTGGAGTTCACCATCACTTTGCTCGCCTGCTCTGTGATTAAAGCAAAGAGTCCCCGGAGAGGGAGGCGGCTCTAGGCCTGCCCATTCAGTTCTCTCGCTCCCCTTGATCTCGCTGCGCGTCGCCCCACAGAAGCGTGGCGCCGAACCTTCAGGAAGGGGCTCCTTTTTTTTTCATTGCACTAGGTCCCCCCCATCGGCTCAGAAGAATCTGCAAAGCCAGCAACCGGGCTCCTCTCAACTGCAGACGATGGAGGTCTGCCTCAGATGAACCGCCGCCTGGATCCCGGAGAAGTTTTTTTGATGCTATAATGCCGACGCACTTTTCTAAAAGCATTGTGTCACACTTGAGCTTCCTAACCTCCGAGATGAAGTAAAAAGAGAATATCTTGCCAGTGATTTTCCCCGAAAGTTTCTGCTTAAAAAAACACACGCAAAAAAAAAAACTAAAATAGGCCCCATAAACCTTTATTAATCCCCCCTGGGGGTTATATCCTCATTCGAGTGAAGAGCTTATTCTTTCAGAAAAAAAACTGATAATCAGAAACTTTGCTCACTGGTAGGCAGGAAAGAGGAGATAGCGGAGGAAAATGTCACTCTCAATCTTAATTAAATTCAACATTCGGGAGCAGTGGGATGGGCTGATCCATTCATCGTGGGTCTGGTCCCACCCTTGACCTTTTTTTTTCCCGTGGTCAAGTGACCTTCAGTAGCTGTCTGTGGAGTGTCTGACAAAGGAGGAAAAGCGCCCGAGGCGGGGAAAGGAAGAAAGGCCATGACATTACACACATTCTTACGTATGTGGCAGCCCCGGATAATTACACCGATACTCGCTTAACATGCGTTGCGGGGGAGAGCACGTCGTTTATCAGTCGCATGACCTGTGGCAAAAGGATCTCCTCCTCTGATCTGTCTAATTATTCCTGTTTTTCTTTGCTCTTTTCCCCTCTTCTCTATCTTTTCACTCTCGCTAGGCGAATAGAAAAGAGCTTCGTGCATGTGAGGATAAAGCAAAACAAGCTAAAGCTGTAAACATCACAGTTAGCTCGAAGGGGGAATTTCGGGAGTGACTCACTGATATTTTCAGTTTCAATTTAGCGCTTGCTAAAAAAAAAAAAGGGCAACTCAATGTTTAGAAGACATCTGTTCCATGTATTTACTCAATCACATGCCCAATGCTGGAAATGTGGATTTGTTGATTGTTTGTCATATTGTCATGGTAACAATCTAAGCGCGTCATTGTTTGCAGTGCATTTTTTTTAGAATAATCTTGAATCAGCGTTCCCGTACTTGAAGGTTGGAACTTGGTGCCACCCACTATTCCAGCCTTCAGCAAACATTTGTATTTATTTCCTAATCAAGAGAAGCAAGCTGTTGAAATCATCACAGTACAAATGTAAATGCAACAAATCTATTTGTGTTATAAAGTTAGATATATACTTTCCCCAGGAACAATAATTGCATTTTAGGATATGTTACTGGACTTAATTGGACTGAGTTCTCAATTTTAGGAATCCAATGGGAAAGATATACGTGAAAATGTAATAAATAAAAATGAATGGCGAAGGAACTGAGCTCACATTTTGACCTTTGAGTCACATAATGACATTATTGCATGAAAATTCATGCAACAATGAAGGAAAGTTCAGTTAGATTTGACAGAATTTTGCAATGAGTTACAATGAGCGCATTGACACACTGTATGCCACAGTTAGCATGCATGGGAGGGAAAAACTAGCTAATGGGAACACTTCGAACTTTTGAGGTATTTTGCAAAAAGAATTTTATGTGATGATACAAAGAATTTAGGTTTGCTGTAGAGACCCTGAACACACAATTCCACTGTAGCCGCATAAATTATCAAAGCATTGTGTTGTAAACTAAAAATCATATGCTCTAAATGTTTCTTAGATCATATACACTTCAAGAGTTTATGCAGGAAGAAAACACGTAGGAACATAGCTGTTTGAACAGAGTTAAAAGACTTCAATCACCTTTTGTTAAAAACTTTGTGTCGTTAAATGAATAGATACAAACTGTGTTTTCCTTTTCATTTCGAAAAGCAATAACTTTCAAAAGACCAGAAAACTGAATTCATTTATTCAGTGAAGTAACTGAAACTCTGGAAGTCAGTGTGAAAACATTGTTAGACGGAAGACTTTCATTACATCAGTCTGAGCTGCGTTTTAGCAAGATGAAAGCACGTGATGTATAACTTAACAAATGCGTTTCCCTGTGCCTTTTTTTTTTCTCCGAAGACGTTATTTCATTCTTGGCTGGAACACGCAGTACATGCAGCTCGGAGACCAGGAAATCAGCCAGCTCTACTGTATGTGATATAGTGTGAGCCATAAACCTGCCGCTGATATTTTTGGGTCACTGATCTGCAGGGAGCTGCTTGCGCTGTTCTAACCTGTCAGCTTATTATGTAACACATTGGCCTACTTCACCCTATACACTGCTCCTGTCTGTACTTTTCCATGCAGCTTATGCATCGCACAGGTGATACCTGGGATTGAATTTCTCAGTTAAGGCATTTAAGGAGCAGCTGCGACAGAATGGAGATGAAGAGAGCTTTCTTGGTTGGAAACTGTGTATTATCTTTTTTTTTAAAGCTTGACAGAGCATCTCATGTAGGCAGACAGCAGGTTGATATGGAGGAAACAACAGAGTAGCTTAAACAAAAGAGAACAAAACAGCAAAAGTGATGCAGAGGAGGTTTTTAACTTTCTACCATTGGCTTCACTGTCGGTCATCCGCCTGCTTTGACAGTTAAAGGAGCATAGAAGTGGTTTGGCAAGATTCGTTGGAAATGTTCCATCCCCCAGTTGTCACAGCACTGTGTTACAGTGAAATTCCGAAGTGCAAAACTTAATCGTAACTTCCAACTAACTACTAACTGAGTTGTGTAATCCATACCACTTCAGACCAGACGCCTTTTCAATTTTTCAGCTTCTGTTTCACGTTGATGTAGAATGTAGAATGATTTTTTTTTATCTTTGGTTGAGCTGTACTGCCAGATAAAATAATATAACCATGGAAAAGTGATCAACAACAAATGCGATTTTACGCATTGGGACTTAGCTTCTAGCCTGGAGCTCAACTATTGAAGAAACTTCACCGCTGAAGTGGGAAGGAATGGTTTATTTAAGGAAAAATTAAAAGAACCTTTGCAACAACTTCAAAAAACGTCTGTTTATTGTGTGGCCACTATGGTTACAGGTGATTTTTGTATGGAACATTAACTTAAATGTGAGGGAAAGGTAGAAATGGCTGTTGCTGACAACTATGTCTAATTTATAACAATTGGCTTGAACACTAAATCAAATCAACTAAAACAAAAAGTGTTTCGAACATGTATTCATTCTTAGTATTTACATTTGTTTACATCACCAAAAATCTTCAAGCTGAAGTGTGGCTCTCGGCTTTGGTGGTTTATCATTCTTAAGGAAAGAATTATTAGTCTTGTGGACCAAGACCACTCTATGATTATATAATGTATCAATGTCATCAATAAGTGGGTCAAGAAAACTGGGCGAATGCCATGAAAAGAGATTTTATGAGGACCAATAATGTACCTCTGTTGAGAGTGAACCTGCACAGCCAGACTTAAGATGGAAATACAAATCAGAATTCTCGTAAAAGTGCAGGTTCACTTACAAAAAGAGGAAAAAGGAGTCATTTTGGTCGTTTTGGTGTTCAAACTGTAATCAACAGAAGGAGTCAAACAGAAAACAATTCATTTTTTGCATAAATCCGACCAAAAAGAAATAAGGGTGTTCAATAAAGAGTTACCCCGTTATCAATTTAATGTAAGTTCCTCAGAAGACAAATCAGACAAAAAGTCATAGACTTTTTGACAAAGGCAGATTTGAAAGTGCTGCATGTTCCTATGCCATCCGATCTATGTGGACTTAGTGGTTTGTTCAATGAAACCCTGTCTTCCCTGATGTTAAAACTCTTATTTTAGTTTAATTTTTCTCTTGTTGTTTCTCAAATTTGTTCCTCAGGGACATTGAGGCTGTATTAAAGTCAAATCAAACTCCTGTGACAAAGGCTCATGTAGTCAGATATGCACAATAATTGTATTTTAAAAATATCTAACTTCATGTGGTTTTGAGAGCAGTTGTATGTGAAGAATTGAAATGACCTCCTCTAAGTTGAGTTAAAAGCCTAAATCGGAAGGGAGTGTCTTCTAAAGCCTCATCGTGTCAGTAATGCGTCGTGATCTTGGTTTTTAAAGACAGGTAAGGGATACTGATTCAGTGAAACGTCATGGTTATTTCTGAACCTCGGTTTTATACCTGACCTGTCCGGGGATAGGATAGGGGATAGGCCCCAGTCCCCTACCACAGTGGATAAACGTTATAAAATATCGTTGGATGGTTTAATACCTTGTTATCATTACTGTAAATTAACAAAGAACAATGAAGTCATTATAAATGAGGCATGTTTAAATGACACCACAGGATTTTGAAGATGACCTGTTTCCAAATGACAAGACTGTTTGACAAAATGGTGTTACATTTTTAATAGTACAAGTGGAGGTACAATTGGAAATTGGTTAAGGTCGCTGTCATTTCCAGGAAAAGGTACCTGTTTTTCAGTAAAACTGCCTTCTTAAAAAAGTAGCTGTTCCATCTTATTTTTTCATGTTAATTATAAGGATATAAATAATTATTGTTTATATTGTGTTGTGCCTCAGGGAACTTCCTAGTTCTTTTCTGTTGGTTAGCAACTGCTAACTGCTGGTTTGAGATAGAGCTAGTTTGATGAAACAGGAGTTTATGGGTTGTGTCAAAAAGTAAGAAAGATAGTGGGGCTTTCATATCCCTAATGGAAAGGTTACCTCACCGTGGGAGTTTCCCATAACACTTAGGGAACAGCACTTTGACACTGAATGCATTTGAGCCTGTAGCCCCCGGGAAGCCATTAAAACGTACATTCTGGCACATGGATATTAAAAAAGTGAAAAATTACCCCAACGATAAGACGTCAGAGAGCGCGGGAGTCTCAGTCACGATTACCATATCCATCTGTAACCCAGCATCGGGCTGCCTCATACACTGCTACATGACCCCGTGGCGAAATGCTAATTGATAAGAAAAGGTAAACGCATAAACGAGGAGAGCAGGTGCAATCAAAAAGTAGAGATAAAAGTGATAAAGGGCAGGTGTGAAAATAGTCGATGTTTGCAACACTCTGTAAATCATGCGACTTGGAAATAAGGAAAAAAAAAGAACAAAACATCCATCACAGCTGGAAAGGTCTCATTTGGGTTGAAAGGTCAAAGGGCTGAGTTATGTTAGAAGGTCTCTTCTCCTCCCAGGGGACAAATTTGTCCGGTGCCCAGAGTGAGACGAGATGAGGGTAAGTCATCGTTTTATGTCGGGCAGAAGTCGAGCTATGGGTTTCCAGTCTGTTGCCACCGACTCCATACCCAGAATAAAAGCTGAGTGCAAATAGCCCCGGAGTAACCCCTCAATCCTTCATCCTGAGTGATAGCTCTCTTCACCGCATCAAGTCTTTTAATCCACACTCACTGTTCTGTTTCGCTTATACGTCAAAGTGAAAAAGTTGGGCCCGGGCAAATTCCCGGCTTTTCCTGGTCTTGGTCAATAATTCTCATCATGCGGAGGGGGGCAGGGGCACGGACACCCTCATGACCGATGACCCTGCCGTGGACAATATCAGCTCTGCATCTCACATGCCACTATTCAATGTGTCACCGTTGTGCCTCTTAATTGGATAACCACATTCCTCAAAGGAACCGCTTTAAATTGATGTCCGTGTTTACGCGATGCAATTAATATTGAAAATTAACAAAACGCGCAAATGAAAGCAAACGTCTTAACATATGCCGGCATGCGAAGGCTGATTTAAAAATTAATGAGCCCTAAAATTTTAATCCAAAATGGGATCCTAATCGCGCCGTGTAGCGCCATCGCCAAGTGTAACGAAGCACTGATAGCGGCGGCGAGGAAGCAAAGGCAATGTGACAGAATTCGCACGCAGCTACCAAGGAAAAAAATCATCCTGGAAAAGGAGGTTTTAATGAAGCGCCGACACTCTAATGAATGCTCTTCACATCTGGATGCACGGTGATACAGTAACTCCATCAGAAAGAGTTCCCTTTAAGGTTTTTCTCCCTGTGTCAAAAGCCTCCTCCCTCCCCCGCATGCCAAGCTATCTGTCTGGGAGGGTTGGGGGGGGGGTAAGGGGCAGGTTGTGCCTAATCAGCATTTCAAAGCTGCTCCAGTGTCAATTATCCAAAGCCGTGCTCCCTGCAGTTTGTGCGCGCACGGGGTTTCAGTCGACTAAAGGGATCTAAGGTCAACGTGTGTAACGTCTGAGGATGACATCATCCCCCCTTTGGAATCTTGGGTAGAGACATGGATGTGGCCTGAAAACAGCACAAAGAGAACTTGATTACTGTGTGTTTTATCTATTTTTTTTTTTCTGTCACTCTCGTGGTTTTGCAGCAGCAAAAAAATCCCATGGTAGGTATTTACCATCAAGGACCGTCTAGGGTCGAACGGTCGCCGTGGGAGGCATTCATGTGTAGAATACGATTTAAAATTCCATCACTCACGGTGAAGCTATGTTTTATATCTTTTCCATTAGCCCCAGATGTCATTCGAATACCATATGTAAAATTGTTTTGCATTTGTTATGCACACTGAGGACTATATGCATGCTCTGCTGCTAGACTGTAGCATAATTCACTACTCACCCTATTGACTGCTGAATATGAAACATGCGTTCCATATCAAGCCACTTCTGTCACCGGGCCAGTGAAGTGGAGCAGGCACGCTGGAGTTTTCTCAGGACTTATAAAGAGGAAGACTTTATGGTTTTTAAACAGAGATATTAAGGCAGTAGATCTCATACATTACAGTCGAGGGAGTTGGGGGACTGCTTGGTAGTTTCAACGCAAGCTTTTCTTTCCTACAGTCTTCAGCTGTTTCTGGATAGATATTCACATTCTATAGGGTCGAGCTGTGGCAGCTCCGGTTTTGGACAGACTACAAAAATATTTTGCTCATTAAAAGCAAGATGTGAGGGAAGCCAGACGGGGTGTAGCAGCTTGGAGAAAATCCTCCCAGTTTGATTCTGTGAAGGTGGTAATAACATATGTTGAAAGTATAACAGGCATCGTGATCCCATGCTGGGAAGGCTTAGGTTTAGTTATGCAAACATTTTCTTTTTTTTTCCAGAGTATAGCTGCTCCGGGGGAAAACATAATTGTTGTTAAAATGAAACTTTTCTCGTCTTACAGTATCTAGCCTGGTAGGACAGCTAAAGAAAACTAAGCGTATGGAAATTGCAGAATATTATTTAACATTCATTTGCATTCTTTGTTACATGACATACTTTCAAATACTTCTTTTTTACCCCGGAATTTGGAAAGGCTAAGGATGCCATAGTTTCCTTCCAGATGCTGACAAAGGAATGGAGAAACTGATTCTAAAAAACAAAGATTGTTGTTTCTGATGTTGTGAGATGGCGCTGTCTCACCGAATCCCACGACCAAATTAAAGTTTAAGGTTATAGTTTCTAATATAATGATGATCAGTTAAACAAGAGCTTTGACTTTTAGGTCAATTATCCATCGTAAGGCCCACACAACAGAGGACACCGCACCAATCCAGTTATCTATCTCATGTTATATTTTGTATCGCATTTCAAGTAATGTTCCTGTTTTGGGACCCCTCGGAAACCTATTAGTATTTTTCACCAGAACAGGAAACCATGATGACCCGATGAATGATCTTATTTTAAAAACAGAAGGCGAAAGCTTCTTTATGAAAAAACAAATGGCAGATATTTGACATCCCGGTGATTTTAAAGTCGTGTAGAAGCAAATATTACAAACATCGAGGCAAATTTTACCTAAAAACAGACTGATAAATCCAGGATATCATATTTATCTCAAACATTAGTTTTGTTTTCTAAATTAGACGAAAATGGATGGAAGTCACCAATATACTTTTATTAATGGTAACTAAAACTGTTTTTTCTTATCTACATAATCCAATAACTTGCTGATAGTTTCTATGCTTGATGGCACATCCTTTCCTTTGCTTACAAATGAAGATATTTTGTCCATAAAGTTAAACTTTCCACAGGCGATGAAATGATAATGTGCGCTGGTAAAATCTCCTTCTTCTTGCCATGCGGAGAAATATAAAATCTTGCTGACACATGGGACCATTTATTTTGCATAAATCCTGCTTAGGCCCCTAAATGTGCAGCCAAACTTGAGCTTGCCACGACACCAACCAAGTGATATATGGATCCCAAACTGTATTTACCATCTAAATTGCTTCTCCACAATGCGAAGATGATGACAAAGATTAATCGGCTAAAGAGTTAAATCTTCCCCCTTTCAATACGGTGGCACATCTCGGGCCACACGTTTCCAACTTAAAGGCGGCATTTGTATTCCTAAGGAGCCTCTTCTCTCGTCTGCTTTATGATATTACCACCAGGAGACTGCGAAGTGGCGGCCTCGTCTCCATGTGTGGGCTCCAATTCAACCATCATCCATTTCCCCGCTATCTTTTTATCATTACACAGTCTAATAAATGTGCCGGGTGCCCCGTGATGGTGCATCGTACATCAGACAAAGTGACCCGGGTCAGTACATCGCCAAACACCAAGGTTACGCTCTCTCTCCCACACTTTTGCTCGCTGTTTTTCGGCGAGAGGAAGAATATTTCTCATCTTTTGTCAGCTGGAAATATTCTCTGACAAAGTAATAACCTCTTCCACATCCCTTTTGAATGTCTAACAATGCGTCTTCTGAAGGAAGCGACAAAAGGCGAAGGGCCCACTGGGGCTGCTCTGTGGTTATTTTGATCCGGCGGGTCGCCATTGACAGGTGCACTTCAATCGAAGCAGCAGGTTGTTCTTCCCACTGCGCGCTGCTTTAAGCCATGTCATGAGACGATTCTTCCGACGCCCACATCAAACGCAAACGACATAATATCACAATGTTGCAGAGCTTGAAAGTGGGCAAGTGTGCGCGCCTGTGTGTGTGTGTGTGTGTAAAGGAAAGGCGCTCTGTGCAACCTGTGCTTTCGCCTGCAAATCCAAGCTGAAAGACCTTTTAAACTGGAGGCCAGCCAGGACATGTTGGGTTTACCGTAGCACTTTGGCAGGAGACACACACACATACAATGAGACACAGTTGGTCATTTCAGAGTGAGATTGTGTTATTTTTTGCAGCGCATGAGATCCAGGCTTGGCAGCGCACGTCCCGCTATCTCCCAGTGATCACTCATCTGAGGCGAGAAAATCAGCGGTGGCTCCAGAATCTCAAACGGGCTGATTGGAGCCAGATAGGAACAAGGCCTCAAAAATCAAAAGGACATGCTCGGCTACAGTACGTCCTTAAGGCAAAGCAAAAAACCCGTCGTAGCCTGGGATTAGCCATTCCACATGCTGGTGACAGCAAATGTATTGTGTCACTGTCGCTTCTTTATTAAAAAAATGACTGAGTTACAGGACAAAGTCAAGCCCAAAGCAGCAAAACAGCACCAGGAGAATCCTCAACCTCCAACCTCTTATCGTTTGATCGCTCTGAGATATGTCCACATGCTCGTTTTAATCTGTAAGACATTCTGCCAGTGATGGGAATGTGTGTGTGTATGTGTGTTAAAAGGTGGGTGTGCATCGCTCCCATGGGAAAGGGTAATGACTGCGCTACTAATAGAGAATCATTCTAAACAACTTTAGCAGATCAAAGAAAAGATGTATTCACTGAAGTCCAAAGATGACCGATACGCCGGCGGCCCTTTCAACAACTGTTCTCTGCATTCTCCCCGTGCTGTATGGAGGGACACAAAGCCCTTATAAATGTCCAGACCTCAATGTAAAAGCAAGCTTGTTAACTTTTATAGATGTGTGTAAGATCAGTTCCAATAAATTACTATAAACCGAATGGGAATGGGAAGGATGGAGCTTTACAGGGAGAGATAGCCATTTGATTATTCCGAGAAGTTGCCATTAATGTTAGTTGCACTTTGGAGGGACAATAATTTCAACTGTGACATTTACAAATACAAATAAGGCGTATATGTTAACATATCAAACACAATATTGTGTAAGTAGTTGCAGTCAATAAGTCAAATAGACATTTGGATTATGTCTTCTACTGGACCACAAACTAAACAGATATTACTGATGTTCTAGTACTGAACGCTAATTTTATATACTTATGAGTTACATTTAAACTATTTCTGCATTATTCCTTGTCCTTAATCTCAATATATACACTTTTACAGATGTCTTAACCTATTTGTTATTTATTGTAATCTATTTTTGTTCCACGAAACAGAATTCCTCACACATTTTTAAGTGGCCTTGAAAGACAGTCTTTCAAACTTTCTATTGATCCAGTTTTTTTTGGCAGGGGGGGATATTAGCAGATTTCCCGTCATTTTTAATCCAACGATTGTATCTTAATCTTTTCAGAAAACTGTGTTTTTGTGTTTGACACACCTAACACTGGCCTTTGTAAAAGGCTTCCTTAAAATACCAAGTCTCCAGCCTTAAATGATGATGAAATGATGAAAGACCAGCTATTCATTTTAATTCCGCTAATAGCTTCTATTGAGAACAAGCTGACAAGCGCATGCCCAAAGAGTAATTACAATGGAAAAATGTATTAGTATTGTCTTCAATGTATCCTTCAAATATTTAAGAAAATATGGCAAGTGCAGGATAGAAGAACTGACAGGTGTCAAATAATAAAATAGAAAACATTTCAAAACAGCATAATATATACAAAACAATGTATAGAACAAAAATCCAAATCGAATTCAAGCCAATTAGAATCTAGTCCAATGTTTCTTCAGTCCAGTCGAAAAATGGAAAGAAAATAATCCCTTTTCACAGAAAGATACCTCTGGCGCAACCAGATTTAGAAAGATCATCTGCCTCAAGAGGCTGGGATAATGAGAAGGCAGGAAAAAAGGTATATTACATTGAAGGTTGTAAGCACCGTAACACCAAACCAGGGATACCTGCTAAGAGAAAGAAACACAAGTCTATGAAAACAATAAAATCACGTCCACATGGAGAGGAAAGAGTGAGGTGAAGTGCACCATGGGAGGTCCCCCATCAGTCTAGGCCTTTTGCAGCATAACTGTAGGGTGTTTCACGAATATGTGAACCATCCAAACTTTGTCAATAAGAACAGTTTTAAGCCTAATCCTCGAGGTATTCCCAATAACAAATAGAGAAAGCAAGTTGAAAAAAAGAAGGACCAGATAATCTGAGGATATCCCTCCTATTCAATTCTTACAAAGTTCTTACAAAGTTCCAAAACAGCTGTCTGATGGTGAAGTGCTCAGCTTGAAAAAACAAACTTCAACATGAGATTTTAAGGAAAGTATGAAGCTTGTCATAATGAGGTTTACATTTAAGAAATAGAAATTCTAAGTATCTTTATTTTAACAATGAGGCGTTGAATAACAGACATAAACGTAAGAAATTTTGACAATTCCCGGCTGAATCATCAAAGATGTGCTTGGCACTTTTCTGAGAATGCTTTGGTTTCTCCAAATAGTAAAGAATTACAGTTGTCCAAATTTAAACAACTCTTCAAGATCTGATAGGAAGATTCTTCATTGAATGGACAAACTGGAATCCATTGGGAAAAAAAAACATTTTAAGACATCCTAATTCATTTTCTTTAATCCCAACTCGTGTTTCTGTCTCCTATGATTTTCTTTTCTGAGAACATATAGACAACTGAAAGATATGCCAAAACTTTCATGGTTCTGTTTATTTTTAATAAGAACTAAGGATATGGAAGCTGGTAAGGACACATTTCATCATTCAGTGAATTGATTCCTGCAAAGTGCGTTATGGCTAGTGTAATTGGACTTTCCATTGTGGATCCAAACAATGTTTGATCAAAATCAGGATAGCTGCAAACATAACCCATCATTCGAGTCACAGTACAGAATAACTCACCGTGCAGAAATCAGCTAAAAACTCAGAAAACATTAAGTTATAGCTATAACCAGAGACACAATAAACAAATCAGGTGGAAGCAAACATTCCTCTCCCTGGAGATTACCACTGTAGGGCGTAAAATCCCAGGAGGAACAATAAACAATTCTTGAATAATGTGTTCATGCCACTAGAAGTACAGGAAAAAAAAACAACAAATACATATGACATACTGATTTCGTAACAACACTGAACATTATTTTCAGTTCTACTTTAACTGACTACAATCTCTCACTGTCTCCTTTGCTTGCATCCGTATTTGTCATGAGCATTGAGTAAAAAACTCGGCAATATTTCACAACTGCGGAGTCTTATTTGGGAGCGTTCTCATGTGGGGCCAACAAATGCAAAGATCTGTAATAAATTCCGTCCTGTCAAGCGTTGATTTACAGGTCAGCGCTGTGCGGCGGTGGGTGAATTTGTGCGTGAGCACAGGTGCCGGCGTGCAAAGTGTGTGAAAACGCCCCTGGTCATTTTTCATCTCTTAGATTAGTTTGTGTTTATTAGGGTGTGCATGTGAATGCATGCGGGAGTGTGGGAATGCTCCCTCCTTATCCCTGGCAAGCTAATATCTATTTCTTTTCCTCACAACCTTTAATCTTTGATTACCATGGAACGGTTTTCCCAAATCCTCCAACGATTGAGTGATTTAGTGTTATTATTTTCCTCTCGGAGCACAGCGCTGACTGCCACCAAGAACTGTTAATTGCTTCATTATGGAGATAAGAAGATGGACAGGAACACACCAGGAAATGACAAATTTATTGAGTAGATGGATTTCTTTTTTTCTTTTTCTTTCTTTTTTTTCACATTCCTGCGTCATTTTCCATTTTTGTTCACTCTTCAATGACATCAACACATGCAAACACGTCCACGCATTTTAACTCGCTTTAACACCCTCAGATCTCCATCTCAGCTTCATGGTGTACCTCCCTATTTTGTCTTTTGTCTCTACCCATTAACATTCAAGTGAAATTTCAGGAGGGAGGAAACATGAATTATAGCAACCGTAGATTCATCATTCTCTTTTTTTTTTTCTCCTTTTTCTCTTCCCCTCATGAATTATGGAGAGCCTCCCCGGGTACATTTAGTCAAGCCACTAGTAAATTAAATGCAGTGCGCTGCCATGCCACACAGGAACAAACAGGCCAAAGCGGGATATATTTACTTGCACAGTTGTGGTCAAAACATTTCGATACCCCTCAGGGTTTCAAGGAACCACAACTTCCTGCCTAGGAAAGAGCGGATATGATCTAATAGTAACAATAGTACAATCATATAAGGAAGCCATCATAAGGAAGTTGGGGGTGTTCAACACAATTGATCAAGTGTATACAAACGAAAATAGCTGACTATTTCAGATCATTGTGCAATGCAGAGAAGTTGACCAGAGGCAAATATCAAAGCCATCACTGACTTTTGACTGCTACTTTCCAGATGTTCCGTCCACCTCTGCCTCTGGTGCAGAGCCGTCCCACAACTCCATATTTCTCTCCCGAGGCATGTGTGAATAGGGGTGCTGGCCCCCTTCTTGCCCCCCTGATTTATGGCGCGACGGTAGTAAAATGGCAGACTAGGATAACATGGGTGGTAATAAATGACTATAAGACAGCGACTAGCAGCTGTTAATGCTACAGCCATTAGACTGAAAAATGAAGGGCGCCAGTGATTTTGTCAGATTTATACATTTTCACTATGCCATGCATTAGTGCTTGTCATGCTAAAGTGGCAATCCATATGTGAGCATTAATCGTCTTGTGCAGTGAAAATATTCCCTCAGATATTTTCAGTGAGCTGCACCTGCATCCATGATTTGGCTTTGATTTGTGGGGATGATTAAATTAGGACAGAAAATATTCCAGCATAAGATTACATTTTTTCTATGGTTAACGTCCTTATAATGTCAATTACTGTGGGAGCACAGGTAGATATTCAACAGTATTAGACTATTTGGACTTTAGAAATCTCATCATCGTAAAATCCTATGAAGTATTTCGCATTGTACAAAAGTTGTGTGTTGATCCATGATTCTTTTGGTGGTACTGTATTTTTTAAGTGAGCTTAACATCTGCAGATATACCACCTAGAAGAGGGAAACCTTCTAACTTCTACTTCTAACTCATTTCAGTGAATATCTGGCCTCTTTTTGTCTTTTTTGCAGTAGCTCTCCATTGCACAGCCTCTCCACGAGACATTACAGTCGGTAGATGTATCTTTAATAGAAAAATGAGACTCTCACAGCTCAGAGCACCCTCAATGAAAATGAATGAATGCATATGCACTCAATGCTCAACAAAATTTACGAAAACCTTTCAATTTTTTAATCAAAAGCCAGACATAAGTAGGCTTTAACCGTTTTTAACTACAGAAAAATCATCTAATACAGAATATTTTCAGCAAAACTGGTAAAGTATTCCTTGGCCTAGGATTAGGATAATCTGCTATCACTTTTATTTAGGGAAACACCATTGCATTCATTCTAAAATTGAGGCAAAAAGAGCACTATTGGTTGGAGGTCTGTTTCATCAATGGTCTTGTACTGCAGAGATCGTTTTGAAGAATAAAGAGACTGCACCGAGGTGACTCTGATAAAAAAAGGAGAGGACATGTAGGTTTGCTTTACATGGTCAAGGACAATTAGCAGCTTTATCGGGTATGACCGGAACAAACACCACCTAGTCACCTCCCACCTTCCTCATTTCCGGATGACTGAGCCCCAATTCTCATTCAGTGTGAAGGGGACAAAATGGAACAAATAGGAAAATAAGGCTTACCCTAAACATAGAGGGTTTCTTTCTTGTTCAGTTGGCTAGACATTATTTTTGTGCAAGATGCCTTCCTTATATATGGGCTGAATCATTAAAAGTTTCATTACAAGTACACATTGAGAAAGATTACAGCTATGTTGAGTGTAATAATTGAGTTTCGACATGTTAATTGCAGCAGAAGTGCACCAAAAAGCAGTCTTTTCAACATGGGTAAATGACAGTATATTTGTCTTGGGGTATTTGTATTTATATCTGTTCTGTTACTGAAAAACAGAGATGCTTTGATGTTTGGAAAACAAAGTCGGCACAGATATCTTTAATGATGAATGAAAACAGTGTTTTCTTTCCAACAGACTTCTCACAGGGCAGATATGGCAGAGACGGGGCAATCTTTATGCATTGATTAAAGGCTGTCAGCGACAGTAAAATAGGCTGAATAACATTTTGAAAAATGGTCTTTGAGAGATGACTGTGAAAGCCGTCGTTGGCCTTTCATCTCGGCATCTGCACGTGCCCATTGCCGGAAAATAATGGCTCTGCCTTCCACCATGATGAGCACTTTTTAAGTGGACCTCATTTTTTATGACCTATATCCATTGTCTTACCCTGTCAACAGTGGGAATAGCGCAGCCATTCATATCAAACATCAAATACAGAGTCAGGGATATTTTTTGCCATAAAGCACACATGCCACTTCAGACTTGATAGGGCGTATGGGCCTCCTATGAATTGCTGGATTTGCATGAATATTTATGGAATCATAGTGGGAGTCACTGCGTGTGAGGTAATTACATTACAGATGGAAATAATGGATGCGATTCATGACATATTTTACATTCTCATGTACAAATTGGCTATTGTAGTAGAGATATAAAAAGGTTCCTTGAGGTAATGGCTGCCAAATGAGCTTGGTAAGCAAAGTATAGGATTTACTTTGAACTAAATTAATTATCTCTGGAGCTGTCTTTCAGATTTTAAGCTGTGTACAGTCTTTTTTTCTTTTCAACTGTATCTGTTTTGTTTGAATAAAAGTGCAATCCGGCGGTTTGTTCTCGCCGAGTTGCATTCAATGTGTCATTTGACAGGATGATGTTGTATTTGAGCAGATCGCTGCTGATGATACTCGTATGAGGGGGGAAATCATTGCAGCAAAGCTCCCTCTAATGTGCCCATTACTTCATAATGATGCCAAGTGTTCAATTTCACAGTAGTGGCATGAATTTGTAATTACCACATATAGATTTCCCAGTGTCTCCTGATTGCGGGAGAAACATACTGTATTCACAACCACCCGGAGTCCAATAACCAGATGTGGAATAGTCTCCAGCTTGCCAGCAGCGCCCCTCCCAAGTGAATTTTAGCTGGCTCCAATGGGAAGTGTTTTCCAGTTAGCTATCTTACAGGAATCGATACTTCACCTCCACCCATTATGCTCACAGAAACCCAAACTTCTAATGAGGGACTTTTGTAGCCATGTTCCATGAGCCCTGTAATGTATGCGGTCAATATGAGAGAGGATCTGCTGGATGAGCGAAAGGCAGCAGGAGAGAGAGAGAGAGGGGAAGAGAAGTTGGCAGTGTTCAATAATAAGCACTAACAGCCTGGCAGACTGGACCTGACCCAGATATGGTTTACCTCAAACTGTCTCACTATCCTATCCCTGATTTTCCTCCTGCTTGATAAAGGGCCCTGGTTTTCTTAATCCTCTCTGAGGGATGGTGCGCATTATGCAAGGCCTCACTTTTTCAAATTTAGATTCGATTTTTGAAAAGGTTAATGGCTAAGCTTGCAAAAAATCCCAGGCAAAAAAAAAAAATTTAGGATGAGGCCTTTCTGATCACAAATGGGCTAATATTTGTCGTCCAAGTCTGGATGTTTCCTGATGACCTTTGTCAGAAAAGAGCTGATTAAACAGAAGGCAGAGTCGATACGATAGGCAGACTGTGCAGTTTTCAGAAAATGAAGGCCAACTCCATAAATCTCATTATTGCTTAACTTTTCACCTATACAATGTCTGAGGATACAAAGAAAACCGACATCTACATATCCCATTGCAATTCTGATAAAAAAATCTAGTTAATATTAATAAGATTAAACATACCAGCTAAATTGTCTACACTAACTGTGAATGATGCCTTTTAAAACCTCTGCAAAGTGCATCATATTGCCACAAGCACTCATGCCATGCTTCCTGTGTATGAATCCTATGAACAGTCACACACTTACGGACATACTGACACCTGGATGAGCTGGAGTTAAAACTGCATAATTACCAATCAGATTATATCGATTGCATGATTGTTTAAGTTTGGCAAATAAATTAGGCATGCTAGCATGAAGCATTTGCAAATGGGCAAACAGATCATCCATCAGGAATCATCATTTCTATCTCCAGTTTTCAAATCAAAATATTTTTGATTAACTTTGATCACAACCGTCTTAAAAGGTATTTTGTACACATATTTCAATTTATTGGAATTCTAGGTGATAGAACAAATTAATTGGACCGATTTTCTCCTCTTTTAAAGAAATCGTGCTTGAGAGCCGACGAGTTCACTGTAACTGTCATCCATGTTGCTGATGGGTGTGTGGTGGTTGGCACTGTCGCCTCATGGCAAAAGGAATCCTGATTCAAGTCACCGGGAGGACTGGGGCCTTTCTATGTGGATTCTCTCATGCATTAACCAGACACGCATGTCAGGTTAATTGGGCGCACCAAATTTCCCCTAGAAGTGAATGTGAGCGCACTTGGTTGTCTCTGTGTGGCCCTGTGAAGGAATGGCGACCCATCCAGGTTGTACTCCTCCTCTCACCTGTTGTCGACTGGGAAAGGTTCCATCTACCCTCCCATGACCCTGTTGGGAATAAGCGGTAAAGAAAATAGATGGATGGCACGTTACCTCTACAGATATAGCTGAGCACAGTCTCTTAAAATACTTATTTTCTGTATTTCATGCAGTTTCGCTCCATTTAGGCAAAGATCCCAAATTAAGATGAGAGCCTTGCAGTGTCTACCTGCATCACTGGTCTGTAGTCAGATAAATGCAAGACCAGAAAAAAAAGAAAAACTCATCAACTAATGGAGATTAACGCAGCACACCTGAGAGAGTGTCCTTTTCCAGAGAATAAATGAGGAATTAACAGCTCCTTCAGACAAGGTTCCCTGTCATTGTAAATGTTAAGCTGAGTTTAATGCAGCCAGGTTGCTACATTTTGCAGGTCTTAGCGCATTAAAAAGAGATTAAAATGAGCTTTGTTGATCAAACTGCTGGAAGTCTTTGTTCTCTGGCCCATGATTAATTCAGAGGCATCACACTCGGACCGTCACTATTTTTTTCCCTCCGTCGTGTTTCAGCGACGCGTTCGTCGGCGGGGTTCATTTGTGTTGAGAAATGCCATCTGGCTCAGGCAGCGAAGGCTCACTCCGAAAGAGAAGAGAGAGAGAGAGAGAGAGGAGGCGGCCACAGGGGATAAGTAATAATGTGTAGGTGCAGCATCTATCTATTGACCTCAAAGGGCTGGAAATGGACTGCAGACAAATTAGAGCCCTTTGAGAAAAAAATGTTCACCTTTTGAAAGTTGGAAAATATCAAAGAAGACATGCTCAGGGGGTTGAAAATTAATTTAACTGTCAAAATACAGCCTTCAGATTTAAAGAAAGAACATTTGACCCCTACAATTCAGAGATCTGCCTGTGTTATGAACTGAAGGCATTTTTCTGGCATGGTTCGGGTCCTCTTGTCCCTGATGAGATGGGTCAAAGCTGTTCCAAGAGATCCCCTTTATGCTGTGGTACAACTATCTCGATGGTTCCCATTTTTAAAAGGAGTCACTGAATGGTTTTATCACTATGGAATTGACAAGAATCCCATTCCGTGACATTTTCTTTGGCTAAGGTGAAGAAAAGAGATTTGTGGCCAGTGGGTCAGAAGGTGTAGCTCACCGCCAAAATGAAAACATCAAATGTAGGCTTATTCTTTGAAATATCGCTCTGTTCATCCAAAATGTCCCCCCATACGGTCAAAGCCGAGATTCGTGCTACCGCTCTTGAGGCACAATCTTCATTTAAACCGAAAGTGCTTCTAGTGTGACGGCAAAGGCAAGAATGGTTAAACAGAAATATCCAGATACGTCAATAAAGCTGTTCGTGCCACTGTTCCAATAGTCGGTGCTGCAATCTGAACCTTTTAAATACCCCGTTGTGACACATAGAGAGTTCATCACTCTCTTGTCTGTCTTCAATGCAATGGATGATACGAGGTAGCTCCTTTTTCTTCCTGTCTCTGTTATTACTCTTTTCTTGGCTGCCTGCCAGTGGTTGGTGTAAACTATAGTTGTCCTTGCTGATATACTTTGATATTTGGTGTACAAACAAAAGTGACAAATACCTCGAAGTCCGAAAAGAGCTATTATCTACTGTTTCTTATGCGGCGCGGCATCCGTCTTTTTACGACCACATTAAGTGTGCTCACATGAAGCATGTTTGAGCGGGAAATGATGAATGACATTCGATACAAAATAGATGTGCCGAAATGTAGCAAGGACAAACAATACGGCGCCGGCCGGTATTGTAAATTTGAATCATTAATGTCAGCCAGTGTTCGCTCACCAATACAATCCATCACGAAGCTACTGAGGGTCATTGATTGTAAAAAAGTAGATTATTGGTATCAGATCAGCAATGTACACAATGCTGCGCCTGATTATAGACCAATGACCAATGAAAAGACTCTGCATTTGTATATTTCCTGCTAGGACAGACAAAGTTAACTTGTGTGTTGAAAAGGTGAGGTGAGAGATAAAGAGTTTTTTTTTGGAAGTTAGTCGCAAGTCCGACCTAAATGACTGATTAATTGCATTTCATCCAACTGAAATGGGTCAAACAGAGAAATAAATTAGATGCCCCGGGTCCACATTGCTACATTAAGGAAACCATGCCCCCTTTCACTGACCAAGTCGAGCATATGAAAACATCTTCTCTCTCTTCGATCAGTCGCTCTTTTTCTTTCTTTCCACCTGAGTGATACCATGTCTTCTGCCTCTCTGCACAGGTTAACAGAAAGTTGAGGCTGAGTTCAATCAATGCCCCGAATTAACAGACGAAAGACGATGGAGTGGGCCATTACTAAGACTGACCCACTTGGGGTCTGGTCATAAGAGTCAAACAAAGTGGGTTTCTCCCAAGCCTCTCCCAGCCATGTTTTCAGACTGAAACACGTTTTTCTCATTACTGACCTCTTTGGCTGTTGGGAAGACGAGTGAGCATGGCCTGAGGCATTGAAAAATCTTAATATAAGCTGGATAAAAATACTGCTGGGGAATCGCATTAATTTCATTGGGAGGCTTTTCAAAAGTTACATTTTTACTCTCAAATTTAATTAAATTTAATGTGCATGACGGCGGGAAAGCTCTTTGACTAATTTAAGCAAACAAATGCTTATTCGCTATAAATCGAAAAAAAACAATTTAGGAAGCAACTAAACAACTTGAATAGTTATTGCTGTAAATTGCTTACATGATGTGCTTATATGATGTCAGTTTGCATCCTCGTATCCTGACTTACTGGCACATAGAACTTAAGGGATTTGTTGTTTCAGGCTCTGGTTCATGAAAATGCACAACTAGTAGATGTTTTTTTTTCTAACAGATGGTCATTGAGTAAGTCTGGAGATTAAAATGAGCAAAGGATGTTTTTTTTTGGTTTTTGGCAGACACAAACAACTATAAACGCAAGCTATTTCTCATTTAGTAACGTATTTATTGCACTTAAGGTATTGCAGCAAGTCGAGAAGCACCAAGTGATGCAACCAGGTCAATTTAATTTGATCTGAATCACTTAGTTGAGAAGTTGGTACATGCTGTGACCGTGGTTTAAAATTATTCCTCCCATCAAACATCTGATGGAAATGAGCTAAGGAGGTGATTTTCTTTCATGGACTTTTTTAAGTTAAAACGATGGAAATATTCATGCTCTGAATTTTGAACACCACAGGATACATAAACGACAACTGATTTTAGATCCGTTCACTTGTTTAATATGCTGTTTAAAATGCTGCAGTCCAGCATTGGGCATCCTGCTGGAGAGCATGTTCCAGTACATTAAAGTCCCGTGCCAGTTTAGCGCACTCATTTGGAATAACCCTTCTTAATTCCTTTTTTATAATGAGAGAAAAGGTGAGAGAAGGCTGCAATTGCAACTCATGGCTAATAAGTGTCTAGTGTTGAGGCCCAGCTGGCTTAGTGAGGGTGTAGAATGGGAGTAAAGTCTATGGATGCGTGGGTGGTTGATCAGTGCTGTGCTTCATTAGGCTTTCATTTATGTGGAAAAAAAAAAAAACCTCTGGTCATGCTGAAACAGCTCTGATTTTCACCAATAAAATTAATGTAAAAGAAACCATAAACGTGTTTATATAATCGCAGGCAGACATAGATATCTCTTTGATGATACTTTTCATTTAGGGCTGCTCATATTAGTATTTTTAATGACCATAAAGAAAAAAAACAAAAAAAAAACAAGTTACAGTTACTTTAACCTACAGAAAATATTTTTTAAGTACCTACAAAATCGGACTTAAAGTACAGGAAGAGATGTCATACAATTTTAATTCCATCCTCTTTTGTTTGTAGTAGGTGAGAAGCAGTACTTACCTTTGGGGCATGTTCTATGAAACCAGTTCTTGTAAGTCATTCAGTGAGCTTACTCATTCGCATGCTAATGTTATGGGTTAATATTTGTTCCTCTGATTCGCAATAACCCAAAGTCCACCTCCACTAATAGGCCCAATGAATAATGCACAATACTTATACAATGTTTAGAATTGCATATCTTTGGAGATGAAAATCCTGGCCAACCTTGGGTAAGTTAATGGGATGAGACTCTCCTCCCTTGGGTATGGAAAAGAGGCTCAGCAAAGTCCAGTAAACACTCAAGCTTCTCTAATATGAGAGCTGATGCAAAAGCTTAAAAACTGACAATGGTAGTGGGAGCTTTAGGGATTAGATTTGAGTTGATCCTTTTACATGTGCAAAGTATATGTCTCTCGTTTTTTTTTTTTTTTTTTTTTATAACATTCTGGTGCTAATTGCTCAAATAAAAATGCACATGAACGAAAAAGTCACTTGTCAGTCAAACTGAGTGGCTCATGCTCTGTCAGCTTGTTTGGGCTGCTGTGAGCATTCCTTATTTATCCCTGCCCTCTCAGTCAGGCAGTTTGTCACTGCGCTTTTACTCTGTATTCACAGTGGCTGAAATAAACACATTCTGTATGCAGCTGTGAGCCAAGCCATGAAATGCTTTAAACGCTATTAGAAGGAGCAGGATGTAGGACAGGAGTGACGTTCCATTATGCTATTAATACATGACATAACGCATTGTTCTTTAGAACTGAAATGGTCATGATGGCTGGAAGGGTTTGTGGCTGGAGCTGTGTTATATATATGTTTTTCTTTTTAAAAGTGCCCGACCGGCTTTAGTTACTGGTGAAAAATTTAAAACAGACATAGGCTTATGCCATAAATCAGTTATTAGTTCATGAAAATTTTAGCCCTCCTTCTCTAAACAAAAGCTGTTTGTTTGTGTTACATTATAGTTGATTTTACATTTTACCCAGTTCTACATATAATTAGATGTTTTTCATTCAGCTCGGCTCTCATTTGGTGCACCAGGTGGATCATTTGAATACACAGTAAACAGGCTTAAATTGAGAAGGTTGAAAACCCTCCACAGATAGAGTGCAACGTCAGAAGCTGAAAACCAGTG
Organism: Menidia beryllina; assembly: GCA_013363375.1. NCBI lineage: Eukaryota > Metazoa > Chordata > Actinopteri > Atheriniformes > Atherinopsidae > Menidia > Menidia beryllina. Next base: position 757,847 of record JABUIW010000079.1, read on the forward strand.
AGCAGTGGCTCCGATAATCCTCCCTAACTCGCCACCATGCAGCTCAGCTAAGCTCAGCTCCACTATCTCTGTTCGAGTAGCGTGTTTTCATCAGCTCGCCACATGTTTACATCACTTTCCTACGTCTGCAGCCAGTGAGAGTTGGATCAAGTTTGGCACGAGCTTAGATGCACCACCTCCTCCCTTCAACACATCCCTTCCCCTCCCGCGTGCACATTCCGCTCTCTTCTCATGAAAAGGATACCCATCTGCCCCAGAGCCAAATTCCTGCATGTTTTCTGAGAATGCAGGGCTTGGCTTTTTGTGAGGCTCCCCTGAGAAGACCCAGGCCTCTCTCCACGAGGGTCAAAAAAACGCTACAAATTACAGAGGGAGCAGACAGTAAAGTCTTTCTTTCAACCTCTGACAGGTACCGCTGGGCTATTATCAACATGTTAATGGGGGAGACAGAGCCGTGTGACACAGCAGGGATGGTTAGGGTTTCAGAGGTGTACATCTTCATGAGCAGTCCCTGTTACATCAGCCATGTTTTGACATCACGCACCGTTGAATATTCATTAACAGACACAATCACTTTGGCTCAAAACCCTTGGAAATGACATCCAGAGGTGATCCTGCCACGTGCGCTCCTCTGTGTGGCACACAAATGACGCTCAAGTCAAAATGTTTCTTTTTGTCTTTTCTTTCAGAGAAGGGGAAATATAAAGCTGAGTAGTAGAGACACGAACAAGATACCACTATACTTCCATCTCAGTCATGACAGATCCTTCTGAAACAACAATCAGGGCTGATACTGACACCAGCATTCCTCTCTGTGATATCTTGGGAGATATGCCAGTCCAAAGTCTCTTTTTTTTAATTGAGGGAGAGCTCTCAGTAGAGGGTATATGTACGAGACACTGCATTCCTCTCAGCTCAATCAAGCAGGAATGAGAAGATGTCAGAGAGGCCGCCTGAGGCTGCTCTGGTATGGTTCACTCTTATCTGCGCAGATGAACCCCTTCTGGCTCTGACCTGGCAACCATCAGGCTCCACCAACACTGAGCTCAGAGCCACTAATGAAAAAAGTGCAGATCAGTTGTAGAAGCACTCACATGCTGCCGCCACACATTAGGCGGCTTTCTGTGTGGCAACAGGAAGCAATCGCTCAAATTTATGTCCATAAAGCCACAGACCATTTCAGTGTCTTGTCGCATCAACGATCTAGTATTTTTGTGTCTGAATGACAGAATGAGCTCTGCATTGTGTGTATGTTTTAGTGTGTTGTAGCTTATGTTGGATGTCGCTCTGTCTTGGCCAGCTTGGTGTATTTACCCTTTAGTTTTTTTCAGGTTTTTCAGGCACTTGTACTTTATAATTGAACACAATTTCGCGACATTGGGGGGTGTCCAAACATGCGGTTGTAATTACTGTATCTTATCATCAATGTGTCTTATAATGAAAATATGCATTAAACCATTGAAGAGAAGTTACAAGGCTGACAACCAGCCCTCGATATGTATTGCCTTCAGTTTAAATGGATTGGTTCAGAAGCTCTGCACACGCCTGCCACCTTTATTTGAATCAGGTGTGCTTCTAAAAACTTCTAAAACCTGCAGGACAACCGCCCTCCAGTACTGATTCTGGGTACCCTGTTCTAAATGGTCTTCCCTGAGTTTTATTTTCAGCCCCCCAAGACTGAGAAGCAGTCATATTATCAACATTGAAGCCCCAGGGCAGAACAATGGAATTCTCCAGATGGCACCCATTCCTGGAAACCACACCCGAAGACTCCAAGAAAGGCCAGGGAATCCGAACTGTTGTTTGGAGCATGTGCACAAACAGCAGTACCTCCTGCTACTTGCACTGAGGTAACCCTCTCGTTCACCAGCCCGAACTCCAATTCGGGGGATCTTGTTGGTATCCCCACAACTCCAGAGTATGAGATTAATCAGACTCTCTCTAAGAGTTTGATTCCGTGTGCCGTCCAACTACATCTAGCTGGTAATACTCCACCTCAAACACCATTTAAGGCTCTCTCTCCACCAGGAGGTGACCTTCCATATCCCCAATGCCTCTTTATGGCACCGGGGACTGGCACACCAATGCCCCCATCCTTGCCTGTCCCCATACCCACATCGCATCGGCCCTTGACTCCCCTTCCCAGAAGTGGAGGACCCACATGGAGGTGGCCTCCTGTTTCTTATTCAGGCTGAGCCTGACCAAGCCCCAGGAACCATGGCTCGCAGGGAAGTTTCCTCCCAGGGTCCGTTCCCTTTTCTCGGTGAGGTTTTCTTTTCTGTATGAAGCCATTCCATCGAGGTCTTGAATGGCTCTTAGTCCGATCCCTGCCCTGAGAGCAATTTGCCTGGGGGGACCATGCTAATTCCCTCTGACAACACAGTCCTTAAGATCCTGGGGTGATTGTATATGGGGTGGGGGGGATTCTAGGGGACAATATGAAAAAATGTGAAGTATTATGAAAAGATAAAACTGGAATGGCTGACATTTTAAGCAAATATTAACATTTCAACTACTTGCCAAATGTTCTAAAGAGGATGTTTAAAAAAAAGTTGTCATACAACACAGAGGTAAAAGTTTTATATGATTCAAGAATAAAACATTATTTTAAAAAAAATTATTAAACTAAATTATTTGTGACCCCAAAACATATTGAGGTTTAATTATCTAAAAGAAAACAAAAGTCAAAGATAAATGAAGGCAGGTGTCACTGAATGTTTGAGTATACGTTACTGTTGCTGTAGTAGCATCACAATACCATGTTTAGTTCGAAATTGATTCATCGTGTGCATAATGAAAGCTCATGAGCACTTCCACAGCTCCACCTTGGAGTATTGTTTTGTATAGCTTTTGTTTCCTCCATATCACTCATCAAATTAACTTCTTAATGCTCCTCAGTGCATGCACTGCAGAATGTCAACCCAGCTGCTGTACACTAAAGGAAAGAGACAAAATAATCATTTCCTGTTATCACCTCACTGTTTTGTTTCCTGGCAACACAAGTGCAACATCGGAGATGACAAACTTGTAAGAGACACTTTGATCCTTGAACCTTTTTTTTTCTAATGAGCCTCAAAACATGCTTTTAGATGAAATGTTAAATTATCTTCGGACCCATAATGAAACTGTTCTTTCACGGCAGAGGTCCTTATTGATTGATGTAATGAAACATTTTGCCTGTCATGGAAGTCTCAGACAAATCAATCAGCCTTGAAGCTCATTCATCATAAATATCTGATTTTGGTTCATTCTCATGATCATATTTGCATCAATCAGCTTGTGCACTTCTTCGCCTCAAACCCAAAAGTATATTCACACACAAACAGGCCGTCCATGATCCAGGCACTGCCCAATGTCAAAGAATCTCTAAATCCATAGAAAGTCTTATATTGTGAATCCATACACAGTGTATCAATAGTCACTATCTAAACCCAATGAAAACAGTGTACGGGATCAATGATTTCAGCCTCGAGGCCTGAGATGTTCCATCAACGATTTCACACAGCCATTTAAATCAGCGATAACAGATCAATTCTGAGTCGTGCAGTGGGGATATTTAGTTTTTATGACATGGATGTTAAGTCTGATTAAACTGTCTATTCCTGAAAAGTGTTTGTAACCCGAATATTTCAAAGAAAGAAAGAAAAACAAGTAGTGATATCATGACATGTCAGGATAGTCACTGTGAAGTTTTAGCAGTGGGTGATTGGGCTTCTAAAGAGTGAAAATCACTTCATATGGAAAACTGTCAAACTCAGTTTAAAACAAATAAACAAATGAAAGCGGCAAGCATTAAGAGTGAAATATCTCTAAAACAACACTGACACTTAAAAAGAGGCTTTTAATCACTGAAACTGAAATAAATTTATGTTACTTTTGTGTCATTTATAGAGGGTTGAAAATATAATCATGCTTAATCATGGATGTAATTCACTCAAAAGCAGCATTTAATTCAAATTTCCTTTTGCATTCTGACAAAACTAAAACGCTTTCTGATCCAGGAAGACCTCCCCTTCTTATCTACTAATCGTTTGGTGTTGCTATTGCTTTTTTAACAAGCATAGAGTTGAAAAAATCCAAACTCAGTGATTCAAGACAAGACTTTTAGGACTGCAACTGGTCATTTCCTTGACTCCTTGAAATAGTTCTCACTCAAAATTAACCAAAAATGATATTTTGAAAAATATCATTGTCATTTATTATGTCAGCTCTGAACCATTATGGTCAACGAGTTATAAGCATTTTGGTTTTGACTTGTATTTTTTTGGCCTTGCAACGTTCCGGTTTTCCTTCATTTACTAAAAGACAGATCCTCATCATTAACATTGTTGTGTTCCCTCCATCACTGAGTCAGACCTGATTTCCCCTGACTTTGTTCATTGTCATTTTTTGTTTAGTGCTTTGTCATTCCTGCCTCAGCAATGTATTTTGTTTATTCTTTTAATGTCTCTGTGTCTTCTGCCATAAGTCCTGCATCTCCACTTTTGCTCCCAGGTACTCTGACGGATTCCAAGTCACCACATAATTTTATGTTTGGGCCTACTCCCTGAAAGAACTTAAGTTGAAAATAGCATTTTTACTACATCTGAGTCATTGAGATTGGCATAAATTCTTTATGATGTTCATAATATTTGATCACCTGTCTCATATGATCCTTCAGAATCTTAGTTTTCTTTCCCAATCATCATATCTTCAAATTATTTTCTATAATATTGCTAAAGTATTATCTAAAGTATTATGAAGTATAACATGTAATCCAGGGTAGGATTTGCTAGGATTTTACTTAACAAAGAACTAAGCCAAAAAGGAGTGAGGAAGTGATGTATGCCATTACTGATTCTATAGAAATTAAAAGATTATTCAAATTGACTTTATCCAATTATCATCAGTGAGTGTAACTACTTCTAAATAAGTAGTAAGTGTTGGAAGTCTGGAGCATACAGTTTCATATGAACAGAACTCCAAAAGGGAAAAACCATCATATAAGCCACTGTTGTTTCACATTAATTGAATGGTTATAAGACCATTGTTAAAATGGTTATAAGACCATTATAAGTCCACGGTGAGAAAGATTATTGACAGATGAAAAATCGTAATAATTATAATGGCCAATGTTCCTTGGAGGGGATATCCTAGCAAGTCCACCAGTTAGACTGTGCAATGTTCAGAAAATAGATTAATATGGCTTGAATTGAAGGGCTGTGTCACATATCCAACAAAAAATATGGCAGCATGACTGGCATCTGAACAATTCACTATTTTCAACTCTGTCTGTTAGACAAATGAGAGCAAAGTGCAGATTTATTAGTTCATAGTCATGACAGGACAATAATCCAAAGCACACCATCAGATTTGTGAATAAAATAAATTTGTGGGAAAAGGGAAAATGTCCTGCAGAATGAAATCTAACCGAAATATTATTCTTTTGCAACAAATGGTTTATATGATTGTTATTTGTTTGATTAGGTCAATTTTTGGAACTGTGTGAGCCTGTGCACATGATTAAACGTTCTCAAATAAGCATAAATTATAGTGTTGTACTAACACCAGTGAGGTTTGAAGCCACACCAGCCACTTAAGTTTAGGGTCCTTTATTAATATGTTAAAGTCTCACATGTCTCAAGAATGTTACTTTCAGGTGTCAAAATACCACAGGGGTCATTCAGCAGTGGCCGTCTAAAATTTGTGATGCTTTTTTTGGTGCCCGTAGTTTAAATTCATTACCGGTACTCTCAGGAAGCCAAAAATACATTTCAAACTAAGACTTGATACACACAGAAAACTATGTGGCTCTGAAACAAAATAAAAAACTGAAGAGAGCTCACATTTTCTGAACTCATGTGAAACTCAAGCAATGCTTTATTATTAGCATAGCCTGCTAAAGCTAGCTGTAGGGATGCGTTGCTTATCCAGAAGATTACAGGTATAATATTATAATGCTTTAGGGCAGTAGTCTGAACATGAGTGAAATTTCAGAATCGTTTTGCTAGATGGTAACTGTGTGCTATGTTCTCCTTTAAAATGAATTCAAGCACAACTTTGTGTGAAAACATAGACTGTTTTGTATTTGTTGTTGTGCTAATATGTGACTGATAACCTCATGACAATATGCCTGGAGTCAGTTTAAAGTAATGAATGACTAAAACAATGAAAAACAGTGTACACTTCTACAATTAGCTTCGGAATGTTTTCCCCCCGTGAAATTATCTTGCTTTTTTCTCATATAATCATACCAAAACACCTGACAGTGGCTGGTGTTTATATGAAAATACAATATATCCTTTCCTCAAATGTCACAGTGTTGAGTTTCCACGATTCTTGCATCAGGGTTTTGGATCCGAATGGTATTTGAGCATTTCTTACAGCTGACCCAAGAGAAAAATATGGAAGAAGAAATCTACAATGTAAGACTGTAGCCTAACAAATAAGACCACATATTCTGTAGTATGACATGACACTTGGGGCTGACTGTATTGCTCTGATGACAGTGTATGGAGCATTCCAAACAAAGAATAACCAGAGAGTCTAAACAATGGTCTGCCCCCACCCAGGGAAAAAAAAAAAAAGACTGTTCCTTGTGACTTCAGCTCCTGTTTGTTCCACCATCATTCCTTGTGAGCGGTAATTGCACAGCGAAACATCCTGTTTTGAGTTACCTAACTCAATAGAGTCGCAGCAGTGATAAACAATACAAATGTCCTAAGCTGTGTCATGGCAAGTAACACAGGGAAATGGGTTGTGACAGAAGTACGTGGCAATGGTAATGAATGTAACCCCACGTCCTTTAAAAGCCAATGTAACATTCAAGATGATGCGCCGTATTCTTTATGCCGCCATAAAGATGACAGCCCCCAAAGGACTTTACAGATTAATTGATAAGATTCCAACAGATGTGAGCGTGTTCAGGAGGGGCTGATTTATGCTAGGACCTAGCTCAGAGGGTGGCTCGGGTCAGGGAGAAAAACAGTGGCCAAGGTTGTGTGTGAGCCCAGATTAAGTGTGCCGACGCAAACTGTCACCGAGGACAGAGCCTCAACAGCTGGAGGTAGGAGGCGCGCCAGATAGCGAATGTCGAGTTCGACACATTTTCAAACACACAAAAAAAAAAAAGAAAAAAGAAAATCCCTTACAAAAAAAGAAGGGAAAATCGCGGAGACTACGGCATCAAGAGGAAGGAAAACTATTACGACAACAGGAAGTGAAGTAAAGCAGCAGGTGTTATTTCCTGCTGCTGAGATTTGAGAAGGAAGGAGGCTGGGAGACGAAAGCAGAGGGTTGGGGGGGGGGAGGGACTAGCTTGGGATTTGGACTAGCAGATGGTGTTCTCTCAATGTAGAAGGGAAGTGGAGCCGGGCGAAGATATGAGGAGAATGGTAAAAAAGAGCGAGGACAGAGGAGGAAGGATGTAAGTTGGCCCCCGAGAGGAGGATGAGGTAGTGGAGTCATTCACTGCCTGAGCTGAGCGCGCTCAACGCAGTCTGGAAGCCGTGTGAGCTGAATGGGGGTTTAGATGACATCTCAGAGAGAAACGGTGGCAGAATGAAAAGTTGTAGTAAAATAGTGGAGTAACTGTGTCATGTTTGGTGTAAAGAGGACGTCTAGATTTATTTTATAATGTGCATTCCATTCCTGCTCAGAACCTGGTGAAAATCGTCTGACAAATTAAATTGGAGACCATTTTCTGAGTCAATATATAACCAAAGCAGAACCTGTTTAGATTTGGTGAGCAATTAAAGAGAATAAGAGCAAGTCTTGCCCTGTATAGTATCAACAGACATCCACTTTGTATCTCCTGAATTCCAATTTTTCACCTTTTTACATCACAACCTGACTCTGTTGAAGTTGTTATGGGATTTCTCACTCAGGTATCAAATGTTCTTACCATACTTTGAAATTGTTTGGTCATAGCTCTTCATATTATTCCATTCAAATGACCTTTTCTTTTACAGCGGGTCCCAAATGAACATCTGGTGCATGTGGCGGTTACTTTTTCTTTCATGGATAATTTGAGATGCAGACTAGGAAACTAGGAATAAGACTATAAGAGTAGCATTAAAACCAATCATTTTTCCAGTTGAAAGATGGTACATGCATCTCTTACACAGCCACTGAGCTGCGGCCGCCCAGTTTACATGCAGGATTGCATTGCCCACATGCAGACGCATGTATTGTACTGCGTCACAGGCAAACCACGCTATTTAATCATGCCAGTGCCTCCTCTACATATCCCAAGAGACAGCTCCTGTGGATACGTTTGGCAGCGAAGGGAGTACACCAAGGTGAAAAGAGACATGTTGGATCTAACCCAACAGTTCTGTGCTGGCACAAATATACCCACAAACATAGTTAAATTCCAGAGAGATAGGAGTAAAATAGTTGTAGAGACTCCTCTACTGAGTTGGAAAGAAAAAAAGTAGACCCTCATAATTTTCCCACCATTAGTTTTTGATGACTGTTCAGTGACTCTATAATTTATCTAATTTGTGCACTAGAGTTAAAAAAAAATGTTGGCCACGGAGTTGATTTTTTGTTTTAGAGGAAATATAGAAGAAAATATACCATTTACACATACAGATGAATAAAAAAATGCTAAAATCCAAACTAGAAATAGCATTTACTTACACTTTTATACAGTAATGTGACTGGTTTCTCATTTTCTTGGGTTTTTTATTTTTTTTTTTATTTAACTAAGCTTCTTTTCTGCTCACAGGTAGAAAGCTCAGTGAGAAATGCACTTAAACCATGTAGTTGTAAAGTTCACATTGCAGTTTTCTCTCCCATCTGTACCTACATCCAACATTTTTAACCTATTCTAGGTACTACAGGACCCTTTACCATAAGCTTTTCATTCACCCACTCATATTAACACTTATCCAATGCTTACAGGGCATAATTAGGGCAACTTGGGGTTTGGGCGCCATATTTAAATGCTAATGGCTCTGAAATAGTGATTTTGCTTTTTTAATTTTAGAATACGGAATGACCGGGGTACTTATTCAGACAGGAGTTAAGTCACTTGCTGTCCCATTAATGGAAAAGAGTAATTTTGCTTTATTGAGCTTTGAAATTGGTGATGGATGAAGTTTGTCATATCAGGGTAGAGCGTAACGTGCTATTGCTAGTGTTCCTTGTTTTTAGCCTTTATGAAACGATATGCTATACGGCCTACTGTGAAAATGCTATCAATGTTATAGAAGTGGTAAAAGAATAACCTACCGCATTTCCCAGCATGTCAAACCATTCCTTAAAAACTCTCAAAGCTACTCATCTTTGAATTTGCATAGTTACCTGAGAGTGCCTTTTTTTTTTTTTTTTTTTTTAGGAATAGCTGCTGAAAAGTGTAATCAGCTTTGTGTCTGACAAAAAGCAGGTGTGTGAGGCGGATGCATGGGGAAGGATCTCAGAGGCGAGACGGGGGGTGCTCGTCGTGGCTGAGGCGGGGATACGAGAGCTCCACTTTTTTTACTCCCTCCTTAACAAAAAATAAAAAATAAAAAAAGAAGTGGGGATTAATCCCAGAAATAGATTTAGGCTCAAAGTGACAGAATCCAAGCTGTGTCGCTTTGCCATGCGGCAGCTGTCTTCAAACGTCTGGGATGACACAGCAAGCATCCTGTTTATTGACTACCAGCAGGAAAGGCTTTCAATGCAAACAATGTGTGCTACTTACAAGTGTTCTTGCTCCTACTCCTGCTGCCTCCTGCCTTTTTTTTTAACCCCATGCCTTTCTCCCTACCAAATAAAAAAAAAAGAAAAGGCAACGGTGGCATGTAAACCCCAAAATGAAGTATCCAGGCAAAGCTGTGCATCAATATTCATTCATGCAGAACGTGCATTGTCAAGACGAAATAGAGAAGGCGATGAGTGCTGCATTTATTTGTCATTTACCTCCTGGTATGCTAATATAATGAGGTCTGCACTCCAAATAACCAAAGTCTGCATGAATACTGATTCTGAGCCATGTTTCCAAATGCAACTGGCACACAGAGAACACAAATACCGCCTTTGGGGGTTTTTTTCTTCCTCCTCGAGAGAATACTTAGTGATAATAGTGGGCTATGTTTTCCTTTGAGGCAGAGGGGAGAAAATTATATTATTCCATCAGCATAAGGTTATTGCATTATGGGTTCCTTACGTACTTCAATAAGCAATAAATCTAAAAGCAGAGCACCAGGAAAGCTGCATATCATTGCTTTATTGATGACAGCTGTGAAAGGGTCTGGCAGTCACGTCAAGTGTCAGACGGCAGATGAGCGGATCAACAGGGTCCAAGAATTATGAGCGGGTCAGAAAATTCAAGTAGTACTAAATATTTTATTCAATTTTATTTCTTTAAGTGTCATTGCAAAAGACAGGCAGCTTTGAGTGGGATTTAAACAGATAAATCAGCTGTTCCTTTAAAGATTTTGATGATATATATTTTATGTAATGGACAATTTGAGAAATTTAGAGCTTGGAAATGTAACACTCCACATTCTAGAAAGTCATATTACACACAGTTTTTATTATATTTCAGTCTTTTGGCGTTTATTGCTACCAAGGCATTTTGTTCCCCAAAACTTATCACCTCTTCAAGAACAGAAATATGTGTAAAATTCTAATAATACACCTGTAACTGGGAATTTATTTCCCCTTTTTGCTTCCCTTAAAAGACCCCCAATATTTACCTTGTGTTACTTCATCTAAAAGGTCTAAAAATCAGCTGCAAAGTTGCAGCTATAACAGTAACATGCCACTAAATCTTCAATATTAATCATTATTCATTGTTCATAAAACTATACAACTATACAACTATACAACTATTGTTTTTTATGTAAATATCTAGCTATATTTATGAGGAATTGTGTATATACATATGTATATTTGTATAGACATGTATATATGTATATGCCTTTGTTTTTCTTATGGAGCCTGTAACAAAAATAATTTCCCTCTGGGATTATTAAAGTATTTCTGATTCTGATTCTGATTCTGATTCTAAAACAGATTTGATCTATTTCATACACAGAAAACAGATCACAGGGACACACTTTTAAATTTCTAATTCCAATGTATTATCTGTTGATGTTTACTTCTTTTATAGTATTTTTGCACTGATATATTTGTGTAGCACCTTATTTACTGTAAGTAAAGGACCAGAATACTTAATCCACCTCTGGCAGAGGATTTTTTCCTGGACTTAATGAGGAAACTTTGATCAGCGCCACAGCAGCAAGGAAAGAATGAGCGAACTGTATGAAAATGGATAATGGGAAAAACAGAGCGCTCATTTTCCGTGGCTAGTCTTCTTTTCGGGGATTCCTGATCTCGGTGCCAGAACAGAAGCACAGACATGACTTCTGCAGAATTTGAAGTTGCCTTTAAAACCGAAACGAGACACTGGTACGAGTTAGCACGGCTATTTTTTGTGCACCAACGCAAACAATGTGGTTTCCTAATAACATGTCAGACTGGATGAGTCAGGCCTCAGAGGACTATGCCAGAACGCTGGCCATCTGCATCATCTCAACCATAATGAACCCTTCAACTTAAGCTACAACAGGGCGATAGCACCGCACCGTACCGCCGTCGATCCACGTTTACAAAGCTCTGAATTGCCTCATGATGACGTCCGGACAGAAACACGACCAGTACACATTACATTACATTTTTTATAAAAAGAAAACAGCCGTCGCTCTTTTGAGAGACTGCTATTTTTCTGTGGTTTATGATCATTTTTATGTTCCGCCATTGTAGCCCGTCTCTGTCAAGCTGCTCCTTTGAACAAATTATGAAAAAAAAAAAAAAAGAAATAAATAGAGAACTGCTGGTCACAAATGTCATGGTAGTAATTAAGCCATGTGTCAGTGCGGCTGTCTCTATTCAGGAAAAAAAAGCCCTGAGCTCTCTTGTGTGTGAGCGACATTGTTTATGTTTCACTTATCTCTGGCAGATGTTAGCAGAGTGAAATTGAATTCCTGGCAATGAGGGGGAAAGAGATCACGGTGCGCATCCTCTTTTATGTCTGGGGACAGGATTTCTCCTGGCCGGCCTTGATCCCTAGATTGTCCGCCCCGCAAGGCTATTGGCGGACGATGGCAAGGGTCAGGGGTGAAGCTGGCTTTTCCTGAATCACAGGGACAAGGAACGACTGCCAGCTTGTTAGTTTCTCTCGGAAAACAATATCTTAAGCCGACGGCGCAGAAACGATGCGAAACAAGGCGAATGATATGAATTGTAATTCAAAACCGGAGTCTAATTCCGCCAGCAGTAAAAGCAATAACTAATGAATTACACATTCCAGCATCTCCACAAAGCACCTCGCTTTGAGTAAAACACATCATACCAGGTTTATAGTTTCATATTTCTGCTTTTTTTTTCCACATTATCAGGCTGGACTTGTAAATCTCCCCGAAAGATAAATCCTACAGTGATAAAATGTAGTCAGTCAACTTTATTGGATTTTTCAGACTGGTGTGAAAACTGCAAGATGAAATCACTGCTCGCAAATAAAAAACCCAGCAGAGCCCCCGAGTGAAAGGCTTTTGCTCGTATGCTGAACAGCGCGCATTTATCTCGGGGCTCTGAGCTGCTGTTTTTCTGCTGCAGCTGAGCATTTCCCCAGAAAATTGTTGGTTAGATGATGCAGCATCACTTTACTGTAAAAGCAATTGAGAGCGGGGGGAGAGACAGAGAGAGGAAAAGTAAGGAGAGCAATTTGATGTCATTTACCGAGAGGCCAGTCTCATGTGTAGGCGCTCTGTTTCTCCTTGTTTACCCCAAGCTGTTTCTCAACCCGGGATAACAACCCTGAACAAACATGACTATCAGCTGATATTGCAGAGGTCTCCACAAGCCCGAGCAGATGACATTCATTACTAGCGCGGGTCAGAAAGATACACAGGCAGCATTTTCACAACAACACCTCTCTGGCTTCGTTATGCTTGATTGAAATAACAATTTGCTCCCTCAAGAGAAAGTTGAGACTCGGGCGAAGCTTAAACAAACAATGAAAAATGAAAATAATGGAAATGAGAACGCATGAGCAGCACTGTCATACACAGAAGAAGCAAGGCAAGAGAACATCCTCGGGTCTTTGTCAGCAGATTTCCTGTAGTTGCTTCCTGTTTTCTCTTATAACACCAATCGTCAATCATATGCCTGCTATCATCTAGCTGTTATGCAATATTCCCAAGAATGACCTTATAATAGCAAGGGGAAATTGCCTCAGCTGTTTGCAGTGGTTGTCACAATTCTGTTAATATACTCCTTATGTACATTGTCCTGTCTTGAATAGAGTCTTTTTGTGCTCAATATTAAAATCAATACAAAGATTTATTAAAAATCAATGCATGATAAGCTAGGATTCTGCACAGCCAGTGTAGGCAATTTGCACTAATGCATCACCAACTCTAACCCTAAAACCAGTTATACCAAGAAAGCACTCTAAACTGACAACTCAAAATCCCAGATTCGATTGTAATGTAAACCTTATTAGTTTTCTTCCTCTAACTGAACAGGAATAGAAGGGTTACTCACACTTCTAAGCTGAAGTTTATGTTCTATTCAAGTAATATCTGAATGCTAGAATGACTTTTATACTTTTCACGCTCCCCTGTTGGCTGAACCCCACACAAAAAAGATAACAGTTGGAATATGTCTTTCACTCTGGCATGGGCTAAAGTGAACACGGAGAAAAAAATGTGCTAACTTTAAGTGACGACACTTTGATGCTAGAACTGTGGCTTCTTAAGTCAGTCTTTGCTTTCGTGCGTTTCTATCAAGCCTGGAGTCAAGACAAAGAGAGAGACAAACAACGTCACATGTTTTAACATGCAGAACAGCTTATTAAGAAAATAAAAAAATAAATACAATAACTCACTGTATTCTGCGTTTGTGGAATTAAGGTCAGTGAGACTTTTTTTCCCCAAAACCTTTTGTTTAGCTTTTACAAAATGTTGTGTTCATGTATTTAGCAGACACTTTTATCAAAAATGACTTAGAATACACAATCTTACAATTGAGGTAGGCTTAGGGTAGCATGCAGGGCCTATAATGGGTACCCTTATAGGATAGTTTCCATTGTTCCCTCTATTCTATCCAGCTGTAATATTTGACTGTGATAGCATTATATTTTAATGGAATGGCACTGAAGAGACTTAAAACAACTTGGATTCATAGAATTATTTAAAAAGTCCGTGTGTTTAAAGAGAGATAGTTTTCCAATGCAGATACACCTGCTAAAACACACTGATTAAATGCTTTCCCATTGACAGCAGGGTTGTTTATCGCCCGTGCACTAAGGAGCAGCCATCGCTGAGATAATTATGTTTGTTATGTCTGAATGATCAGTGGACAACAGCCCAACACAGAAGGACTGAGAGGGGGCAGCCAGCTGTTTGAAATAATATGTAAATCAACTAATCTCTTATTGTCTCATAATTGTTGCTGTCAGCTTCCACCGGATATGTCATGGTCAGTACCTGTCTATTTATGGTTGGACCCATTCTTGCAACCTCTAGAGCATGTGGCGCATGCCCTCCATAGTGGGGCTTTGCCATAACAGCAGTTACTGGAGGCATTCACTTCCTGAATTCACTGTAGACTGATTTCATAAAAGCGGAAAAAATGTGTAAAAAACCATTGCACTTAAAAGCCAGATGTGAGTGGGTAAGTACATGTTTTGGCCATCATAAGAAAGGCTAAACATGCATGTAGACCTGGTTTAAATTTGATCAAATTCAATTCATCTTTATTCACATAGCGTCAAATAAAAAAAAAATGTCATTGCAAGGCACAAAGACACAATTCAATTCAAGTCAATTAGAATGCAAGTCATTGTATTATGCTTATAATCCAATTGGTTCTAATTAATTGTATTCCTAATTAGTCAAATTTTAACAGCCAGTTAAAAAAAGGTTATTACTTAAGGAAACCAACAGATTGCTCCAGATGACACGATTAAATGGCTGTGGAGGCTACTCAAAACTCTCCGTAGAATGAGAGAGTGAATTGGCAATCTCTTTGATTTACTCTGATAACCTGCTTCACCATTGTAGCTACGCTTGTGTCCTGGTTTTTAATTTACAAAGATATGAAAATAAAGAATATTAAGAATATCAACTGGACCTGAGGCTGATAAATACTTCTGACCATTAAAGGGCCAAGACACCCAATAAGTTAAAATTGTGTTATGTCCTATAGATGACAAAAGCTAGATATAAATGGATTTTGTTAATATTGCTGGTAGAACAAATGTCAGCTTGTTGATGGCAACAAAAAAAACGAATAAAAACGGTTATTAGGCAATCAAATTTCATTTCCAGGAGGTCACAAATCAATGGAGATGTACTTTAATCTATAGTGATAATAAACTCAGTTACTTGCCTAATTGATGTTTTAAATTTCAATTGCTGTAACTAAATTATCATAAACTGTTAGTGCTAAACCTGTAATGGAACACAGTTGAATTGCTTTAATCAACTGTTTCTACCTGTCCAATAAAAGATTAAACTGAATAATGTTGCAATCTGATGTTTAACCAAGCACGGCACATGCGACACTGGTATCTTTGCCTTTTATTCGGCCGTTTCCCTGACAATGCTAGGACTAATTCTCCGCTCATGTAAATTCAGACTGTGTGGCTGTATATTATCTCTGACCATGAACAGCGGACTATAGTATTTATCTGCCCTTCAACAATACAGATGGTAGGTCTCTGAATGGAAACAGCAACAGTTGGCGTGATCCTAACTTCCGCGGGCCAGTTAATAAATAAAATCCCTTTACTGCAATTATTCATCCTACATATCTCGTCTCGGTATCGCGCGCATATAGCAGCGCGTTCCCGAAATGGCGTAGTGCATGAAGGTGCCCTTCCAGACGTCTGAATGAAACGCAGATTCTGTACATTGAATAAGAACCTCCGGAACTAAACCTGTTATAGTTTCAATTTGATACCATGTAGCATGGCATTGACCCTTTTATCTGTGCCATAGATTGAATTGGAGTCGCCGGACGAGTTTGTGCGAAGAAGACTTATCATTCACTGCTTCTCTTAAAGGGGGTCTCTGGTTTTAAATACACAGATAATGGGAGTGAGGGAACTGCATTATTAAAAAAAGAAGAGCATGGTGAAAAAGGGTGGTGCCATCAGTCAAAAAAGACATTAGAGATCTAGATCAATCCTGTTATATAGGAAAGGGTATGCACAATGTGGCTGATCTCCATATTCATATGTGTAACTCTGTGCAGTGTCATTAATAATCCCCAAGATGGTCCATAAACTCAGTGGTGGAGCAATGGAAATTCAA
Source organism: Menidia beryllina (assembly GCA_013363375.1). Taxonomy (NCBI): domain Eukaryota; kingdom Metazoa; phylum Chordata; class Actinopteri; order Atheriniformes; family Atherinopsidae; genus Menidia; species Menidia beryllina. Next base: position 774,139 of record JABUIW010000079.1, read on the forward strand.
TATGAGTGCGGGGATAGTGTAGGGCCTTAGAATATGTGGGGGTTTTGATTAGGGTACATGGATGGCGAAGTGGATAAGGCGAAGATATAAAAGCAGCCGCACATCTGCATCCTCACAGAAGAGCTTTTAGAGAGGAAGATGAATATGGATTCCCATTAGGAATCGAATAGTTCATATCCAGGTGATTTGTTACGAGGTATCAGCAGCTGAAATCTCTTCCTCCGGCACCGGCACTCTCCGGTGAAGTCATTTGCGGCGCGATATTCCTCCAGACACCCGAGATTAAAATGCAGTAGAATGAAGTGGCAGGTGGCAATCACTCCCTCCTAAAATGCGTTCAACCCCCCTCTTCCCATCAACTCTTACTCCATTGAAGTTGGAGGGGTGAAAAAACACCTCCGAGAGGATCTCGGTTGGAGCAGTTAGATTTCAGGAACATCGGTCACAACCCGGTGCTAATGACGTCTGATGAAAGGATTGGAGATGAGTGCGTCTGATGTAAAAATGCAAGCAGGTGCCCGGAGCGAGCATCAACAATGAGGCTCTATAACGAGGCTCCATAAATAATAACCAGACACCGCTTGAGCAATTTGTGACAAATGTTCAGCGGCGTGCCCCGACACGGCTAGGTTCGGGTAACAATGATCACCTGGAGGAAGGAACACAGATTGTATTTTAGGTTAGAAGTGAAAGATGCTTTACCTGCACAAGAGGCATTGACCTGGTTTCTCAGAATAGAGCCATTAAATACGGTGCAAGTGCGGAATTTGCCAGGTCGAGTTTGTCAAACTTTTCTTTTTTAGACTTAACCACGGATGCTATCTGTCACATGGCCTCCATTCCTCAGCCTCGGCTCGCAACTGAATGGAAAAGGGCAGAGTGGTCATATTTGCACAAGGAAGAGATACTTTGAGGTCAGAAGTTTATCGAAAAGCAAGAAAAAGCCACCATTCAACCGAACGTCCCACCGGATGGACAATGGGATGATGATGAAGATTGGGAAAGCAAGGCACTGCTGACCTCAGTCCCTCTGCCACATTCATGACTCCATTTACCTCCGTATCACTTCATACCACTTCTGTTTTCACACCAAATCAATAGAAGCCCTATAGAATGGCTGACTTGGAATTAGCTGGAAAAAGTAATGACAAAAAAATATCAATAGGTGTAGATAATGTGGCTGCAAATGTCTTTATTGCCATGCCTGTAATGGAAAGCCATTATCATTTTACTGCTGAATTCCCAAACCAATTGTAATTGCAATATTATAGCCTCTTGCAGTTGTTATATTTTTACTGATACAGCTTCTGTATTTCCTATGAGCGGAATGAGCCAGTGCTGTGATTTCCCCAGTGCACTCTGTCCATGAAAGTAACTGTTTAAGTCATGGATGATAACAAAGTATATGAGAAAAGGTATGTTTTTTTTTTTCTTTCCTTGTTGGTATTTCCCCCCTGTTTTCTTGTGACAAGTCCCAACTAAGCTCTTTGGTGCAGTTCATCCCATCAATCTGTACAGTGTTTCCTGCTTGCCGTGTTTTGCTTGCGGGAGATAAGGCGAGAGATCCGCAGCTTTTGTTATGCTCGTGCACGGGGATCAGCTTGTGTGTTTTCAAGCGCATTTGCTTTTTTTCTCCTCTTTCTTTTTTACAGTGAACTGTGATGATCATTCCCACCATGCATCTCAGATATGCAGGTGTTTGTGTGTGTTTGCGTCACTCTTTCCATCGCCGCTTGCCCTCAGAATGGGGCCTCCAAGAAAAATAGCAAGGGGCCGAACGTAAACATCTTCACAGCGCAGACTGATGAGTGTGAGGCTGAGTTATGTAAGACCGTGCTATTCAGTGTTTTGGAAGTTGGCACAACACGCTCGATGTGAGGTGCTTGAGAGAGACGCATAACACCGGCCCACTGTCAAAACACCGAACATGTTGCGGCATGATGTATTTGCACTCAGATGTGTTCACGTGAGGTTGTCTTTTGGAAAGTGTTTCCAGCGTTGCGCAACGTGTGGCAGAATCAGATGTGCACTAACATAACACTCTTTCATTCTTCTGCAATCGATGCTGCTCTGTGTAGTTTCACTTTAAAAGCAGCAGACTGAAGAGTTTTTCCTCATCACAGGTGGAGCTTATAGCGTTGGCCGTGAGGCTTTTCTCAGTTGTTGCGCTGCCAATTAAAGCAGCTCATCAGAGACTGATGGTGGGACTGTTGTTAGTCTAATTAGTAGCCACAGGCTATCTTTGAGTCTCAGCGCTCCGCCAATGGCATGAGCTTTTCTTATGTGCAAGTAATCACTAGTCCGGTCTGGTAATCCTCTCAAAAATTTTTCATGACTTAACAAAGAGCACTGCAGGTCGACTGCTTTCATTTTTATCAATCAATTCTTCATTTTCCTATCTTTGTAAATTGAAATATGTAAGAATAAAAACTCCAGTAATGAGGTTTTGGCTGGTATTAGACATTGACTGTTCATAGTGATGTGCAGGACGCCATTGAAATCCATGCCAAGTGTGTTGTGTCATCTAATGGTCCCTTATGATGATGCACAAAGTTTTTAGAAGTTTAATAATGAGGCCAGCACTCACAATGACGGAAAAATCTGTCAACAGGTTCCTTTTTCCAGTGTCACAGCAAAACATGAAGCATATTGTATAAATTGAAAGACAATTTTTCTTTTGTTCTGGATGTTACAAAAAATAAACATACACATAAGCAAGGGTATAATAACATTTTGCGAAATAATTACATTTTGACTGTTGCATGACATTTACCAAACAAAAATAAATGAATAGCTGTCAAGTGAGTCAAGACTAAATTCCTTCCAATTTTAAATGTTGTTTTTGCATTCTGTTGTTGCTTCCTTTTGCTTTCGCTAACTGTTTCGGTTTTATTTTACAGACTGAAAGATATTTGGTAGTGATTATGTATTTAAAAGTACAAGGTCAAAGTTAGAAAAACACCTTGGCTTGCAAAACAAGTCTTTAATTACACTTTGTACCAAAACATAACTCCACAAAAAATGCTGGAGACAATTTATTTTAGCCCTTGTATGGTATTCAGGTCAAATTGACCCATTTCAAATGTTTACCAGAAGAAAAATGCAACATGTACGGTATACATTTTTCTATTTAAAACTCCATGGACTTAGCTCATTTTCCATGATAAACATGTACAAACAAAAAAAGCTGTACATCCTTTGGGTCAATTTGATCCGCATACACAGAACACACCAAAACATGCTGTATTACTGTGGATGAAAAGCTTCTGGGTTTTAGAGTCCATGCCCTCAAAGCCAGCAATGTATGGCATCAAAAATCTGGGCTGCCTGTGATGCTGTTTCATCTTATTCATGGAACATGCAAGTTTCAACAGGAAAATTCAGAAGGAGGAGCTGGAAAAAACAAGGGGGCATGAGTGGTGCTAGATTTGTCACAACGCCTCAACATTACCTCATAAAATATCTTCATTTGAGCTTCTCAAAAACAAGCCGACAATGTTTGGAAAAATAAAATAAAATAGGCTGGAGCTTCCACCTGAGGTTAGAACTGTGAAGAATAAGTCATCCCATTTACGCCAAACACTGTCCTGGTATCTCACATACTATCTTCACAGGGATGGCCGAATAAGTACCTGGGAGGACCATAATCCAGAGGACATACTTGACTACAATGCCACCAAAGGAGGGGTAGACAACCTGGAATAGTTTCTGGCCTGCTACAGCTGTCACAGAAGAAGGCTACAGTGGCCACTCGTGATGTTTTACAACATGCTGGATGTCTCAGCCTATAATAAGTTTACAAATCTGGCTGGAAATCAACCCAGACGGGAACGAGAAGAAGCTCCAAACAAGGCTTTTCCTTGAGGAGCCAGGCAAGGCACCAGTGACACTGTTTTCTTTCCAAGATAAGCATGATTTATGACACCCAAGTCTTGAGTATAGTGGATTATACTCAATATAAATATACCCAATTATAACATCATGACAAAAAGAATATTCACGCTTCCATTGTTAATTGTGTTCTAGTAGGTATTAATTGCAATAATTAAACATATATGATATCTCAATTTTTTGGAATTGAGATAAAGACAATATATGTTAATGGTTTATGAAATAAAAATCTCCATTAGAATTGTTTTTAAAAACCCCAAAATGTCCGGAATCAATTTAACCCGAGGGATACCCAAGGGTCTCAAAAGGGAATAGCATAGATGGGTTAAAGAATACTTTATTGGTTTGTGTAGGTAAATGAATTAAAGTCAAAGTCCTCTCCATGTCATTCTTTTTGTGCGGAATTCTGCCGCTTTCCAACGTCTTTAGTGATGCGTGACAATGCCAATGGGAATGTTGTGGTTATATGAGGGCAGCAAGTTACACTTTACAAAACAACAGAAGAGGCGACGCCTCAGTTGCATTGTAGGAGAAATTTAAACTATCTCTTCCGTCGATCGTCTCGGGAAATGTGTGATGACAGGTAAATGAAATGTATGAGCTTGGAACATAGACACAGCGGGAATGCTGGGAATGCAATAGTTTGTGTTTCACCAAGACATGGCTGCAGGCACATATTCCTGACTCCAATGGCTCTCTGTCTACAGACAGAGCTGTTTTGGAGGATGGATGGGAGTACTTTTAAAAAACGGATTGTGCAATCTTGACCATGTTACTGCAGTGAGTCTGCACCCTGTATACCAAATAGTTGTCTGTGAGTTCCCGGCATCTCTGAGGCCTGCCAGTGCTGCATGTTAAATATAAGCTAATTTGTTGCCAGAAATATAAACACAGCACCCAAAAGCCGCCCTGATGGCCTCTGGAGATTTCAGCCACACCTCTGTCTCGACTGTGCCTTAATTGACAGTTTGTCAACTGATGTTTATTTGTACCCTAAAGTTGTTTAATCTCAATCATTTATACTACAAAAATATTACATCCGTCAAGTGATGAACTGGACTGTTCATTCACTCACTTATTTTTATTTCTACTTACCATAGGGGGGATATTGTATGGGAGACATGAGTTACATATCACCTCCATATATGGGATGCATATATTACTGTAAATGGATTTTTTTTTATACCCGAAAGTGCTTTTGAAGCTTCCAAAGCAACCGTTGATAGTGAAAAATTAACTTGAATAACGAAAAATTTAAAAACGTTTAGGCAACAATGTAATAATCAACATTTTAAGGGGCAGATCCTTTATCAATTTGGTAAAGATTGTGTCTTACTTTTTCTAAAATCTAGAGATATCTGCTTAGTGTAATGTTTACACAAAATTCAAAATCCAAATTTTGTGCCATCTGAAATCTCAGTTCCATCAAAGTGCAATATGCCAACAATGAGCAGTAACAGAAAAATAGGGGGGTGGCGGTTAAATACTGGATGGTTGTCAGTGCATCACGAATCAGAGTTTAAAAACCAAAGCCCTTTTTGCTGGGAGGTGATTGCTTTTGACTCCACATTCACAATACATGCATCAGCAAATAGGCTCACAAACACACGGTGATCATTGTTCAGCGCTGCTTAGAGCTCATTTAATTGTCTCTAATTGAGCTCGTTGTGAATTGTTCAAATGATGACGCATTTTCACTTGTCATTGCACACACCTTAAATCAGATGTGTTTAAAGAAGCCTACTGGTCTGAACAGAGAACCTGCCATATGCTGCAATGTCGGGGGAAAACAGTTTCATTTTGTTTTTTTCAGTTTCAAGTTTCAGGGTTTTGATTCTTTTGCTATGTCTAGTTATTGATTACTTTAAATAAATAACTTTAAAACTATATATTTCCACTTTGTTTTCCTGGCACCTTTTATTTTTCAATCTAAGATTGAAGTTAGATAAGTTAGATAAAATATAAAATGTCAAATATTTTTGGATACACTAATCCCCCTTGCTATAAATGGCATAAATCTTCCACAAAAGTGACCTAATTGGAATTTGTATTAATGCATTGAACTGCTCCAGACTTTATTTATCATACTTAGTGCAAGCATAATGCCTGTTGAACTCGCACCTCCATCAGCAGAGCGCAGTTATAAATAGAACCAAATCGTACATCCCTCTGCCCTTCGCCCTTTTCTCTGTCCTCCCCCGGACAGCAGGTCCCATCAAACAGTGTCAGCTTGCTTCACAGCAGTGACAGGGCGCCATTTGGCCGGTAGATGTTTAACCAATCCCAGGGCACCAGCTGGCACTCAAACACACTTTACATTTTCCTCCAAAGTGAGCCTCCTGCTTTCCGTTCCATATTCCCAGGAGCGGAGAGCGGACAGCCATCGAGGGCGCAGAGCGGATAGAGGTGGGCTAACAGGCAAACACTAAAGGTTACTGTCCCCATTTCACATCAAATATCAAGGACACCAGTAATTACCGCACACAGCTGAGAGGTTCCGACACAGGCATAGGGTATCTCTTCTATCTAAGCTTGTAATAACCTGAAATGTAACGCTAGATGCTCACACTGGAAGGTTGAACTACCACAAAGCAGGAAAATAAAACTTGAAAATGACACTCACTAATTGCATTGCTTTCAAGCTGCACGGAAGCCTAATTGCATTGTCCAGTTTTCCCTTCTTTTTTCCCTCCCTGGATTTGATCCCAGCACCTCCTGCGCAAACACTCTCTCCCCTATATTTCTCAATGTCAGGAAACGTAATGCAAGTTAAAGACCCCGGCATCTCAACTGGTTTTAAATCACGACAAGTGAACTCACAGCAGAGGAAAAGAAGGAGGAAAAAAAAGAAAGCGAAAACGGATAGGGCACGGAGAAGAAGAAGCGCTCCTGTTAGCATCCGCGTGTTGCTCGGTGTTGCGTGTGACGGCGCCTGTGGGATGGACGGTGTGAGGGGCGGCGGGCGTGCGAAATTTCAGCTAGTCGGCTTTGTGGGTGGGCACGGGGCCGGGGCCGCATGTGCTGGCTGAGCCGGTACAGTGTCAGCCGAGAGAATATGATCCCTGGTTTGGAAAGCCGGGGCGCATTGTTAAATTCCCCGGATTAGGCGGCTGTAAAGGGAGTGAATGTCAACTGTGCTGGTCAGCAGACTCTGCCGGGATCAGCGCGCTTATTGAGGGGTTGCTCTGAGCGACTGTCACTGGCTGATAGCATGAGATGACATGACGCCCCGGCCGCGTCGCTCCCCACTGACCCACATATCACACCTACGTACAGAAAGTCCCAAATAACTGTGCTAAAATCTGCCATGGCTGTTAATTAATTCTCACAATAGGTCAGTCGGCTGCAGGCTAATGTCGGACATGCTTTGACTGCATGTCTGTGTTAGCTGACAGTTAAGGGCTCCAGAAATAAGTCTTGTATAACACCTCCGTGATATCAAACTAGAGAGAGCGCACTTCCAGAAATGTTTCGGAATATAGCAACCGCCGAAACAAGAGTTTAGAACATATTGGTATAGCACAAGCTCGCTCTAAAAATAGCTGTATATGATGCAAAAATGTGAGAGTGGCATGAAGTGGGGGGTGTTTGTGTGTTAGCTGGAAGCGAGGAGTTGGAAGTTTCCAACCAAGGATGATCAATTGGAAACTCACTAAGGTACCCCAAGAGCTGTCATGGCTTATTTGGGTTGTTGTTGCCATTGCTGTTGTTTATTGAGCCCAAGCCATTAGGGTTTGTTGGGGAAGAGGTGGTGTTGAGTGCCTCTACCCCCTATTGTTTTTTTTTCCCCTGGGGATGGCAGCCACGTCTCCAGTCATTACAGACTGTGTGTTTGAGGTGAGTGGGATGCACTGTGTGTATGCTCACATCTCCAGTCATTTGAAAGCTACCCGCCCTCCCTCCTGCCTGCTCGGTCTGGGGCCTGTGCGCTGTGTTTGGGAGGCGCTGACTTGTGTCATTGCTCTCTGGGGCATTGCCCCCAACTCCATTTGTCTGTTTACCTGTCTGCTCCAGTCTGCCAGCTAGTTGCTCCATCTTCTTGTGTCACCTTGTTGCCTCTGCTGCAGCAGCATGGAGGGACTCACAGGATCTGTCCGGCTGCAGGATTTCAAAATGACACTTTTGATCAGATACAGCTTCTCACACACTTTTCTGTTCATGCCAACATGTGCAGAGGAACAAATTACACCTTCCTTAGAGCTTGTTAGTGACAGCAGGTACCATGTTGGGACTAGTAAATTGGTCCTACACAGAACTGTAAGCAATGCTCCAGTCCCAATTATTGTCTTCAGGGTCACAAAAATGTCATATAACTTAGTATATTTAGTATATTAGTAAATCAAAGTATATTTGAGTCTTCTTGAATCACAACTAATTTAAGATCAATTACAAAAAACACAACCCCAGTGCCTCATTTGCTTGTTGTGCTCAATTTTCCTTACTACTAATTTTCATTGATCGTCTTCTAACTACCATCCAGGAAGAAATAAGCTCATAACAACAAAACAAGCAATATTAAAGTTAATGGTTTGGTTCTTCTTACCAGCCGTTATGCAAAACCTCTGACGTTTCTTTTGGAGCAATGCTTTTCATCATTACAAAACAAACCTTGGTAGGAGTTACCTCTATCGGCATCATTTCAAAACATAAGTCATTCGGAAATGAAGGCGCAGTTTAATGAGGAGGTAGTGAAGCTTGGTTTTATCGAGCCCGTGCGACGGAAGGATTTCAATCGACGTGGTTTTGATTGGAGCGTTAACCTGCGACTTGCTAATCATCGGGCGTCTGATGGGGGCTGAAGGGCTTCACTGTAGCAACCCGATCCAGTTAAACAAGATCGTCCCTAAAAAGCTCTAAGGTTGTCTCAATTTTGAGTTTCTAGTTTGTAAGTCTTTGGTTTCACCCCCACAGCCACATTGTAAGACCTTGCTTTTTGTTGATAAGTAAACACTTCGGACTAATGTTTGCTGTCTGTGTCTGATATTGCTACGGCCGCTGCATAAGGACAAGATGCCAAAGGACACCTTGGCTGTATCTCGGATGCCAGAAGACAGCGCTTGCATTTTTTCTCCCATGTTTTTTAAACATGTTGCTGGTCATGTGTGAAGTCTCTTGAGAACAACACAAAAGGGGCTTCCCAAAAGCAATACCAATGTGAGTTTAGTTCGATCATGAAATGCATACAAGAGCAGCAGAAGGTGCATAACATAATCTTTGACCGTACCCTCTTAATCCAGGAGCATTATATGCTAGGCCTACGAAGGCTTTATAAAATTCACCACGGACATTGTCATGTGGCCTGTTGAAGCCAGAGGTAGAATCACTAACAGATATTTCATCTTAACAAAACTGCTTTCAATTTAGAAACGGTAGTAGAATTATCTGTCTGCTTCTTTAGAGAAGATTTACAATTTGCAGCTTTAGAAGGAGTCAGGTCTTGCTGCATCAACGTCTGTTTGACAAGTAATTAAGGCCATTAGTATGTACCGTTTGTGCTCTGAATATTTGTTTATGTCAGCCCTACTCCCTGGAGCTTGCTGTGGTGTGATGGTATAATTCACCACTCAGCCCGCTTCCCGGAGACCGCTGCTTGGAACAACAAGTTTCATTGGAGAGCAGTCATGAGATATGAGTGAGTCACTCTCAGCTGGGCAAAGGTATCTGGTGAGGGGAGGGAGTGTAGAGAGGGGGAGAGATTCTGTAACATTGATTATCATCATCTGATTGCTGCAGCAACCAGATGACAGAGATATACAAACAAGAACACATGTTGTTTTATGACAACCATAATGCCTATTTATTGAATCTGCCAAACACAGCACGGACTAATGGGAACTGGAACCTCCACTGTGTGGTTCACCATACATCAAAGTGCTCACTCAAGTGTTCATTCTGAGGTAATATCCATTCTGTAAGCTTGGGAAAATGGATGTTGACAGAGGCTCATGTGGAACGATTATGCCAAAGCAGAACCACAATGGAAACAAACAAAAGCAGTGGTATAAAAGGTTATGAAGGGAAACAAGGGGTTTCAGGATAGGATTTCCTTTTGATAGGGAAAGAAAACACATGAAGTTTGTGGACAGAGGGGGGTTGGCCGAGGGGCGGAACTTGTGAAAGGAAATGCCGATGACACACAGCTCAAATAAATGACATAGCTGTTCAAAGTTCACCAGCGTTCACCGGCAAGTGAGATCATAGTGGGTAGGCTTTGTTACTTTGGCAACAACAGCCAGTTAGCTTGCCCACTATCTGTGTCCTAATGTACAGACAGGCGCTGAGTCAACAAAGCCAGTGTTTGGAGTCAACCTTTAAAAGTCGTGACCTTAGCAATAGGTGCAGGGAGAGCTGATGTGTTTCCTATACAGTATGGACGCCTAAAGTTCAAACCTCTGCATTAGATGTTGCTGATCAGCTTTCCTGAGACAAGCACAATTATGATTAAGTGACACCTTTTTGCGATACCTACACACAAAAAAAAAAAGAAACTCAAAGTTCCTTCTTTATGGTGCTATAAACTTTGCTTTATGGCACTCATCGTGAACGTGGATTAAGACAAGGAATCCGAACCACAATGTGAAGACCGTAGGCATCTTCTCACTGCAGTACCGCTGCTCAAAGTTTCTTTTAAACCAGTTACAATACTGACTGACTACCCCCTGTGAAAACGAAAAGCACTCCTTCAAAATCTAATAACGAAATGCGGTTCTGTCCTCAGCAGAAAAGTTGTGTAACTTCATCCGAAACTGCGGCAATAAGTGCTCGATCGGAGTTCAGCCCGGTACGATTAGCGAGCGGCCTGAGTCACATTGTTCAGAGTTGTGCGAGGAAAAAGAACCCCCGGGCAGAGGCCTGCTTCCCAGGTCAGTGGCTCACAGACATGAACTCAGATAGCAGTGAGCAGTAGGTGACCGTTGTTACAAAGCACAACACAGATATAGTATAGAAAAGACACTATGCTTTTTATTCTTTCCTTAATATCCAATACATCGATAAAGACTGAAGACACATTCCCCTCATTATATAATGTAAAAGAACAACAGGATGTCTATTTCTCCTCTAGTGCATCGACTAAGTGAAACCATGTGATGTTTACAGACCAAATATGTTCATATAGCACGAGGAAAAATGTGATTATTGAGTAAGTCCAACCAGTACTGAGTTCAAATACCTCTCTCATATTTAATCTCAGATATTCAAACTTGCCTGGGCGCTTGCAAACTTCCATCTTGTTGCATATTCATGCTGTCACAGTAAAGTCATCAAAAGGTCAGACATTGTGCGTGAAAATCAGCAAATTAAGACCATGTGTCAGCCTGTGGTCCCTCGGTGCATTTCTAGACAGTTGCTCTACCCTGATAATATTACATTAATGCAACATTATCTGACCGAACTACCATTTAAGTAACTCAAACAGCACAGGCTGTGCAGTGAATTCAGCTACACATGGTTTTATAAAGATTTTTCGCTCTTTTTAAAATAAATAATCCACTTTTATTAAATTACATAACAACCTTTAGAATCTGTGCAGCCTGGTGCCTATTATTTATTTGCATGTTATTTGCAGTCTGGCGTGATGATGACACAATTTGCTTAAAGAGGGGAACATTTTATACACTGTACTCAAAGAGAAAGAGAAACAAAAAGTAGAAGAAAATATATCGACTAGGACCAGTCCTGGATGTTCCCGCTCATGTGGAAAATGTGGCATGATAAGCACTGCATGTCTACACACAAGAGGAGAACTTAGAGAAGTGAAACTGAGCCAGATATTTTCTGTAAAGCTGAACAACATGTAATTCAATTCATGCCATGCCAGACAACAATCACTTCCCTGTGACGAGGATTGCAAACAGACTACAGCTGTTTTTCTGTGACACCAGCTATGAAACTATGACTCAGTGTGACTTTTATTCATGCGCAAGGAATTTATCTATTTGCTTTCCAAAACTGGATGATAAGCGATACTCCGAAAAAAGTCTGCGAATACCACACTGAGCTCAGTGTGTTCACGGTCATGGTAACCTGATCGTAACCCCCCCCTCTCTCTGCTGTTTCTCTCCCACACCCGAAAGTGTACAATGAATACATCCCAGTTCTCTAATCAGTGGGTTGGGCCTGTGTCAGTACTGTGGCCTCGATAAATGCCACCCTCGAAACAGCCAGAGAGTGCTTGTTCCCACAGAGGTCGGTAGAAAATAATAAAATGCTTAACATTCCTCTACCCTCTATAACGGTGCTAGCCTTTAGTGCAGTGCTGGCATCACTGTGGGGAAAAACTATTTGCAAACCCCTGAATGCACCACCCCGTGTGAAACAATGACCATTGAACTGTCCTGCAGATTTTCCAGTGCTTTTAAGATCTACTACTGAAATCTCTCTCCCTGCGTGACTGCAATGTTCAAACAAAGCACCGTTTGAAATCTAAGGCTGGCACAATGTGTATTAGAAGAAGTGAATGAAGCTCAGTTTAGGAGTTAGCAGGGGGGGTTTGTTGCGGGTTGTTTTTCCAACGACTCTAGCTGGAGACCATTTGCTTGGAGACTCCCGAGGGCAAAACGAGAGTGTCTCTTGTTGATCACAGAAACTGTAGCCATTCGCTTTAGTGATAACCTCAAGGCTGTACGACAATGCCAGCATGGGCCAAGATAATTGTCTGTTGTCTAAACACCACCAACACACAAGGACAGAGATTCAGACGTCTTCAGTGCGTTAACCAAAAGCAGAGCTTTAGAAAATCGAATTGCCAAGCTTATCACCGGGGCCAGTTTGTAATTTTAAGAATACATTTTTTTAAATATAGAAACAAAGTTAACAAGACTTTTGACGTCACCGATTGGTTAACATTGCAATTACTTTACTGGATTTCACATATTTGAGATAGTTACAACCGTATAAAAGTGATATTTGAATAGCTTTCTCAACACTGTGGTATAATTAGCTTGCTTGTGGAAGAGTGGGGCTTGTTTTTTTTTAATCCACACAAAATTTGCAAGTGGCACGATGCTAAAGTGCCCACAACACTTGCAAAATAGACACTTCCAAGCTCCATTCTAGTAGGCCAGAATCTTCTGACTGAAACGTGGCTCCAGTAAATCATCCAACTTCACAACAACTGAGGATAACAGTTGTTCATAACAACCAAGTCCCCCGCAGATTTTGACTTCTCAGAGTACGAGGAAGTCAGTGACATAACTTTACTTTTTCCCACCCTCTTGCATTGCACATCCTTTTTTTCTCTCTCACGGGGAAAAATCTAAATCCCATCCGATAGCACTGCGGTGCCAAAAAACAAGGAGATTGGCAATGCACATGAGCGACAGGAAAGTAGAGCGCAGCAGCAATCCAGACTTATCAGGGGTAAGTAAGAAATATCTCCATTCTATTCAACTGCAATGCATTCTCGTGCATGCTGCTCATGGTGATTTAGCCTGTGGCTGCGCTGCATGTGTCTCCTCTCTGGACCATTCACAGCAAAGGTAGGCAGGAGTGAAAGTCTCTAGTAATGCTACGTTGTATCTCTGTCTCATTGAATTATTCACATTTTCAGTATTTCTTATTGATATTATATAATATATGATTTAATATATGAGTTCAATTAGATATATATGAGTTCGTATATTAACTCGCAGAAGCAGCTTTCCATCCATCCACTGTCTACCGCTTATTCCTTATAGGGTCACAAGGGGGCTGGATTATCCTGGACAGGTCACTTTACAATCAGGTTAAGTAATGTCATATTCATACGTATTGCAAACTAATTTGAGTGGGATCCTATTACCTAAAAAACATAAAAAATCAAATAAAATGTGACCAAAAGTAAGAAAATTTAATGTCGATAAGCTTTCAATCTAATGGTCTTTGTTTTTTACGCCCAAATGTAGCCATCTGTTTACTCCTATTGTTATTTAACCGGGCCTACCTGAAAACATTTGACCGAAAAGCAGAAATCGGAAGATCACAGAGTATGAGATCAGAGTATGTGATCTTGGAGCTACATCTGGAACCATGAGATACGTCAAATAAATCCCCCCAGTTGATGAAACACATCCTCATGCTGGTCAGACAAACAATATGATCCACCCTTTTCATTCATTTTTGGCCATTTACTGTCAAATTTTAGTTTGGCTGGTTCTTTAATGTCTCTGTAGTTTATGTTTTAGTTGTTCTTATACAGAAATTATACCAAATCACTACCTGATGCAGTTACCGTAAGATTAATGAATTGGAAAGAAAAGAAGTACTTTAAAAAACAGCATTGAACGTCAACAATGGGGAATTGTGATTGTTTTTTATTATGCTGGAGCTATTGATTAAAATTAGACACTAATCAAACTTCTGCATATTTCAAAGGTCATGTGAGATGAATATGGAATCAAAATCAGCGTCCCCCCCTTCAATAAACAATCGCAAACCAAACCTGAGATTTCTCAAAAAGCTCAGGATCACCTATCAAATGTTACCGCCTAAAACAAAGAAGAATCTATCTTGATCCGTTTTGAGTGCGGGCTGTGATTGGGAGAGAACTTCCATCATACCGAAGGTGGACAGTATTGATTTTCACCCCGGTATATCAGCGAACTGATATATCGGTCTGTTCTGAATGCGAATGCACAAACCAATTCTCAGCCCTCCATCACCAAACATCACGAGAGCGTCCTGACTGATGTTAGCTAAAACACACACATACACGCTTCTCTCTCGGGGGCCCACTCTTCATCCTCAAGGTTAAGAGCTGCCGGGAGGCGGGGGGGGGCTCTGTCGCTGACGGCCTGATGGGCTGACACCGCGTGACCCGCTGTGCACACATGTTGATCTGTCACCAGACGTCGTCCGACAGCCGCATGTAAGGCCAACGCCGCGCTAAAAGCGCCGACGCATTTCAATGAGCGGATCTTTTCCGTTTGCGTTTGTGCTCGTGTGTCCGTGGCGGTGGTGTCGAAGAAAGAAATGCAAAGGGGGGGGGGACGCCGAACACATCTGCAGGCCGAACAAGCATCGTGTAATTCAAAACCAGACCAATGATTATCTCCCCTCCCCACAAGCGCTGACTCAATTCTGATTTATGATTCGAATGAACATTGATTTTCCAGGAGCCCCCCCCCCATCTCTCTCTCATTCCTTGCATTTCTCCTTTTAACAAAAGAGTGAATGATGTATGTGTATTGATTTCCAATCAATTATTTTTATTTTCATTTTATTTAAGCTTGGACAAATTTTCAGTGGCCCCAGCGGAGGGCAATGCATCTCTATCAATGGATCTGGGCCTCATTACTAACCGGTCCTCTGATAATAACCGGGCAAATAATGAGTTCATTTTAGAGTCAGAGTCAACATCTGTTTAAGCGTTATCTGGACGTAAATGTGTTCCTCATTCACTCTTTGAAATTATACCCGTTAATGTGTTTGCGCAACGATTTTAAGTTTCGGCTTCGTAATTATACTAGCTTTAAAAAACTATTTACTGAACATGTGGAAGCAGAATGACAGCTTTTCATTTAGCTAAAATTAGCCAAAATTAGCTACAGGTCAAACCACACTTAAAATAAAGATAGTGGCAAATACAGTTATTGTGCTAGAAGCCTGGTAATATTAGTAAAGCATTTATATGGTAAATTAACTGATTCCTTAGATAATGAACATGTTATTTGATATTTCTCATGTCTAACTTTGAGTGTAACTTGAACATTTCAGATCATGTAAATTAAAAAGATATATTCGCTTTTGACCTGTCCTGAGCATTTCCTCTATCATTTGCTACACATCTGGTCTGTAGAAAGTATGGCCTGAGTTGCTTTTCTTTGTCCAAACAGATTAAAATTCTACACGATATAGTTTGCCACCCTGAAATACAGAGAAGCATTATAACTTTTCTGTTTGAGAAGCAGTTAGCATTAATCTTTTCTTTAAATACAACTATCCACATCTCCAGGTTATCCAGAAAAAACACGTAAAAATAAAAAAAACTCCCAGATTTAGTTGACAGTGATGCATTAAAATGGGTCATCCTGTAATTGTTCTTCCTGTGGCTACTGGCTGGGCTGGGATTACATAACGATGATAAAGCTGCAGACCTGGCCTTCTAAGATAAAGGCTGCCAAAGAGGAGCGTGCGCATTCTCCGAATGCTTCAACCGAGAAGACTTCTGAAGGAAGTGATAACTGCCGAGCTTGCCCACCAAAGCTCCAGAGGGACTCGGCCATTTACTCGCATTATTCGTCTGATCGTCATACGGTGTAAGCGTAACTTTGGAAACGCGTTGAGTAATGAGCCGGCGTGTTCCTGTGCTGTGATGACCCAATCATTCTGTCACATTTCCTGTGATGACGAAACAAGTTTTCACTCATCCACCAAAAGAACTTTTCACTCCTGGAAATAAATCCGTCGAGTGTGATGAATGGCCCTATTTTTGCCATAAAAGCGGCGTGGAATTCCGTCTCAGATCTACCGAGGCAAGTTTCACAAGACATCCCATTGCCATATGACCAAATCAGATGCTGAGGGTGACCAATATGACCTAACAACTGGGCTCGGAACAAAGGGCACTCAGTTGTCTGCCAAAGGGGGGGGATAAAAAGCTCCCACTTAGGACACAATGCTCCTCTTATGCTCAAATGTTGTTTATCTCATTAGGCAATGCCGTGCCAGGTTGTGGAGCTCCTTGCCGCTCGGGTAATAGTCGCAGGAAGGGGGATGCCGCCGCGGCACGCGAGCACTTCTCCAAAGAGGAAAGGATAAGAACGGGCCCGAGTGACGTAGCGCCACGGCCAAATATGTGCTGAATGCAACTGGAATGAAGAATGCGACCGGAAGCTGCGAGACAATGGAGGAATTCTTGGTGTCGCAATCTCGCTGTGGAGTGAATGTCTTTGCTGTTTCTTTGACAAACATGCAATGTTCTGATGCTAATCTTTGGAGTGAAACAAGATTAGAAAAAAAGTTTTTTTTTATGAATCAAACACAAGAGAAAGAAAAAAAACAATGCATATACTGTATTTATCTTGTGAAAGAGCACACCTATAAAAAAATGTAGCTTTTTTATCTTCTAAGTTTGACTTTTTTTTTACTTCTGGAAAGTGATAAATACAGACAATGTTACAATGTTATTTGGTTATGTTTTAAAAAGTTACAAAAAGTTCAGGATTGAGTGGTATGTCACATAGTACGAGTTGATTATGATTTCCATTTTCTAAGCAAAAATATGTGTCTAAAGACTAAAACACTGAAATGAGGAAACTTTAAATAAAATATGACCTACTACTTCTTGTCACTCCAAACTAATGTGGATTACATATATTCAAATAAAACAGGTCGAAAAATACTTCCACAATAGCTGATGTGGATCATTAATTCTTGTCTAAAATCATCTTGGGAATAATTCTACGCCAATTTATACATTTTTAACAAGTATCGTAATATCTAAACTGGGGTAGAGCAAACTTTAACTTTAAGGAACTACTCTTGAATATTAATTCTGCTTTTTGTCCTTTTAAGTGCAAATTGGCTTACTACAATAGTTTTCTTTTTTTCTTTCCCCTTTTTCTCCAAAAAGAGGCAGAACTTGTCAAACCTCCGCTGTAGGGCTGAACGCAGCTTTGATCTTTTCAGCCTTTCAGTATTAAGAAATAGATGCACAGGCTCTAGGTTATTATTTTAGAAGATGAAAAGTGAGGTAAAGTGTTTTTTTTTTAAGACTACGGGTGTTCTGATAACACAATATCCTGCCAGCTATGAGTCACTGGTGTCCCAAGACACGTCTTCCACGAGTGCAGCGTTTAGAACTGATGTCAACACTCGCACTTCACGGTTTACAGCTCCGGCTGAACCAAAAAAAAAAAAAAAAAAACCCCTTTCGAGCAGCAGTGTCGCAAAGTGAGACTTTTCACAAAGCTGCAACGACGTTCCCTCCACGTGAAAGGAGCGAGACTTTTGGCTCGCGTACGCTAGCTGTGGCGAAACGTAAGGGTCGCAGCGAGGAACCGCGGCTAAGTACTGCTCCTCAGTTCCTTTATATACACCCCTAAAAATAACCGACCAATCAGCGGCGAGCGACTCGGGAGCGAGCGCCAATCGCGCGAGGCGGTGAATCGAATTGAGACAGAGGGAGGCCGCCATTGGTCGGCCGTGATAT
Source organism: Menidia beryllina (assembly GCA_013363375.1). Taxonomy (NCBI): domain Eukaryota; kingdom Metazoa; phylum Chordata; class Actinopteri; order Atheriniformes; family Atherinopsidae; genus Menidia; species Menidia beryllina. The sequence continues at coordinate 792,161 of JABUIW010000079.1, forward strand.
CATTCGCGGTTCTTCGCGCCGCTCGCCGCTGATTGGCCGGGAGGCCGCACGCGTCGTTCGGCCGCGCGGAGGAGGGGCCGTGGGCACAGAGGTTTGAATAGGGAAGTTTGCAGAGCGCAGTTGGTTCCCCATCCAGTCCGGTGCAGTGTTTGCAAATATCTCGAGCGAGAAGCGACTGGAGAAGGAAGTGGAGGATTGACTGGCGGACTCTCGTCTGTTACCCGCTACTGAAAACAACTCTTCGGTTTTTTTTTTGCATCTCAAGGGGGGGGGGATATCGCTCCTTGCTCATTTCACTGGGTCTTTTTTTCTTTCTTCTATTCCTGACATTTACATTAAAGTGCAGTTTTATAGTTTTTTTTTTCCAATTTTTTTTCTCCATTTCCAAGTTCGGAGGGGAAAAAATGGATGTTTTACCCATGTGCAGCATTTTTCAAGAACTTCAAATAGTTCATGACACGGGCTATTTCTCAGCCTTACCGTCCCTGGAGGAGTACTGGCAGCAGGTGAATATAACACGTTCTTTCCAGCTTGTTGTCAAATCTTTGTTTGAGCTTGTAAGTCTGAGCGGAACTGAGCGCATTTCACGCTCCTCTCTAAAGATCCCAACGTCGGAGTTGAAGAGCTCGGGAAGTTACAAACCCCCCCCCGAAAAAAACCGATAACGAATCGATAAAACTGTTGTGAACGCGGGTCTCCGGTTTATAGACGGAGCCCGGTGGGATACGGCTCGGGCTTGATGTTTTAGGGTCGGTTTATTGGTGTTTTTTTGTTGTTTTTTTTGGTTTATTTATTTTTTTCCTATTTGGCAGGCTGAAGTAGATCAGTGTGTCAGTCTGACAGCTGGGGGGGGGGGGGGGGGGGGGGGTCGAGTCTGTGCTGCGTCCAGGATGAATGGGAAGAGCGTAAGTCAGGCATCAGCAGCAGCAATAGCAGCAGCGAGCAGCAGCGTGCTGCGTTCACGGCCCGTCCGCGAACCGGGCTCCGCTCCGGCTGATGCTTTCACGGTTCGAGAGGCTCGCTTCGCTCGCAAAACGGGCCGGGCGAGACCGCGGATGTGGCCGGAAGTGCTGCTTCAAATCAGTCAGCAATTAACGGAGAATCTGATGTAGTGTCGTGGTGTGTGTGTCAGTGTTTGTACCCCCCCATCTCACCCCCCCTACACACACTCACACACCCACTCATCCATAAGTCAATTTAGTTGTGTTTTTCAGCCTTTTCCAATCTGCATTTCCAGCTTTAAATGTTTTTTTTTCCCATCCCTATTGTATTTGTGTTACTTTTGATTGTAGGATTTGAACGCTATCAAATGTCAGCATTGGCTAATTCAACCTCACATGAGTAGACATCAGCACAGCTGGAAAATATTGAGTAAGGCAGCAGAAGCCTGGAGGAAAATAATGATTCCACATCTGCCTCGTGGAGCTGCTGTCTCCCAGCACCACCTAATGAACACCTACTTGCTTTACAGATTTGATGATCTTTACAGAAGTAAACTGCAGCCAGTGTTCTTTTTTTTTTCTTTTTGCTTGTTGACTGGCCAGGCTGAGGAAGGATATGATTGCATGTCAGTGGCGTGCATAGGGAAAAGCAGCTGAATGGCCCTCTAATGCTGGAAGGGGGAAGTTGAGCAGCTACCTTAAAAGGACTTTGAATTTGTTCAGTGAGTCATCGTGGAGCGCTGAAATGACAGTGCACGTTTGGTGCAGGCCGGTTCGACTTCGGGGTTGTGATTGTGTCCTCGCTTCGTGGTATTTTGAACCAGGAGGGAGGCTGAGGCAAGAGATTGTGCATCGTTATATTTTCGACCTGTGGTTCAGAAAATGGAAATGACGTGCCACTTTCACAAAACACAAATAGTTGCATTTATACAGCCTGTCTTATATAGACACACTTCCCTTATATTAGTTAAATGAAGCATTTAGGAAGTACACATCACGCTTTTGTTGTTTTTTCTTTTTTTTTTTGGCTCAATATTTATTCATGAGATGTTGGAACTAAAAGGTTGATCCCTAAATTTACAAGGAGAGCTGGGATTTCCTGGTTAATGCCTCCTGCTCGAAGCGTTTGAGAAATATTACGCCACCAAAAGAAAATTTGGGATGTGCACATGCATGATTTAAGAGGATTTCCCTCTCGGAAGCATTTCGCCGGTGCGAGTTGGCCTCCCTCTCTTCGGGGTTTCTGTTGCTTTGGCTGAGTTTTGTTTCTCTCTTGCTTTGGATTTGAGCAGACCTGCTTGGAGTTGGAGCGCTACCTGCAGAGCGAGCCTTACGTCTCCACGTCCGACCTGAAGTTCGACGGCCAGGAGGACCTGTGGAGCAAGCTGATCTTGGCCTGCGGGGATAAGGCCAAGGCCGAGTCTGACCCCAAGCTGCCCCCGGCCCACGAGGAGGACAATCAGGACAGCCAAGTTTTGGACAGCAACAGCGTGAACTCGGACGCCAGCAGCGAGGCCTCGGACAGTTCCGAGGAGCTTTCGCCCACGCACAGCTTTACCTCCAACCCCCTGGGCTCTGTCCTGGTTGGCTCTGGACCTTTTAGCCCCTGCGTCATCAGCACGCCGCCGTCCTCGCCGGAGGCCGGCCCGGAGGCGGGCGCCGCCGCCGTCAACGGCTGGGTGGCCTCGCACGTCGACTTGCACTTGCCGGTGAAAATCCGGAGCGGCGGCGCGGCCAAGGGCTCGGAAAAGACGGGACTCATCTGCGGGGACGCGTCGCCGGACGGCAGGCGGCGGGTGCACCGGTGTCACTTCAACGGCTGTCGCAAGGTTTACACGAAGAGCTCCCACCTAAAGGCACACCAGCGCACTCACACAGGTGAGTCCCTGCCCCCCGGGGGCCATGTTTGTAACCCTCATGTATGTAAACAAAGAGCAGAAATAGGTTGATCTGCCGCTTATCTCTGTCCCAGGTGAAACCATTTATTCATAAGGCTTTTGGAAGGAGGGCTGGGGAGTGGTCTGTTTTTTTTTATTGACAGAATGCCGGAAGTGCCTTTAATTCAGTCTTTCCACCTTAATGGCATTGTCCACTCATTGTGTAATGTAATTAAAGGGCCACAAAGCATGGTGTCCTCAGCTGGGGCTCTGCGAGCATTAGCCGCGCTTGGCTGGATACCTAAACTGTGACCTAATCTATCTGGAATGTGACTGACTGAGCCTGTGAGTGAGCGTATGAGAGCCGGAGGGAGGGGTGGGGGGGGGGGAAGAGGGGGCGGGGCTGCACATGGGAGATAAAAGGACTTCAAAACAGATTGAGTTTCGCCATGGGAAAGGGGGTAAACGGGCAGGGGGGGGGGCGGGGGAAAGGGGGCAGCGAGTTCTTGGGCTTTGAATGGTCATTTGAATGTTTCTTACTCCTGATTAGCAATGAAAGGCATTTTGTTGTCAAACTACATAGCATGTGGGTTTCTTTATTTTTATCCCACGAGCCCACAGTCGGCTACATAGGACATTGCTAGCATCCTTGGCATGTTTCAGCCTCCATCTCGGTGGAGCTGAGCCGACAGGTTCAGAGGAATTTGAGTCCAGTAAAGATCAGTGTTGTCGCGCTGCCCAGCCCTCGGGGCGGGGGGGGGGGGCTGATTTAGATTTGAATGCATTTAAAATAGCCACAGCGCAAAGCTGCCTTAGCGGAAGTTGCGGCCGGCCCTCTCACGCTCCAATGTTTTCTCCTCACCCCCCCCCCACACACACACGCACACACACAGGTGAGAAGCCATACAGGTGTTCATGGGAGGGCTGCGAGTGGCGTTTTGCACGAAGCGACGAGCTGACCAGACACTTCAGGAAGCACACCGGGGCCAAGCCATTCAAATGCAGTCACTGTGACAGGTAAGCCAGGCCTAGGTCCACCCCGTCCAGCGTCATTCCAAAACTGATGCAGATCTTTAAAGAAAGAAAGAAAGCATTGCTGAGTTTCAGTCTGCCGGACCATGCAGCGATCAAGCTAAGTGTTCTGGCCGACTGGAACCGTCTATACCTGAGATAAGATGTGCTGATCACGTTTGATTCGTCATTTGTTTTATGTCAGAGATGCGTATTGAGGAGCGTGTCTTTATCAGACCCTTAAAACGTCTTTGTGTACATGTCAGCCCATCCAAAAGGGACAGGGTTTGCCTCCATTCAATAGCTGTTTATGATCTTCCTCTTTAAATAACTTCCTCTATTTATGCCAGGCCTCTTTTTTTTTTTTTTTTTTTTTTTTTTATTTTCTTTTTTTTTTTTTTTTTTTTTGCTCTCCAAATGACTCATCTCCTTCCTGCTCTCTGTCCTCAGGTGTTTCTCCAGGTCTGACCATCTGGCTCTTCACATGAAGAGGCACATCTAAGGCAGGAGCCAGCACCAACCTAGCAACACAGCGAAGGGGAAATTCCTTTTTTTTTTCTTTTTTTTTTCTTTTTTTTTCTTGAAAGTCGGGTTGGGGGACAAAAAGAACAACTCTCCACCCCCAACCCACACACACACACACACACACACACACACATATCTCCCGGCCCGTCTCTTGGTTGAACTGTCCCAGAGCAAAGAGCGGCGGGGAGTGTGTTCCAGCCAAAGCATGCCGTTTTGCACCATACTGAAACCCAGTGCCTCCGGGACCTCCCTTTGGAGAAGGGCGCTCTGAAGGGTTGTCTGTTGCCACAAGAGGACAAAATCATGGATGGGAAAAGACATGTGTTTTTGTTTTTTTGTTTTTCATTGAGAAGGACTTAAAAACAAACAAAAAGACAAAAAAAAAGACAAAAAACCGAAACAAACGAAAAGACAAAAAAAAGGAAAAAAAAAGGCACAAGCATATAGAGTGAGTGAATTGTATGTATGGTGCATGATGTTTTGGGGACATCTCCCGGACAGCAGATACACTGGTACTTTACAAACCTGTCTGAGGTAAGCATGTGTCCACTGTGAATGTCTGAGATTGGCTGACTGGCCCCCCGCTGGAAAGAATCGGAAGAGGATTTTTTTGGAGCGATTTGGATTGGCGGAATGGGCTGGTACCAATGTTGCTGTGGACTGAGTGGGGTTTCTGGGGGAAGCATTCCTTCCTGCTATGTTTTTCCCCAGTGGCAGTGTGAGGATGAGGCGTGGAGGAAAATCCTGTCTGCCTCGTCTGTCTGGCACCCAGACTCGGAGGGGAGGGGGGGGGGGGGGGGGGGGGGGATGTTCCACTGAAGCTTTTGAGGCCTTGGGTTTGACCAGAGAGAAAGAATGAAAGACACATTCTGGTCTGTGACTCCGGGACCAAAAAAGAAAAAAAGGCCCCTCCTCTCTCCCATGGGTCACTGTATGACAGGAGCTTTTTTTTTGGTGTGTTTTTTTTTTTTTTTTTTTTTTTGGTGCAGCTACTAAATGTGCAATGTGTTATGTAGCCTGGTTTATTATTTTTCTACAAGCTACAAAGCTCATTTGTAGTCCACTTGTATAAGCTCTGTGCTTAGAGGTATAACACAACTATACTATAACTTCAGTATCATAGACAGGTGTTGCATGGTTCTAGGGTTTGTTCATTTCCACTTTCCACTGTAATCAGGACTGCAAATAGTTTCAATAAAGGTGCAGCTAAAATGCGAACGGTTAAATGTTACAATATTGTACATAAAGCCTTGATGATTTCCTCTTTTATTACCACAGATTCACCCATTTTTCTTCATTCTGCTCGGAGATTTCACTGCTGCTTATCAATGTACTCATTTCTTCTATGCCTCGAGGACTAATTTCTGCTTCTTTTGTTTTTCTATATGTGTGTACATTCTTTCTAATAATGCACTGTTGACCTGAATGGTGCCTTATGCAAGTGACTCAGCCCTGTGGTAGCAGTGGTTTGCTCCCTAGGATGTCACATTTGTTGTCTGGGTGATTTGACAAGCTCGATCAAGGCTCAATTACAAACGATCTCGTACCTCCTTTTGCAACAGTTACCTTTGCAGGTGGTTAATTGTGTTGTTAAAATGTAAATGTCGACAAGTACCTACTCTCGGTTGATTGCCTTTTTTTTTTTTTTTTGGTAGGTTTCTTGGTGTTTGTTACCGAGTCAGAGCACCAGTTTAGTTGATATTTGTCACATTAAATTAAGTCAGACCATGTATATAAAACAAATGCTGTATGTCAAGAGCACTTAAATTCATTTATTAAAGGTGTTAACTACTGTGTAGTATGTACTCCCAGTCCATCTTACACAGCACAAAGGTACAAAATGGCTAGCTTAAATTCTTTTTGTGCTGCTCCTTTTTTCCCCGGCCCCCTGTGTCCCCTTCCACCCTCTCTCCCTCTCTTTCCCTGTCCCTCCATCCCCTGCAAGTGGGACTGAAGAAAAAAAGCTAAAGATTTATTGTAATTAACAGGCTGCAGTCCGACAGGGCTCGCCTTGTACTGCCTCTCCGTAATGAATTGCTAAAGGCTTTGTTGGCATGGAATCTGTCACAGACTGCTGACTGTGTAGGTTGGTTATTGACCTGTCTGGAGAGCGTTGTTTTAGCCAAGCTGCAACAGTATTATGGAAACCATGGGAGCAAACGGGGAGGGCTGGTGGGGGATGCACGTGGGAATTTGGCCAAAAAAAAAAACTAGATACACTTCTATGAATAAAAAGCGACTTATTGGAGGCGGAGGGGAAATGGATGCTTGACAAAAAGGGAAGAGCCCGGAAACGATGCCGGGGGTACTTACTGATTAGCGCCTTGGGATGAAGTGATCCGCACCTCCCACTCCAGCTCAGTGACCTCGCAGTTGGAATCCAATGTTGCAGCAAGTTGCGCCGTGGCATGCTACAACATATGGATTTCAGATCAACAAACGTACGGGACGGGACGAGCACAAAATTGAAACTGCTTGCCGTAGTTCATTTGGGAGTGCTGGCGATGCCTTTCTAAGAAGGGGGGGGGAGCAGCAGCATCCATTCTGTGAGAACAGCAGCCCGTACCCTTCGAGTTTTATAATTGAGCCTTGATTTAGCCCCGTGTTTCTGCTTGCATCTTTTCCACCTTTTCCCCTCTCCCCCCCCCCACCACATCATCTCATTCATCCCACTATCCCAACATGTTCTGTCACAAACACGCACTCACAAACTTACACAAGTCTTTGTTCTCAACTGAATCTTTGTATAAAAGAAAAAAAAAAACTTTTGTAAAACTGTTATGTTTATGCTTTATGAAATTTTTATTTGAAATTGTTTTGCAAAATTGTTATATTTCTGTATGAATGTATTTTTTATTGGAATAATAAGAAATTCTTATCTGACTTTGGCTTGCCTCCTTTGTCTTTGGTATTTTTTTGTGAATTTTATTCTTTTCCTTTTATTTTTTTTTTCTTGTGGCCATTTAAGATAAAAAGCTGTTTTCAATGTGCATACTGACCCCCAGCAGTCACATTGGAGAATATCTTTCCAATTGGGAAAGGGGCACGTTTGTCCCCTTAAATTTGTTTATGTCGCACCTGACATGGCCTCCAATCTTCCTGACTTGTAAATACCGGAGCGAAAACATCTCACATTCTCGCGAATGAGTAAATTACATCTTTGCGAAAAGAAACCTGCCAACTTTAGTCTCCTTCGGCATTCCTTTCCCCAAACTGCCGCAGTTTCTTTCAACTCTTTAAAAATGTCTCGACTGCTCACTCCTTAGAGCTAGCCAGTTTTCATCCAAGCAGTTTAAATAATTTATCTCCATCTCTAACAGCCCATGGCATTTAATTAGAGAGGCGCTTTTATACATTTGTTCGATAATTGCTCTACTTGACACAGATAACGACACAAAACAGCAGTGGATAAAGCAAAGAGTCCAGTTTAAGTTACAAAATATGAGGAAAATAAACTAGGAATTAAAAGGAAGCACATACTCCTTCCTCTCTTCTTTCCTTTGCTGTATGTTGATGACCTCAAATGGGCAGGCAACTTATTAGCACCTCTGATTTCTTGCAAAAGCCCTGTGGTTTTGTAAATGAAGCTTTGCCTGCAGTTCGTAATTAGCTCGCTTTCGCCCATCAGCTTCAGAGAGTGGAAGAGCGTTGTTGTTTTTTTTTTGTGCCTGACATGCTTTCTCTTGATCTCTCGAAAACTGCCTCCCTGCTCAATTTGCTAATTCCATGTTTACCACCTGTGCGAAATGCATGGCTGAAGAGCAGCAGCATGGATTTTGGGGAAAAACTTGAGCTATTTATTTGATCTGCTCCCGGAAAAAAAAAAAAACCCAGTCGTCTCATATTCTTGCTCTTAACCCCTGCAGCTGGAGTCGGGCACATGTTGTGTTGTGTGCAGCTGACTCACATCCTCAATCTACTGAATGAGTGGAACATTCCCTTGTGATGTGGGCCATCGTGGATGAAGTTTCTCGTAAATGCGGGACTTAAGCTGCATGTTTCCCTTTGATGTGTCCGGCGCACACATCTGCCGTGTGCTTTTCCCACATTGATAGGCATGGGGCCTGAAGGATTACTGCAAACAATCCATCTTTTTTAGACGTCACACATTTCAATTTAATAACAGGAGGCTGCAGATCTGGGCTTGTGTCCCATGGCAATGTGAAGGGATAGAAACTAGATTTTTATTTTCTCCAAAATGCATGCAATAGTCATACCGGAATACTGCAATATGAGTTTGGACATTTGCTTATGAGCGGATCTTCATTTAAGTTCTTTGTGCTTATCGTATTAAAACTGGATAAAGATACAGGCATTGCTCGCTGGGGAAACAACTCAGCAGAGCGCTTGAAACAACATTGCAAAATTAATTGGGGTGTTGCTCAGTTTTGCGTTTCCAAAGTTCTGTGGATCCTGTTCTTGTCTAGGTAAAAAAGAACCTTCCCCTAAACAGGTCAAAATAACGCATCAGAGTCGGTTGTGGAAGGAAGTTGTTTTTGCATTCTGATTTAAAAGGTAAAAACTGAAATGAAACGGGTGCCACATTATCTTCAAGTGCTCTTTGGAACATGAAAATGATCAAACCAATTAAGCTCTGCTGAAATGAAACCTCTACATACCTTCCCCTGAAAACATACGCCGACGCTTCAGCTAATCACAAGTCTACGGCATCCCCGATTTACAAAAATCTGCCTTTTTCCAGTCATTTATTTTTACGAGGTCTAAACTGTGTGTCTTAGAACAATAAATGATACATATGTTGCTATTAATTAGTGAATAAGAACTAAAAATACTCTACTGGGTTCAGTCAGTGATGATGTATAATCAGTGTAGCAAGGAATTTGGGCAAATTTCTACAAAAATAAGTCATTGCCATTTTACCACATGCTACAATTCACAATTTTCTGAGAGAATGTTGCTGTAATTTTTTCAGTACGCAGTGAAGAAAGCATTTAACTTTGATGCTAATTCTTATGGTTCTACTAACCATATTATTAATAACTAGCAGTTATTTAGAAGTATGGGTCTGTGGCTGAATGGAAATAAATCTTGCTGAGTGCGCTAACCTTATATAGCTTTGACACCCATTGCCATGACAACTGTATGGCATCAGCTTTAGGTCGGCATGCTGCTCACTCTAAAACAAACTCTCAGGTTAAAAGGACAACTAGTCTTTAGGATTTTAGGGGGTAAAACGGTTATTTTATTTACCTGGACATGTAGCCACACAATCAATATATTAACATTGTGACCTCTCAGAGGGCATTTCTACACATTGCATTGTTCAAAATAAATCAAATCTACTTTCTCATTTGTATTGGACATGACCTTTTTAGTGTAGAGAATTTGTCCCTGAAAAATCTTTGGGTTCTTGATTGGTTCTGCACTGTGAATGATTGCCTATAGGTATACAGTTTATTAGCAGTGCTAATGTGCAGCTGTGATAAAAAAAATCCGGATGAATCTGACCAATCTGAGCAGAATGTGTTTTTTGGGAATTGGGACCAGTTTGCTCAGATGCATTACTGGGATTTTCTTTTTCTACTTTAGTGTCAAGTGGGATATTTTCTATATCAGAAAAGATGAATGTGTTCCACAAGATATTCCTTTATTTTAAACAATAGCAAGAATTATCGGCACCCTTTTACGCAACTGTTCACAACATGTATGTAGGATTTTACACTTCTGAGGAAGACTAAGACCACTGGTTGGAATAATTCCTGTGTTGTTTGGTCCATGGCGGTTGCATCAGTGAATCCCAATGAATGAGACTATCTCAAACTACATAATTGCAATGGGATTACTATTTTATCATTCCCTTTCAAGCGGAAGGCCTTCCAATTGTGGATTGTAAAATAAATCATTATCCAAAATTGCTGTGAAATAACAGATGTGCTTGCAGGAGAGATTTCCTTGCCCGAGTCTCGTACACACTTACGTACACGCACACGAGAAAATGGACTGTGATGGAGGCACACAGGGAGTTAAATGAGGGGAAATAATAAGGAAAGAGGAGGTTATCAGGCTCTGAGGCTGCTTCATTCAGCCAGCCAGACTGCAAGTCATCACATATGCAGACTTTACTCCCGCATCAGGGCTTTCTCTCCCACTCCTTCTGTTAATGGAGTCTATTAGGATTTGGCATGTAGGGGAATAGGATTCAAATTAAAGGTCGGTGACCCTCCTTCATATATTTGGATCAGGGAAACCACGACAACAGCCACCTGAACTGTGCCATCATCACCATTATCAACTTGCCACATCATCATCATCATCATCATCACTGATGATATCTGCCTTCGTAACATTGCCTTCTTCTTTTAATCCTCAATACGAAAAAATGGATCCACGGTTTTTGTTACTTTGCCAGCCTAATATTAATCGCCTCTGTTGGCTCTCCCCCGACAGAGAACACATTTTTTAAATGAGCCTCCTTAGTAAATTAGACTTAACACCTAATTACCATGCTGGAATTACTAAAAGAAATGCAAGAGGATCTGCAATAAAGTGTCTCAGAATAGATGTTGGTGTTGTTTTTAATTCCTGCTGTTATGTTTCCCACTTACTTCCCAGAAACATAAGGGGCAGCTGATCAGTTTACCTCTCAGGACAGTGTAGTTCCGCTTCATTTCAGAAACTTGACTAACAATCCTGAGACAGACCCACTCTATCTGAAAGAAGGGAAACATTTGGAGGTGAAACAGAGCAGAAATATGTTCAGTCAGTTGGTTTTACTGTGAGTTTAACCTCATGGCTTACATATAACCATCAAAAAGCTAAAGATCCTATTCAATTTGTTCAGCCTAATTACAATCCAATAAATTGTGAAACAATTATTATCCATTCTCAGTCCACTTAGTTCATCTGAATCATCCCTAATTCTAAGTTTTGTCAAGAAGGAAAGTTTTTAGATTATCTTTTAAGGTAGAGAGGGTTTCTTATACCCAGACAAATATTGGTAACTGGTTCCCCAAAGACAAACTGAAGAATCTGCTTCCCAAGTAATCTACTTTTACTTTTAGACACTCTAGACACCACAAATAGACCTGCATACTGAGAGAGAAGCACTCTGTTGGCATAGTATCCAATTATGAGATCTGGTATGCTCATAGATATGCTGGTAAATAGATAATTCCTCCCAGAAGTCGGTTTCAAAGACAACAACTTTCTGAATTACAGGCAGATCCAGATCTTTAAGGCTTGTGTATTCCATAGAAAAGTGTTTCTTAGTATAATTTACAAAACAATCCAAATGGAGATTTTCCATATGAAAAGTTCTTTACAGTGACAAAAAAAACATTTTTTTAAGCTTTGTCTGTTAAAAGTGCACAGCCTCCAAAATGTATATTCATTAGCAGTTTTTAAACTGCGGATATAAGCCGAGCAGGTATGGTCGAACTGGATGTACACAAACATAAATACACCCCTAGTAGCTGCAGTTACCTGGATATCCTGTTGCTCAATCTTAAATAGTTCTTGGAGAAATTAATATCAGGTAAACTGGAATTTTAAAAATCTTTTGATGAATGCATTTTTATCTATAACCTATGTTCAAACTGTCTTTTAGCATTCAAAGAAACTTGGCAAATCTCCATGCATTACAACAGTGATGAGAATATAAAGTGCTTATATACAAAAACTATATGAAGTGAGAAAATTTATGTTTAATCTCAATGCAATTCGTGTTGGTTTGCTGATTGTTAAAGTGCACAAAATTTTCCTTCATCATTTACAACTTTACAGTTGTTGACGTAAAAATAATCAAACAAACTGTTTTCATTCAGAATGCATCCTCTGCATGTACATCACAACTCCAGGGAGCAGCCATATGCTGTAACCCCAAGTCTGACATGACAACAGCTCCCAGATATACAAATGGAAGCACTCCCCCGAGAACTGCGTGACAAAGTATAGCTTCCATTCAGCGTTGCAGGTGGTGAATGACTGATGCGTGTCTTCCCCTCGGGACTTACCGTAGCCTTGTGAGCTCCCCACTGAGCCTCTCCGCTAAAACAGCCCCACACAATACCGACTGGCATTATCGACTCGGCCTGGCTTGACTCGAGTGTGGCTGACACCAGTTATTGTGTATACTTCTTGCCCCCTCAGCACTTCCATTACGAGCCGGTTCGAGGCCAAAACGCCTAACAATACCGAACAGACCATTTGGAAGCTTTATGGATTGCCAGATTCATTTATGTACCAAAATCCCAATCTGTCAGCTTGTTAGCCTGTAATATTCCTGCAGCCTGCAAACTCTGGCAAGACTAACTGCTGCAGTTTGGATGTCACAAAACTGCCAGTGTCCTCAAGTGTTTTCCATTTTGTCTTTGCATTTCTTCCACATATTACCTCTTATTATTGTCACGGTGCAAAGCAAATATGATAAAGATTTTTATATACGTCGTAAAGCCAACACACCAAGATAAGCGGTTCTCGGCTTTATAAGGACTTTATTGTTTCGCTGTGCTCCGAAATTACAAAACGCAGGAAGCAACACACAACTACTAAAGCAGAGACCTGGGCTGTGTTCTGTGTGAATAGTTACAGAAGGATTTATATTCAATAAGATCACAACATCACAATAAAATTCTCTTGACAGCTAATAAACTATCATATTGAATTATCTAGGTCCAGTGGAGCCCCTTACAGCTAGATTATATAGATGAGTTTGGACTAATGAAAAAAAAAAAAAAGAAAAAAGACAGAGAACACTGAGGCGCTCAGCTGATAAATAAGCATGAATGGAATTTGAGCACAGCGTGTAAGTATATGTCTGGTTGCCAGGGCACGTGGAACTACTATAATCAAGACACAGAGACCGAGTGGTAGATGAGTCTCTGGGTTCAACAGCAGTCCTCACAAGATGCATCGTCCAGGCCACGAGGTAAATGAGTCCATTTGAATACAAATCCGGGTCAAACTGGGTCACAATCATAATTGTCTCTATAATTAGATTTAGTCTCCGAGTCTCTGGCTTGTGTCAGTCCAACAGACAGCAACAGGGCACTCGGGGGGGGGGGGGGGGGGGGGAAAAAAAAAAGAAGGCCAAAGGGGGGGGGGGGGGGGGGGGGGGCTGGACCAAAATACGCTGTTAGCCAATGGAGCGAGGGGTCGAGCGGTCAGGAAAGAAGTGAGGACATGCGAGTGCACATTCCCATATAATGGTCCCTGGTGTAATGATGTTTTTATCCCTGCCCTTTCTCATTCTCATTAAGGCATTCTTGGTAGGTCGCATTGGTTTTTAGAACTATAGATGTAATTCTCAGCTTGTCCAAGCGAACTAATGGTCACAGCTGTTTTGCTACTTTTCATCATTCTAAACAACTCGTCGCTACGTTGCTTCATGTAAGCGTCGGCATCTTTACTAAAATAACTGCTTTGTCACTTCTCACTTCTGAAATGTTCTGTTTTCAGCCCACGGCTTTGACACTGCTTTACAAAATGTTTCCCCGGCAAACCGCACAGCCAATCCACGTACTCAAGAGCAGGGATTTTCATTTGCGACAGCAAAACGAGATGTCAAGCTTCATAAAAGCTGGTATGATTTTCAATTTCTACTGCCATTGTATGCGGTAGCTAGTGAGCACAGACACTTATTAGCTGAAGTCAAGGTCTGAGATGCTTTGAAAAGTCCTCTTCTCTCTTGTACAGGTTAACAGAGTGCATTTGCATTAATCACCATGACAACTGCCTCCTGACTGTGTGTTATGCCTGGCAGAGAAAAGAAGAAAGAAAGCAGCAGAGAGCCAGCGATAGCCTAGTGACAAGATGTATTCTAATTTCACACTGTGTGAATATTCCCACTTCTAACTTATGCATGTTATGCATTCCGCTTTACTCAAATTGCAATTATCATCTGAAAAGATGAGGTCGCATTGCTTTGGTTGAAATACTTTTTGAATCCACCATCCTCCCCTTTCACTTGTTTCCACATATAACTTCACTCAAAAAAGTTTTTTCATATAATCATCCATTTACATTTTCCTGATTTAGACTTTATACTCTCTCAACACTTCAAAATTGCATTTACAGACCTCAGTGAAATAGTTGTTTTTCAAGTATACTAATCTTTACTTCACCTAGTGCTTTTTTCTAATCAAACAGCTATTTCCAAATGTGAACCTATTCAGTTACAAGTCCTGGACTGTAAAGAATACTTGACAAGAGATATGAATTATTTGTTCACAAAAGTGGGAAAAGGCACTCTGTATCCCTGTGAAAATCACACAAAAAATGTTAAAAATCTCATTGAATGTTTGGGTGAACATAGAGCAAGTTTGTGAATCTCAGAGATGATTTTCAGGAGCAAAAACTGTATGAGGTGCCCCTTTTCTTTGCAGTTCTATTAGCATTAGTATTAGTACAGCTTTTAAAAAACTCCCTTTTACAAACAAATGTTCTTAAATGAAAGCCTCTGTGTTAAGTTAGAGCTAATTCTACATGTGGATGTAGTTTTTTCTGTTTCTCTAAAGGTAAGAAAAGAAAATGTATATATTAGGTAAGGTACAAGATTGTTGAAATACAACTTTTACTTGCAGTGCTTATTAAGTTCTGAATAATCTGTTTTCTAAACCAAGACAAAAAAATCATGCGATTGAAATTTGGAAGAATACACATTTTAATCAACACCTAATTAATGTTGGAGAAAACATGTGTCCTCGGATTGGTCATGCTATAAGGGTAGTAGTAGTTTAGTCATCTTAGAAATACAAGGTTTTACGGTATCGATCTCTATCTGGTCCATAAACGCAAACCGTCACTTACCGAGCAAAGCAAGCTCAGTAAAACATTATTCTGTTGAGTCACTTCATCAGAAAACCTTGTTCGGAGTAACAGCAATAAAAGACAGATTGTAAGTTGTGTTCAAATGTTTCAGCACCAAGGACAGCACGCACCCACTGACAAATTGTTCAGCATCATAAAACAGCTGCATGCTTGTGCACGTCTTTCTATAACCCACCCTGTCTTTCCTACTTGGTAACAATATAAACATAAATTTAACAGCCATGTACGACATCATGTGTGTTATATTCAATCAGAAAATTCAGCTGTTCAACATATTTGGCAATGTCCCAAAGCACAACCTTGACTAGAGTTAGCGATAATATAAACCTTGACTCTGGGATGAGGACTGTCTAAATTATGTACAGTGTGTCAAACACAGAAATGAATGCCCAGACATGCTAATAGAGCAGATTATCTTCTGGGTGAAGCTACAACTTTGCAGACTAAAGACTGAAAGAGAGTGGCATATGTCGCTTTGCAAGAGTAGGGACTAGTTGCCTTTTGAGTGAACTGTCCAATCCCCTGTGTAAAAAGCTGGGAGCAGAGTCAGTCACGCTAGTACCGCTGCATGACTGAGACAGTGTGGTACCAACTGAAAAGCATCTGCCGCATAGCAGCTGACATTGCCTCTAACTCAAGACCTTCTGCCATTTCTTGCTCTCTACGTCGTTGGTTTCAATGTAAATGTACTAAGAAGTCGATAAATGAATTCAATCTTAATTCTATTATATAACACTGTTTTTGTAGAATCACCTATTCTTGGCGGTCCCTTTTACATTCCCAGTTTCTGACTGTTTTCACCATCTGAACAGTGAAATGGAACAATGTGTGACTGAGAGGATATTTATTGGGAATCGCGCTGCATTTCGATCAAATTTATGTGTGCAGACAGAGCAGAAGGAGAGAAAATAGAGGAAATAGGCTGGAACCACTAACAATTCAGAGGCCATCATATTCAAGATGTCATCAAGAGACATGTAGGAGCTATTTTCAGTAGGTAGTTGAGACACTGGACCCAAGTGATGCAAAGGAGAAACACTGTTTATTTGTCTCTCCCCGTTACTGTATTTTCTGGACTATAAGTTGCACAGGAGTATAAGTTTAAAAATAAACCATATACAAGTGGCACTGCACTGTAAGTTGCATGGACATACAGGTATGTTAACTTAACATGAAAAGTTCAAATGATGATATAGTGACAGCAAGAGGGTTGTATTGGTTATCGTGACCTATAGGCCGGCCACCATACTACAGTGCCCATAATGCATTGTATTTCCAATTCTGGTGGCCATTTTAAAACATAGAGCAACTCTGCCATGTAAAATTGTTTTATTACAGTAAATTAATTTGAGAATCTACCAGTATATTTTTCATTTATAAGTCGCTCTGGAGTATAGCTCACACCCCCGGGGCAAAACATGTGATAATGTGGGACTTATGGTCAGAAAAACGCGATACAATAGTTTGTTCAAACTGCATTCTACTACAGTGTCACATTAACTTTGCATTGGTTGCTGTTGACTAGCCATACAATGATAATAATTTCTATTTCATTACAAGTTATGGAGTTATGTGGTGGTTGTCAAACAGCCCTGTTATAGATTGCTAACCATGAGCCAAAAAATGTTCCTGGGTCAACTTTCTTACATTCAGTCACATTTGTTACAATAAATTCAATGCTTTTTTTCCATTTCCATTTCCTTAGTCCATTGACTAAATATTGTAATTTATTTAAGAAAGATAACCCACCTTGTGCCCAATCTCTTTCTCACATGAAAGTCTTTGGGTCAAAACATCCGTTAAACAGCTAAGATTAGATTAGCCTCTGGAATCAAAATAATGTATTAAAAGAAGCTGGATCCTGAAGGTTCAAAAGGAGGTAGCTTAGCTAGCTCTGTAAATGTGAGAAACAAGGCTAAGGATTTTTGTAAACGTCCAGTATGAAGTCTAGGAAGTTTTTATTTAGTTGCCTGTGCCCACAACAAAGCAAATCAACATATACCGGTAATTACCAAGCTAATGTAGCAATGCTATGCTAACTTCGACAAATCAAGCCTGCTGTGAAAAATTAGGCAGTATTTTTTATTGCAAAGTAGGCTATGTCTAGATCAATCATTCATTTCACAGAAAAAAAATCCTAATTTTTGTTTTTAATAATAAGTAATTGCTAAAACTAACAAGTCTTAATACTTAATACCATTTACTCTATACACTAATAATGTCTAACACACTAAGTCAGAAATTGTAACCCTACTCAAATGGTTCAAGTCTTGAAATCCTCTCAAGCTGTCGGTTATATAATTAAGTTCCTCCTTTTTTATCACAAGTATGTAAATGTCACGATAGTAAATCATTCATTAAGTTTCATATGTTTGATATTTACATTTCATTTCATTATCTCCTATTAAAACCTAAAAGCAACAAATGCGTCAGGGTGCTTACATAGAATATTAATCCTCTTCTCTCCCCACCTCCATGTCAGAAACTCATTTTACTATACGCACCAGCATTCTTCGCACCAGACCCTAATTAATTTTTGGCCACACTAATTAATTATCAGCTGAAAAAAATGTGAGTAGCGCATGGAAATTAACGTGGGGTCTTATGAGAAAACATGGGTAAAAAAAAGAGTGAAGAGCAGAAGGTCATCATATTTATAATTGAACTTTTACTCCGATATTTTTAGTACAATACTTTCTGTAATCATTTGAAATCACTTGATGCCACAACATTACATTTGGATTGTTGTTTCATACAGTTAAAAGAAATAGTATTCACTGCCACATGAAAAAGGAGGAAGATAAACTAATGTTAATTGTTGTTCCTTCCTAAAAAAAATAAAATCATAAAAAAAGAGATTTTCAATGTTTTGGTTTGCTCAGGCTATCAATGGTCTCCTGTACATTAAACTCCAGGGACTGTTAGGGGTTCCTTAAGTGGTTATGCACTGATTATGTGGATTTTCTTGTTTTATTTCCTTTCGGTATAACACTTTTAAAGTAAGAGCATCAAACGGACAAAGAAAATTTTATCTTATACATTGATGGGTATACCACTGACATTTTAAGATACAAATATAAACATATGACTCAACAATTCCCTTCATATTACAAGGAATTGTATAAATGTCTTAAAGTGAACATAATGTTTGCTTCCCATTTATCAGGATGCATTAATTAACTTTTTCATATTATTTTTTTGTCAATTTAATCTCCTGCAAAGATAAAAACATACATTTTGTTGATTCACTGTTAACAGGTTACACGTTTACATCAGTTCTTACCTTTCTTCTGCTCTCTAAACTCAACCCCCAGCAAAGCGGAAACCTGAATTGGACCAATTTGGATTTAATTAATTTCACATCATTGGATTATAATTGCGGCACAATGAATTGGATTTCATTTGGCGTGAGTTAGACTGCATCTTTGAAGTGCGTTGGGCTGGCATTTGTTGTGATTTGGCACTATATAAATAACACGTAATTGAACTGACATTGAAAAATAATGTCACGCTTTAAAGGGACATATGATCGTATTAATTGGATATGTTTTTGAAATTTTAAACGCTTGTGTGCAACACATTTCCAAACTGTCATATGATAGATTTCCATGGGTGAAGCAGTGGGAGGGACTGACCGTGCCGCATCACGTCCAATAACTGCTCTAGACGGGCAACAGGTTACTTTGCATTTTAATTATGAGAAGGTCAGGCCAGGGTTTATTCCCTTGCCTTGTGCTTCATGTGATTAAACATGCGCCGGGCGCATAATTTATAGAGCAGGGAGGGCGCTTTGACCCCATCACAGTTTTTACAGTCTCTCACCAGCCTTTGTTGATGCAACGTAAACAATGCCTGTAATTTATGGGCAGAAAGATGAGGGCCTGCGTTGAGAACATAATACAATTGATTGCAATTTCATTAGTTTTTCAGTTTTCCGCAAGATTTTTCTAGCTCTGGGCCTTTTCCCTTCTTGGACATTTTCTTTTTAACAAGGGTTCGTGCCAAAGGAAACAGGAAATTTCAATGCCCACAGGGTATATTTCCCACAGTAAACCTGCGGTTGTAAGTTCTTGTGATGTTTCTTGTCTGTGTCACCCCAACAGACTTCGCTGCGGCTCTCATTATTTATTCCCACTGAGCTATTTTGAGGGCCAGCACACACAAACGCAGGAGGTGAAAAGCCACATAGCGAAAATGGATAACACTCCGCAGCTCGAGAGATCTAGAAATTCCTTCTGGCTGCCAACAAACACCCTAAAGCTGTCCCAGACAATAAAAAATAGTTAGTCCTTTATTCCAAATTTATTTCCCATGAAATGCTGCTCCAATTCACACCCCCACTCATAAAAGCTTATAGATGCCATTTACTTTACTTTCGAACAGTAGTCTGGCCCCGCTCCATAAGATCTAGTTCTCAGACTTTAGCCTTTTTTTAACATTTGCATACTGTAACACAGCAGGGGAGGGACGGATAACTTTCTCACATGGGAGGCCAAAGACTGTGACATAATTGTTTGGCACATTATTAACACTCAGTTGCTGTGAATGAAGCCTCCCACGGTTGGCTGAATAATACACCCCGGCAGAATATGGAGGTTCTGTCATTTGTGCAAAAAGGGAGGAACTGCCATCCAAATAATGCATTCCCATCCGCCTTCTAAGTAATAGGTCCCAAACCCAATGACAGCACGGAGCAAAACAGAGAAAGCAACAATCTGTGGTGGCCTTGAGGCTGCCCTGCGCATTGGCCGAGGGCCCAATTGTGCTATTTCAGACAGCAGCACTTTTCATTGACAATAATCCGCCATCACCATGCTGGTTATGGTATTTTTTCTCTTTCAATTTCGCTCCCCAGATCCACTTTCAATCTACAACCTTCGCCAGCATCCTGTAGTATTTTTAAATAGACGTGGGAGCCGGCCAACACTGAAGGTGAAGGCATTTCTCCCCCCCCCCCCGCCCTGGTTCCTCTGCAGATATTACTTCTGGCCTCTGACAGACTCTGGAAATTCCCCTGTGATGAGCTGGAAGTATCCACTTGGTGTGGAGGTGATATCTGCGGAGCGGTTCACAAGTGATACCGATGATAAGGATGGAAAGGAACACTCGTGTCCAGTAACACTGCTTTGTCCATCTGACAAACTAGGGGCACTTTTTCCGGATGAGCAAAAAGAAAGATCAGTCTTTCTAGCATGGGGCCAGACCTGGTGTGGTGTGAGAGGAAGGTGGGGACTACCTTTGCTCTTGCTAAATTCATCAGAAGTCTTCTTTTTTTCTTTTTTTGCAATGCCGTTTAGTTGGCAATGCATTGTTCTTTTTCTTTTTTTTTCTTTTTTTTTTTGTAATTCTGCACATTATTTTATTATGCTGGATTTGGATGGATAACAATGTGTGGATCGAAGGGTTTCTTTTATTTATTTTTTTTGCATTGTTCTTTTTCAAAAGAACACATGATTAAACACTTCAGAACATAATTACACATAACTGACATATTCCATAACAGACTCAGTTTCCCATAATACCCTGTTGGTGTACTGGGTGCCCTCTACACAAAACAGCCCAGTACAAGGTTTCATAAAGATTTTTTCAGATACCGATTAGTTTAGATTGAGAAGTTTAGATTTAGATCACTGCATCACCTACAAAAGGCTTTAGAACATAAAAGGAATCTTAATAATTTTTGCATGAGCTGGAACCAAAGGATAGCACGTACTCAACTTTCACAGTAAAAACTGGCCTGGGTAATAGTTCAAATATCAGTTATAGAACATTCACTGCTTTTGCTTTCCTGTCAAAGTCATTATAGGTCTCTTTTCAAAACCAGCAGATTTTCATATCTAAGATATACAAAGAGGTACTTAAACAGAAAGCACTGTGGACCAGTTTATCCAACAAGATATAGATTGTCAGTGCATAAGAAGGCGGTACCAAATGCATTTTACAATAAACTCAAAAAATAAACTCACTGGTTAAACAAAAAAAAAAAAATTGGCAATAGGAACTTTGTGTTTCCTGATAGAATCATACACAGCTGGCGTCTTTCGTGTCATTGTCAGCTAGCTTTAAGCTTCTTATTGCCTTATGAACACATTGTTGTCAACAGTGTTGGGGAGTAACGGATTACATGTAACGACGTTACGTAATTTAATTACAAAAAGAGAGTAACTGTAATTCGTTACAGTTACAACGAGAAAATATGTAATTCAGTTACAGTTACTTCCGAAAATATTAAGAATTACAAATTTAGTTACATTTTTTTAAAAATATAAAGAAAAACCTTTGGAAAATATGCAACTCACTGATAGACGAAGCGTATTGATTTACTAATATTTGACTGTTTGGTGTTGATGCATGACAAACGTTTATCGATGTCTATGACCTAGCCTAGCCTAGCCTAGCCTACCTAGCCTACCCAACTGTAGGTTTATCAGACGTCCTCTCTTTCCCGGACATGTCCTACATTTCAGACTAGGGTTGTCAAAAGTATCCATACTTAAACAAGTATAGATCCTAAAATGTTGTATCCGGATACGACTGACTTGTCTCCGATTTATTTATTTATTTATTTACGTTGTTTATGATCATTAACAAGACGTTAGCCTTGAACTGCTAGCTGCGGCCAATAGCTAATAATAACATGCTAAAATTAATCATGGGTCAATACTCATTAAAACCGTAAAGTAATCAAAGAGTAATCAAAAGTAATTAGTTACATTACTTTTTAAAAGTTATCGAAAAAGTTACACTACAATTACATTTTAAACACGGTAACTTGTAACTGTAACGGATTACATTTTTCAAGTAACTTACCCAACACTGGTTGTCAAAGTATTGCTTGGGACTGTTCTTCACACATCAAGTTCGCTGTAAGTTTTCTGTCATCGCTGCTACTTCCCTTTTAATGCGGTCAATTATCACATTAACCAGACAATCAGAGAGAGCTGTTTCAGGAGAGGTCATACAGTGTTGGGGTGCATATACATATTATCAACCGATACTGACACTAACCACTGCTCTAGATGCCCAATGCCCAATTGTCAACCGATTCAAGTTTTATTTTTCCGTCAGTTTAGCAATGCCACCTTCTTTTCTCATGAGCTTTAATCAACTTAAATGATATTTCCATAGCTCCAGCTGATGACAAAAGTCATCTCAAGGCAGTACAGTAGTTAAATACAAGTCCACATCAATCAGTAGTATACAGTAGAATAGATTATAATTCCATTTATTCAACTCCTACCAGCCACCACGGTTCTGTTTGTGTGTGTGTTCGATTGGTACGATTTCCTAAAGCGGAACAGTTTACACTTTGGCATGGTGATGCAGTCTTGTCTGACAAGTAGTATGAAATGAGGGTCTTGGGAGGAAGTAGAAGTCAAAGCTTTTCTCAAGTTCATCTCAAGTGTGCACTTGTTAGAGAGGAGCAATCAATCCTCAAGTTTATGTGTAAAAAGTTGCCTTTTCAGTCACGTTTTTTCAGCTATTGTCCACCATACATCCCTGTATATCATGCAATAATTGTGCTCTTGGAATGTTAATGTGAACTGTTAAATACATATGATAATTTATTGTCTATGTGGACATTAGTCATATAATTATCTGTCTATTTGCTTCAAATGGCTACTTTTAAACAACAATTTGTGGAGAATATGTAGCAATATTTGGATGATTAACTTATGTAGTTTTATGTATCCAAAACTCTTATGAGTGCATTGTATGTTGAACACTGTAAAAAGTTCCATGCTGTGAGAGAAAAACTTAATTAAAAAATGAAAAAAAGGTCACATATCCTATCAACACTCCAAGGTATACTGAACCTCTAAATGTGTTGTTTGTGTTAAAGTCATGGATGGAGCATGCAACAAAAACAACAGCCTCGTTAATATTTTAATGAGTTTGTCACCGTTGCATACACAGATCACAATCCTGCCAACACACCCTTTGTTAATGGATCCCAATAAATGAAATGTACATTTTGAAAATGGAACAGGCGTGCTTCCAGAAAAAAAAAAAGGACCCAGTTAATCAAACGGGGACACTTCAATTCCTCGATTCTATGGATCAAGGCGACGACGCTTCCTTCTCATCCCCCTGCCAGCTATTCATTGCTTTATTTTTGCATGACAGACTTCATGCAAAACCCACCCCACCAGCCCCCAGAAGATTGTTTGCTTTTGTCAGTACATATCCTGTTGTTTTGTTTTGAGGGTGTAAAGGTCTTTGGGAGACTGAGAGAGCCGTATCAACCCTGTTTAGCATAAAGCTTGTGGCTGGCCCCCATCCGTGGCCTAATGAAAAGTAGAAGATAGTCTATGCTTGTCATGCTTGGCTTGCCCTGTGATCGGCAGACTGTGGACAGTTACTCTGCCTGCATGCCAATTAATCCCCGGCCCCGAATTTCCCACCGTCCCCGTTTAGCTGGCTGCTTACTGGAGAAAAGTCTGAGGCTCGCTCGAACACAAACAGCTGCTTAACAACGCGGTGCGTGTAGGAGTTATGCGCGCTCTGCAGACTTTGTGCAGAGATTTTATAGTTTAAAAACAGATTGATTTAGTTCAATTCACTCTGCTTGCTTGCCTAAGATGTGGACATTAGGGTATAATGGTTTTATTTAGCTGCAGATAAAATGAGGCAGCAGGAGTCCCAGTTGTGTGGGATTACAGCTTTCCACGGACCGTTAGATGCCTCACAGGATCATATTTTCCACCTTTTGATATGGTGGAATGGTTAAAGGGCACTTTCAGTTGTATTAGCATGCTGTTCAGGCAGCCGCTGAACATTATTATTCTCTTTTATTTATGTGTCAAAGCAGTGGGAGGATCCTGGATCAGGCTCAGGCTCAAACGCTCTTGGCTGTGTCTCAACAGACAGCCTGAGTATCTTTAAATGGCTAGTCATCACCATCGGAGGGCAGATAAAGATGGATTTCGGATGGAGATTCATAGTGTAAAAACAGACCTGAGCTTGCTTTTTTCTGGCCCTCATCACTCATCATCCGCTTCCCGCTTACACAGAAATAAATACTAAAAAAAAAAGGTGGGGGGGGAAGGAGGATTTGAAAAGTTCCCATACAGCTGTTCTACAAATCAACAAAGAGCTGACAAAAAAAACAAAAAGAAAAATCCCATTAATCATTAATAATAGACGTGTTGGCTAAGCTCACAAGGCAAGTGAGGAATCCAGGTTACAATTTATGGGATAAATATTTCATCGCTAACATCTGCCTGTATATTCTGTGCCAGCGTGTTTTGAAGTTGTTACAAATGATCGTCAAACAGAAAGTAAGCGAACAAGCCGTCGAGGGGATGGAACAAAAGACGTATCATGGCTGGGAGGAGAGATGCACGGGAAAACAAAAAAAAAAAAAAAAAGAGAATAGCAAACACTTTCTTCGGCTCTCCATACAAATTATCCACACGGTTTAGCTGGTTTTACAATAAAGAGAAGAAAAAAAAAGAAAAAAGAAGGCATACCAGTGATGGGACCGGGTAGGGTGAATCCTTTGATCCTATTTCCATACCCCCTCTGTTGGGGCCTCCTCAAAGCTTGGACAGTACTCACATTCTTCCACTGCTTATCCCAGGGCTCTTTTAATTAAGCGCTAATAGGGGAACCACACAAAGAGATCTCAAATATAGGGGGAAAAAATGCTCTTTATCTACACTGTTTCTTATTTCCTGTTTGTGTTAGTGGTCGGGGATTGCGATTTAATGACACCTCAAATACGCCTCCTCGACAAAAGCACTCGAATGACTGTGGACACAAGTATTTTACTCCCTTGAACGTTATCAGTTAGAGAACAGCAGCGTGATAGCGCGGCTTCGACAGTAACTCAGAGCCCTCAGAGCACAGGTCCAAAAATGTCAAACGACAATGTTCCGTGTTTTGAAGGATTTGTTTCAAAAGACTTCCCCCCCCCCCCCTTCGCTGTAAGAAATACAGATCACTGAACAATACAAACCAGCGCGGGCTTCCTTCCTCCTGCTCGACAGCTTCCACCGCCTGTGGTAAAACAACGAGGAAAAGAATAACATGGAAAGTGGATGCAAAAGGCCTATAGCAAAGCACCACACTGAGTAGACACTAAAGCAGTTGCCACATCAGAGCACATCCATATGAAATTAGTTGTGCATGGGGTTGTTTTTCAGCTTCGGAGAATATGGCACTGAATCAAAAACCCACTCTTTCCAAACTGAGGCTACACCGTGCACCCCCCCCCCCCCCCCCCCCCCCCCACCCCCCATCCCAACCCTCCATCACCCCCAAAAAAAAATAAGGCCTAGGAGCCAAGCAGACTGCACCATTGCACCGAAGTGAAAATGACTTGTTTCATGTGGAAGGAGGAAAAGTGTGAAAATAAGTGTTACATGTGATGGTTGTTGTGTGTGAGTGTCACAGTCCTTGATGAATTAATGGTGTGCTTCAAGTGGTTAATTTGTTGGAAATTGTGCCCAAATTTGGCCTTTTTTGTTTAAATTGTCTCCCTTTCTCTCTCTCTCTCCGTCTCTTTTCTTTTATAAGCAGTCTTCACACCTTCAAGGTTCAAACCTTTCTGAGCAGGTGGAAACTAAACTTTCACTACTTTCTTGCTGTCTTTTCTGTTTCTGTTTTCCTGATTTTCTAGATTTACTGTGTTTCTGAAAAGAAACGGGTAAAGTCACGTTATGTCGCTTTGCCATAAATCCCAAGACACTTCACACTGCCTAAAAAATAAAGTCAAAGAAGGTCATTTCTTTAAAAAAAAATGCAAAATACCATTCAATGTACTTAAGTAATAACGGTTTTCTGTCATCTTCATCCTCTTGAGGGAACGTTTTCTTCTCAAGTGCCATAGTGGCCACAAGGACGACTACAAACAGTTGAATTTTCACAATTTATGAAATAGGTTTTGCATAGAGGCAGAGCAACTTTGGAAGAAGATGTAACCTCTACAGAGAGGGGTAATTACTTTGTATGGAGCATCTACTTAATTCAAAGTGCTTTGAAAAGAAATGCATCAAAAGTCCAAGTGAAAGCTGTAAATGGTGTAATTCAGAGACTGATAAAAAAAGTAAAAGGCATGGATGCATGACATCTATCTAATCTCACCTCACAAATAGGGCCCTAGATGCTAATCTCTGAGATTATATTCCTCCAAAAATTAAATCATATTATATCATACAGTGTATATGATTCGTTTTTAATTATAGTATGTAAAATCACTCTAAAATGTACACCTTCTAGAGAGTTCTGTCAGGTTTTAACCAGCAGACAGCATTATGGGAGGTATCCTTGCTTTAATACTGCTAGCTAGCTGTAGTAATTTTTTATCAAGCGTTCATGTTACATGTTTCACCATTATTAACGATTTCTTTTGTTGAATATATTACTGTATCTGCAGGTAATTTTGAATATTTTTCTCAGTTAAATCTTAGATATTTTGTAATACAGAAGACTCAGCCTCCTAAATGTTCTAAAGTGAAAGTGTGTTAACATCTGTATCAACGCTTCAAACCTTCAAAGCACAAAGAATGAAGTTTATGAACCAGAAAAACTTCAAGTCATGGATATATACGCTGGAAGGCAAGAGGTGCCATTGTCCATACCTTTTAAAGTAGTTTGACATTTCTGTGGGCTTTTCATGGTGTCTCTGGGACAGAAAATCCCAATTAGCGATTGTTTTTAATCGTATTGTATTGCATTGTATTGCAATATAATTGTATTATATGTATTCATTTAATTGTGCTGCACCCATCAACCACACCACAAAAGGACCAAAAACATCTGCCGAAGGAAAGAAGCAAATAACCTCATGTCGTGTACAGATAAACCATTGCGTTGATAATGTTACTGAAGCAAGCTACCTTCCTCCATTTAGACCTTTGCATTGCACACTGATAAATAAGATGCCATGTTGGCTTGTTTGATTAGAGATTCGGACAGTGTGAGGTATTTAAAAAGTTTCATCAGAGTTGGTATTTCAGTTTTGGCTCAGTTTCGAGCTGTTGACAGTAAGTCACATAATGTATTAACCCTTTAAACTGAGTATGAAAACTGGCCAAGTTGCTGGTTGCTGGTTTCATTTCGATTCTCTGATTTAAGCCATTTTTTGTTGTGTTATAAACATCAGAAGGGTTTTTGGAACACGTCATGTGACATTGCTAAATATCCATTTGTAGACAATGTTTCAAAACAGAAAAAACACTGATCTCCGGTCCCACTTGAATAGCATCGAGAAGAAAAAAAAACTTGGGAATCGAAAATCTCTTTTAAAGTAATTCAGCAGCACATTTGCTTCCCAGATTAGACACGCCCCTCAACCTCGCATTATTTTGGGCAGAGCGCTCTGGATTTAACCAACGGAGAATGTGCAATTAACTTATCCGGTTAATCCGGAATTGCTTTACACCCGAGTCCCCCTTTAAAGAGCAGCGAAACTGGCTTTGCTTTTTAGCCACAGTCCTGCTCTCACCCCTCCCCTTTCCGTTTTCTTTTCTGCATATCCTGGGAACTTGGGGGAATAATTACGTCATTGTGACTCTTCCTTTCAGTCTGTCTGGATGGTTTTGTGGGAACTTTGCTGCTGGAAGGAAGGGACTGCAGGTGTGTTTATAGTCGGGACAATAGAATGAGTAATGGAAATATATGCGTTCTGTTTCAGGTGCAGATGGAGAGGTGTTTGCTGTTTTCTTTGTTTCTGTCCAGATGTGCAGGTACAGCGGGGGAAATAAGTATTTGACCCCTTGCTGATTTTGCAGGTTTGCCCACTTACAAAGAATGCAACGATCTATAACTTTAATCATATGTACATTCTAACAGTGAAAGACAGAATCCCAAAGAAAATTCCAGAAACTCACATCATATGAATTTATAAAAAATTGATAACCATCTGATGAGGAAAAATAAGCATTCTTTGTAAATGGGAAAACCTGCAAAATCAGCAAGGGGTCAAATACTTATTTCCCCCACTGTACATACAGACTTTTTGAACAAATTAAAAAATGTTCCACTTGTTGTCACAAACGGGCTGTAAGATTGTATGTTTGTGACTGCGTCTCCCAACTAGGTTATTTACACTTGCAACTCACCCACCCCCCAACCTCCCAAAAACGCTCCGAATTTCAAAGGTACACTAATCCGGTGCACAGATCTGTCCTTTAAATTCATCTCCCCGAACAGCTATCGTAGCGTCACAGTATGTGGTACACTCGGCGGCATGTGTACCGCTAAGAAAAAAAACAGAGTGACACAGATTTTCCCTCTTTTGTTCCCTTATTCTCTCCGCGCGCAGTGTTTGTTGAGTTGTTCCGTATGAAGTGAGGTCCCCGTGCGACTGTCATCCCTCTTGGCGTGAACTTTCTGCAAGACGAATGGGCCTGGGTTTTATTTATAGAGAAAGGCCTGCGACGACTGTCTGGCGAATGTGGAAGTAAAGCGCAGCTGTCACTTTATACGAGATGCAAGGATCAAGGTATGAGGGCTGAGCACTGACAGACTCACGTATTCTAATTGGTAAATTCCCATTCCTTGTCTTACAAAGGCAGGTACTGGGAGTGCAAATGGTGTTTGGCAGGTTTAACAGATACACTAACAACAACATTTAGCCAATAGAAGTCAAATATAAAGATTGTGCCCATTAAGAAAAGCCAGAAATATATTTTTAGGTGCACCAAATCAGTTCTGACAGGTCGTTGCGCAGGGTTTATTTTCCTTTACGTTCGCTAAACACTGATGTGCCCAACTAAACTTTTGTTTAGTTTGCTCACTTTCACTCTGTTCACTTGAGGTCAGAATACCTTGGCGGGGGGAAGAAACCTGTGCTCTGAATCTTCAATCTCTCAGTCTGACTCTTTTGCACTTCAAAGTCTCACGGCGCACCTTGAGATCACCAATTCTGCATCTCAGATGGAGAATAAAAGAGATACATTACGCTTTGAAGAAATTGATCCCCGAGGATGACAAGCTGGATGTCAGCCGGCACGGTTGCAGCGCTGTCATGGCTTTGCCAGACTGTTTTTTTTTTTCCCCTTTTTCTTTCTTCTTTTTTTCACTCTTTTGTAAAAAAGAAAAAGAGAAAAAAAAGAAAACCAAATTACTTTTAGATCTGCTATTACAAGTCGATAATCTTTATCCCAGGTGTTGCCACTGTATTGACGGATGTCATGTCAGCCAGAAGGGAAAAGGATGCAGCTGAGATTTGACCCAATTTGTTTCCAGGCTAAACATCCCATTCTATCAGGTAGAATTAATGGGGAGTAAAAAAAAAAAAGGAAAAAAAAAAAGAAATTCAGGCTGCATCACAACTTGATTTGTTCAAACCTTGCCGTGCCCTGCTCTCAGCTTCTCCACAACCGCTCATATTAAACAGCAGTGAGCTGGAGCATAAAGCAAATTCAGCAATCAGCGTGAATGTGAAACATGCTTACTGTTCAGCAGACCGAGTGAACAGAAAAATCCTTACTCCTGACACCACATTATTTCTACGAGTCTATTAGAAAATAACTGCATTTGCAAAGACGGGGGAGGAATACATTATGAGCTGTTAGGCTGAAATGACAACACACATTATGAGGCGATTAGTTTACACAGGCAGCTAATGGATCCAATCCCAGCACATTAATAAACAAGACACTTAGCTTTGTATCTACCTGAAGAGCCTCATCAATCTTTCATTGAGATAGCCTTAGCCGGGCCAGCCAGCGAGGGTCCAATATTTTGACTGCTGGGAAAACGATGTCAATCGCTCTGGCTTGTGTTGGCCGCGCCGCTAGTTATGCAGTAAAAAGAATAAACGCCTCTCAGAGAGAAAGAGCAATCAGTAAGATTATTCTCTCTGCCCCACTGCACAAAATGACCATCATATATCTGCTGGAGTTGATAGGATTGGCGATCAATACCCATGAATCAACGTTTGCAGTGCCAGGTGCGTTCCAACATCCACCCCCCCCTCACCCCCCCCATCCCATTCGAGGGCATTTTTGACCACCTAAAAGCAGAAGGGTTATATTTAAGCAAATGAAAGCAACTGTCAAAGCCGCATAATCATTGCTCCTAATTGGGTTATATATTACCTATTTCCCAGATGTTTCACTAATTAGCCAGCCCCCGGTCTGGTACATTATACATGCTGTTGTGAGTTTGTGGTGGTAGTGGGATGGTTAGGGGGGGGGGTGCAACGAGGTCAGTCATCCTCTGAAAATTCCTAATAGCCAATAAAGAGCAATTAAACAAAGCAATGGCCTAAAGAAAATAAAAGGTCTCAGGCGAACGCATTCCACTGCTTTGAGCACTGTAGTAAAAAATGCATCCTTCTTACAATGCATAACCCAGGATATTCAAATCGATTTTACACAATAAACAGGAAATATGTCTTTAAAGTCTGCTTGTTTGTCTCCCCTAATCACTACTCCGGTGACACATTTCAGCCGAAAAGAAAGAAATAAACACACAGAGCTGTGAGTATACAGAGGGATCAATCTGTTAATCAGACTATTAATCACCTCAAAAATGCATGTTTATCATTTGTCCCGAACACTCGCATTCTGATGGATTACATGCATTATAGCCCGGCCTCCGATCTGATTTGTATTCCTCACTGTGCTGATTACGAAATTACACTGCTGATGCAAAGGTTTTCCTCCATCCAACAGTGATGACATTGATTGATAAAAATGGGAGAAATTGAATGGGTGCAAAAAGAAATTCAAAACTTTGGAAGATTTTTAAAATATCAAAAGATCAGCTGGGGGCGAGGGCGGGAGGGGGGGGGGGGGGGGGGGCTGAATGACAGACGGGAGTCTTCCAGGCAGGTACACACACCAAGCTGAGCGGCGGCATTAGCAGAAACGAGGGGGTTTTAGCAGAGTTTTTTGGCTTCTGCTCCAGTATTTTTCGTGACTCGGGGGCGTATTCCCCGTGGTCTGCAGACAACCTCAGGCTGTTCTCTCAACTTCACCAAGTCTCTGTCTGTGTCTATCAGCCTGGGATCAGTGTGCTGCTCTGAGCTCATATGTGTGTGTGTGTGTGTGTGTGTGTGAGTGAGTGTGCCCACGCTGTCTGTTGCTTCTATAAAACCAGCCAGAGCAGACTGGGACCGGGGGGGGGGGGGGGGATTGACAGACAACACTAGCTCACAGGCACACAATAATAACTGCACGAACACACCCATGCACTGCACGTGCACGCCGAGACAAACACAGGAGCTGCGTGTGCGCACGCAGTTACAAGTACTCCTCACCCACAAATACAGACGCCCACATTTGGTGTGTGTGTGTGTGTGTTAGGTTGGGAATCGAGGGGCTTTTTTTTCCCCAGGGTGCCAAGCGCCGACAGGACATCGTCTGCTGGAGGCGGTTATCTGAGGACTAGCAGTGCAAAGGGATGGGGGGGGGGGGGGGGGTAAGGAAGGGTTTTCACCAGAGCATATTGCTCGTGCCGCACCAACACAAAGTCTGTGCATGCTGAAAAGTCTTCACTATAGCATGAAAAATTACCACCTCAGATGAAAGTGTTCCTGCCTCTAGAAAATCCAGGATTTGAGGACATAAGCATTTAAACAGCTACCAGGCATGTTTTTTTGTTTTTTTTCCACTTTGAGGCTACACAAATTGCACAATTTTGTTCACAATAAACTAACAACCCAAGAGTCAAAGTTGCATTTGATGAATTTGTTTGAGAAATCCTTCATTGGTCCTTTTCAAGATTCAAAATTAGCCATGGTTCAGGATATTAGGCTGTCAACTGTCCCTGGATGGAAAAAAATTAAACATCAAAACATTTTAGTTTAATACAAATTATTAAAATTCTCACTTTGTATAATACAATAGCATGTAATGATGGGTACACACCATGGTCATACTTAATCAAGAGGGGAATAAGCACTCCTCTGTCTGAAATGGTCGGACATTGAACCATTTCTGACTTCAAAATAGTCTGAAACATTGGCGTTTAAGTTATTTTCTCGGTTAGCTCAACTTTTAATGACTAGATTCTACGTCTACGTTTACAATCCATCTTTTCAGGCTCAAAAGTCACCCGCTGATTGCCTTTACACAGAATGTCAGATCGTTCTGGGTCCTTTCACAGCAGATGGCATTTGTATGATTATTCCAATCACCTGCTAATAATTTTTCAAAGTGCCATCCCTTTGCACTAACTAACTAACTAAATAATGTTGTGCCACAGGCCAAATAGTTCTTTGGATTACGTTTTTCTGTCTGAATCACATTTTTCTGTCATTTGTAGATGAGACGGTGGGATATTTTAACCTGAACAAGAAGATTTGTTTTTTATTTTTTTACCGTCCAAGTATAACCCAGTTTCCTAAACAGAATCATCCTTCGTGGGGGCAATTGCATTGATCACTTTACCTAGTTGTGCTTTGTGGATTGATTTCTTGATGGCATTTTGTCTCACATTGAACCTTATTAAAAGCACTTTTGGCTGATTTTCTACTATTTTCAGCAAATCTGTGTCCATTTACATTCCTATACTCATAGTTTATGAAAAATAGTGTGATGGTGTTAGCTGTCATCCATGATTAGCTCGTGGACCCAACACGACACGAGACTATTCAATCAACTAGTTGTGGAGGACGGGATTAGAAAGAGACACAGCCAGTACAAGATTACAAAAGCGCAGGGCGCAGCGGAAGGCTGTTCGCTCTCCACAGCGTCCTCCTTGTTTATGTCCAGGAGATGTGGTAAAGGAGAAGGCAGCCGGTGGGGAATCCTGTATGATGGTGTAATCTGGGCTCCATGCTTAGACACAGTACATGAAGGACAGGCTTATCTCCGGAGGGCTCACTGTGAAACAGCTATGAAGGCGAGGAGGGGGGAGATATTGAAGCTGAATGGTCCTTAAGGAAACTGCACGTGCTCTGCGAATTTACACATCGATGTGGCAAAGCGATTAAACCTTTTATGCCTTTTCAATGCTGAGAAACACAATGCATCTGCAAACCTGAATACGGGTGTTTTTGTCCCGACCGTGTCACGTTGCCGTTGAACGGGTTTTTGTGGGGATTTAAAGCGAAATGTGAGCCGCAAGCAGGAAAGCAACCATTACGTCTTGGAAATTTATCTTAACATGGTGTCTCATTAGTTTTTAAACTCATCTTATTGTGTCTAAATTTCAGTGTGTTTATTTATTAGTCCCGGTAAGTGAGTTGATTATCATTTTTCACATATCATACTGTCAGATTCTTCTTTAAAAAAAGGAAAAACACAAAAAAAAACGGCAATTATCGTTGTCATCTCTTAAGCAGCAGCTCTCTTCATGCTCTGACACGTTCCTCCACAGCCGCAGTAGTAAACAAGCTATTTTTGTGACTTAAAGCACAGTCTGTTACGCTAGTTGTTCTCGCTCAAAAACCTCCAGTGCAACTTACAGTACGTGCCTGTGCTTGCCAAGGCCTTTGTTAAGTTTTCACCTCCTCTCCCCGGGGACGTCTCCTCAACCTTGTGTAACCCCACTGTCACATCAACCCGTCCCAGGCAAGATGACACACACTCACTCCCATTCCAGCTTAAGTTGCCATTTCACTCTCCCGCTTTTGTACTTGAAGCACAAATCCCAGCTCTGGGGCGGATCCCAACACAACAACAATGAGCCGCACCGCTATCTGTGTTTTTTTAAAACCGGCACTACCAGAGGAACTCTGGATCGCAGCCAAAAACAATTCATTCACACAGAGCTCCTCACACGCCCATGCTATTTGGCTCTTTTATTTTGGAAACTCAACGCAGCGGCCTCATTCATCATTGTTTGGACTGCTGCGAACATGTTCCCGTTCCTTTTTTTTTTTTTTTAAGGCGGGAGGCTGGGGTACTGTAAAACTCACAGAGCCACCTGAATATATCTAACATTAATAATTCATCCACAAGCTATTATAGTTGTCGGGGGTATTTGCAGATGATGACAGTCATCAGGAAAAAAAATGGTTATGTATTTCTAGAGTCACTCGAAGTTCAGCCGGGGATTTATCTTTATCCACGGCAGAATCTGCATTAAGTTCAGTGAGTTTAAAAAGGAGTCGTAAACATGGCTGTCTGTAAACCTGAATCCATTTTTTACCTTTTTCTTAATCTAATCTTTCCATTCTGAGCTCCGCTCCTGAGGGCACACACATACATCTTCATTTCACAGTTAGTTTGTTGTCTTTGTCTCAGTCTCTACCTGCCATCAGGACCACCGCCAACACGGAATTGTACTTTATCTGCGCTTCTTTTTTTCGCCCCTTTTTCATGATTCATGATGTCACCAGCGAACCACTGACTGTCTGGACTTCATCTTAGGAGACAAGGGTATTGAGTGGGAGTATTTATGCCTCATATCTCCACACACCCATACAGAAATCCCACTGCTATCAGCTTGATGACTCGAACAGTCAAACATTTGGCAACCAGCATCAGACATTTTATGTCTTTTCTGATAAGATGGCCCATAAATGACTTACTGTAGACTCCCATTCCCTGAATCACAGCCGTTCAGTCTGTTAAGTTGACATTCTATCAAACTTTACGGTGGTGACATGGCTGAAGAATGACTTTGTCAGTACTTTGTGAAGACTGTAACAACTTACCTAATCAGGAATGAGTGGAATGATTATGGTTAAAAGACCTGCAAACTGACAAGCAGGTGTATAGCATATGCACATTACAGCTTGTGTTTTGCTCATGTTACTTCTCGTAAGAATTCACAGCTCCACAAGTTGAGAAAATGCCAAAGGAAAAATAGCCCAATAAAATAAACACTGCATTACTTTGTGGTAATATATTAAGTATTGACATGAAATGCATACACCATGGAAACAGTGGCAGTGCAATGGAGTTCTAAGATGCAACTTCCCTTTCAATGATAGACGCCAGTTTCCACACTCATTTCAGGAACGACAAAAGTCCACTTTCAGGGTCAAACAGGGACGAGTAGGAAACATTTTTATTGACTGAATCAATGGATGTGTGATAAAGTCCGTTTTGATTACTTTGTTGATTAAAGTGCATCTTCATCTAAAAAAAACACCGTGAAAAATACATTTTTTTCTCTTTTTGAGATACTCAAGTCAGGTAGTGTTAGGGAGTGAGATGTTTCACACATGAATCAAAATATAACCGAAGGAAATAGTAAATGTAGTGTACAGAATAAGTGGATGCCTTCCTAAAATAAAGAATGGAGCAGTCTTTGGTCCTTGTCACACCGGACTTGGTTTGGAAGAAAACCAAGACACATCGTCGTCGTCAGAGTTGGAATTACGGCATTACACTGTTAAATAATCTGCACTGTCAGGGGAATTGCACCAGGGTTTGTCAGACTCTGAAAGGTGAACAAAGCCTCACATGAAAGATCAAATTATGTTTCATTACTATAGTCTTCAGAGCTTTATATGCTGGTTTTGACAAGTAGTTTTTACCTTCACTTTCAGTGTGAGATTGTTTCTAGATGATTGATTTTAGATGAGGGAAATTATGTTGAAACCTAGGTTTATTGTAGTAGATTATAACATCTTGATTATACTGATATTATTTTTTTTAATATGTTGCTTAATGATCAGCAAAAGAAGTCCAGTTTATAATATTGTCCTGATCTCACAATAAATTATTTGACAGTATTTTTACATGCAATTTACAGTCACATTTTGTTAAGCTCCTATTGCCATCCAAATTCAAGCTACTTTTAAATAGGCAATCGCACTGATACACGATTCACAAACAAATTGCTACGTATCCTTACAGGTCACATATTGAGAGAACCAACAGCTTTTACAGCAGACTTGTATTTAATGTTAAATCGGGGAACAGGTTTAGCTTACATCAAAGTAAAGACGAATTCATGAATACTGTTGAGAGTGAACAGTTTTTTTTTGTTGAACATGTTTACCTAGGCTCTCATTACTTCTCTATATTCAATACTTTTAAGATTATCTATGAATAAAGAATTGGATTGAAGCGTGTTTGTGTGTAAAGCTAAATGTCACAAGTTGGTGTAAGTTAGGTTTTACCAGGTGACATTCACATAGCGAATGGACTGTCATTTTGTAGTGAGAGACTCATTTGCTCACTCAAACTCACACACGTTTACAGCCTTATGTGGGGCATGCAGTTTAGAAAGACCACTTTCGTCTGTTTCGTGTTCTTTTAAGTCCTCACCTTTGGCCACTAGATTTGGGTAGGGACAGAAAGAAAGAGAGGCTGATGTAAGTTTCCTTTGTGGCTGGGCTCAGCCTTAGGGATGGGTATGGTGAGCTTAAGAGATCATCCGGAGGGATGTCCAGGCTCCTCTTCTGGACATGTTTCTCCAGCAGGATGACCTCAGCTGAGCTTTAGAAAATTGATGGTTGGAATAATCCACATTCAGATGTGTTTGAGTCAACCACGGTTTCAATGTCTTGCCTGAGGATACTTTTACATATGATCAGAGGAATCCAGGGATGAAACAGCCAACCTCCTGCTCAGTGGATGAAAACTCCACTTTCTGCCCCACTTATGACCTTTTATCTCTTATCTACACGGATTGACTTCTCTAACAAGCACTGTATCTCAGCTTTATTTGTGTTCTGCTCGAAGCCAACAGTGTTACATCCCCTCTCAAATTCAGCTTGGTAATCAATTTCAATAACCCACTTTGTCGTATTTCATGTTGAAAGAGAATTTGAGAGTTTTCATTGGACATTTGAGGCAGATTTATCCTTTCGGTTAAACTCAGCTAATAAATATTCTTTCTAATCATATCTTCCAGGAATGAAAATAAACTGTTAAAGTTAGGTACCCACTGTCAGCACAGGGTCATCTTGGATTCTTGCAGTAAGTTTTACTTAGATTTTTCTTTTGAACTGTTTATTTTCAATCAAATTTTTTGTTTTTTTATATAATTTGACTGTTCTGTTACATTATAATGGTGGACTTTGATTCCACAGCCCCCCTCAATATATAATTGAAATAGCTATTTGGATTTTTTGTCTTAATTTCTTTTAGTCATGACCAATACTCCATTCAACCATCCATCCATTGTCTATACCGCTCTATACTATATCTATTTACAGGTTACCATGTATCGTCCGCTGTCTGCAAAGCCCTCATATTTTAACATTTTATACTCAGGCCACATTTCAGTTTTTGTTTTCTTCTTGCAGCTTAACGTTAGCTATGCAAGGCAGAACATCTACCCCACAATAGACTAACACAGAATAACAGATTTGTATGCTTTTTGGCCTGTAAAATTTTGTGGTATTGGGCATTTGAAAAGTCCAGGTTTTCATGCACACAGTATTTTGTCGAATATGTCCTCTCGGGCGAATTTGCAACCATATCACTGTATAAAATCAAAGCTGGTGGGCTTTGATTTGAAAAAAAAACATGCCATGGTTGGTATTTGAGCCTTACAACACATGAATTCATCACACAAAGATGAACTTCAATGTGTGGTTTAAACCCAGCGATGTTGTCGGGATACAATTGTAGTTAAAAATCCTGATATTTTATGAATGTAACATTCCTATCGTTGCATTTCAACCTACAAAAAAACAGTGAATGTAATATCCTTCCTGGATTTGGAAGCTCACTGCTTTTTTAAGTATTTGGCTGGACACACTGTCTGCCGTGCGCAACACTTACGCCGTTGTTGTTGTTTTTTTGGCCTTTCGAGAGGTTATAAAGCAGATATGGATCTGCAAACTCCTGAAACACAATATGCTGCTCTCACAAAAGTCCACATTACTTTAACACAGGGGACTCACCTGAAGTAAGTTTGTGGGGAGATTTTCTCTGCTGATTGGACGCGTTTGAGGCAAGAGCTAGTGGCTGTGAGTAAACAGGATATTGTAGCCTGCATACCAGACATCATACCTTCGTTTCGCTGCCGTGCTAATTTAATCTTTGTTACTATGGCAGTAGAAACTCATAGACACAAACACACTTGGTCATTTTAACAGCGTAGCCTGCGGCCCAAATATCACATCTTCTGCAAACATAGATTTCCTTGTTTTCCATTTAATGAAATCCATTTCGTATGATAACATTACATTAGAAAAGTGACAGTGGTGGCTCCTAATTGAATTCCAGGTATGGAATCGGTGCGAGATACACCTGAGTGTCTTTGATCTTGCAGACTCGTGCTTTTTTTTTTTTTTTTGCTTTTTTTCTCTGTGTGTGCATGTGTGTGCGTGCATACGTGTGTGGTCACATTTTTTTTATTTGAAGAGGATTATCTGCTCCTCAGGCAGGAGACGGTCTCTCAGCGTCCTCTCAAAAGGGCAGAAGTGATCTTAAAACTTCAAATGTTGATTGGTTTTAATGAGAGCATGAACATTCGAGGAAACCCAACAATAACCGGAGTAACTGATTCGAGCTGAATCCATATCAAAGAAGGCCTGGGCTGCGAGACTGAACGCGGAGCTCTGCAGGAATATGAGCAACTCATTATTCTGTGACTAACACAGACTGAGAGGCTGACGCCGAAAGGAAAAGGGGGAGGGCAAAAGAGAGAGAAAGAGGAGAAAACAAGTCGAAGAGATTTTTAAATGATCAATATTCAAGTCACAAAATATTAGGCCTTATGCTGTGTTTTTTTTTTTTCATTTTTGAGCAGACAGGGCTCTGCAACTCTGCCCGATGCCAAGCATGTTGCATCATGAAAACACTATAGCCTCAGAGGAGTGTTGAACAGCAGGAGGGATCCGAGCAGCATCAAACCGTGCGCCCCGCTGCTCTCTACACTGTTGCTGATGATATGTTTTTCGCACCAGACGCCTGTACAGAGTACATATGTCGGACTGCTGGTTTGTCTCGGTGCTCCCTTGAATTAAGGAGCTGCACAGGTGATCATGAATGATAATTTTGGGCGAGATGACATAAATTAGCTGCTACTGTGATCCTCGTGCGCATCAGTGCGCACAGCTCAGCTCGGAGTAGGAATGCAAATGGCATTTTCTGCATTAATCCTAGACACGGTGATTGAATTGCAAATGCACCAAAGTAACTGTTTTTAAATTCATTTAACGGCTTTGAATAGTAATGTTTTTTTTTCTTCTCCTCCTCCACCACCACTGTGCTCCAAAAAAAAAAGTTGATTTTATATTCTTTCGGTGCATAAACCACTGACCATTGCTGTCTTGTTAAATATGAAATACATTACAGATGCAGCGTGCAGCGCTCTGAAACTCTTCCACTGTGGCATGTCTGACAATAATCAATACGGCTTTCAGTTGCTGTCTCCGAAACTGTGCAAACTGGAATGTGCCCACCGCATGTGGTTGTGTTACTCCACTTATTATGGAGGCACCATACGAAAAAACAACAATGTGTAAACACAGTCATAATGTTTTCATTATATACTGAATGTGCTAACTTTGGAAGCTGGAAAAGTAAGTAAGTAAACACACACAAAAGGTAAGTAAGAAATCTATACAAAGAC
>JABUIW010000079.1:841689-872575 GCA_013363375.1 Menidia beryllina
AGTAATCAATCTATATGGCAGCAACACACCTATGTACAGCTTTCGTGACACATTCATGACACATAATGTGAGACCTGGTTCCAATGGTAAGTGAATACTGATTTCAGCTTACACCCACTTCAATGCAAGCACTGTTCCCACCCACGATTTCTGGCGGTTGGTAATGGATGACATGATTTGTCAGGTCCCCTCCTCTTTTTCCCAATCACCTCGCGGCTCTATAGAAACAAACACATAATTGTGACTTGCAGAATAACAAAATGTATCCATAGGGAGTGAGGGAGAGAGAATCGTCCTCTAATGGTGTTTAACAAAACCAGATTACAATTTAGATGTTTAGTATATCTACAAATGCTCCCATTATGAATGCATCTGGCCTATGAAGTTCTGTCTTGTGTAGATCAGAAGAATTTGTAAAATGCTTTCTTTAAAAATGAACAGTCAAATTACAGATAAACACATTATCTTTAATTATTTCAGTGTTTTCTGACATATTGGTCTATTTGATCTGGCTGAAAAGAACATAAAATCTGCCCAGGTGTGTCGTGAAATCCCGTTTTGAAGTATCTTCTTTTGTGGTTTGCTCCCCGATTGCCCAACAGCTTTAATTGTCATGATGGGTCAATGCTGCAGACACCTGAACGTTGCACAACGCCGCCTGAGTCAACCCGCGTGGGGCAATAGTGTGGATTGTGCCATGTGTCACTCCACAAAGACACAAGAAGGGTGTGGATGTATATTTACAGTCTCAAGTGGGTGTCAAGTCCAGGTTCACACCCAAAGGCCGCGGATCTGCGCCGGTTCGGAGGTCGCCGCGTAAATGTACGAGGTAATCTGCAGACAAACAGCCCGGCCCTCTTGTACAGTCACCCGAGCAAACATCGTGCACTTATTTGTCTCGCCGAGTGTCTCGTAGCGCAGAGTGAACGCTCCACAAATGCTGATGAGCTGCCAGAAGATGACTGTTAGGCTAGCAGTTATTGCTGTGTAACACGTCTGGCCCCATTGTTTGATGTGGGTACGCCCGTGATTAATTCAACTGCACATTCAGCTAAAAAAAAAAAAACATGTGGAGAGGGATTACAGTCAAGGTTGTTGGCCTAGGTGGCTGGAGGCCAAGAATTGCGGATAGATATAGAATTGCAGAGAGAGAGAGGGGGGAAAAAAAGAGAGATACACAGAGGGAAAAAAGGAAGACGTATAAAAGACCCCCACAGTGAATGAGACTGCCTACTTATCAGCCATGAGCGTGATGTGCAAACAGAGGCCTTTCAGGGCTGCCAGGCACACAATAGCTTTGTTTGCTATGCAATAGAAACCAGTTGTTCACTGCTGAGTCAATATTTACTGCCTAATGGAATGTGTGCTCGGCTACTACCCCTGCTCAACAACACCAGATTGGAGGAGGGACTTTTCTTTCTTTTTTTTCTTTTTTTTTTTTTACATCCCCTCTCTATCTTCAACCGCACCCACGCACACACACACACACACACACACGCCACCACCATCACCCTCTGTCCCTCTTTCGTCCTTCCCTCCCTTCTCTTTATCTGACTCTCCCTATCATCTCGTTCCTCACTTCCTTTACTCCCAGTTGGTCAAGCGGGGTTAGGTAACTCCCTGTTCCATCTGATTCTTTCCAACCCGTCTTCTGTCAGTCGCACATCATATCTCTCGCATCTGCACCTCCCGCCCCACCCCCCCACCTCCCCAACCCCAACCCCCCTTACTAGCAAGCCCAAAAGGAAACGGCGGAAACGCCATATAAGGCCGGGAGAAAAGAGATGACTTATCAGCTGACGTGGTGAAGGAAATCCTGAATTCTTTTGAATTCCTGTAAAAGTAGTTTAAAAAAGAGAAAAGACAATAACAAATACTGATCAAATCATACATGTCAGCAAGTGTCATGGCACAAACAGAGCCGATGACATAGCCAGTTGATCAGATACCAGCATTAACAGGGTGAACCTTTTTATCCGGGAACCTTTTGGTGCCCGGTGTATGTGATACGTGTGGTATTTACATCACGGCTTCTGATAAACTGCAGATAACTTCCCAGATTGTTTCCCTAAAGGTGCCGGATTGTCTTTTTTTCGGTAGAGCGGGCTGCACAGCTCTACTGACGCACACCTTTACACAGGTATGGATGGCTAATCATAGATACGCCCAAACATTTGAATGTTCTGTTCTCTTTCTCAGTTTTCTTTAATGTATTTTTATCCCAAACAGAACGAGCAAACAACTCGTTCCCTTTTATTGTGCTTCAATATCATTTCCTTTCAGCTTTAAGGATTACTAAGAAGAGGACAGTTACGGGAGAGACTGTGGGAGGGTGGGGGGGGGGGGTATGGGTGGGGGGTGATGGGGGGGGTTTCCATGGTGACACCAAGGCAATGAAAAGATTGGACCAGCAGAGTAAGCAGTGTGTGCCAGTGGGTGTATATGTGTGAACACGGGTTCAGCTCTGCAGCTAGACACAGTGGAACCATTCATGATATACTATCTGGCCCCCAGCAGCCTTCAGTCTTAAATCAGAGCTATTTGAAGGGTTCAGATCCTGGCAGTGCTCTTTTGTGCCAGAACCCACTGCACCACTTGGGTACGGAAAAAAAAGCACAGAAAAGAGTAAGACATTATTCCAGCGGCATTTGATGTCTTTTGTCCTCCTTTCACACTGATTTATTTTGATTCAACAACCTGCCAAAAAGATGAGGTCGTGTTTGATACCCCTGTCATGAAGAATTGATGGCTTTGAGTAGTGTTCGTTAATGGTTTCATGCTGTCCAGGGGATAAACAATTAGAGGGAGGCATATTCATAGTCCCTAATTATCCTTTCTGCATGCAGATTGAATGTTTTCATAAGTTTGGCTGCTAACGAGCAAAATCCCCCCCAATGCACGGGCATTTAAATTTGTCCGTGTTCCAAAACAAAATCACCGAACGGCTGTTGCTTTCAACTCACACTGAGCCGAGCAGTCACCATCGATATTATCAAAGCGGGGCAGTTAAGGCCTCATCTAATCGCCTTTCAGTGCCATTTTCCACTGAACTTGACCTTTCGCTGAGTCCTCTGACGGGCCGTGAGTGGTCAGAGAGCATTTAACAGTAATTTGTCAATGAAATGACTTAAAACGTGGACAGTTTGCGTAAAGATCCCCATCCTCTCTGCTCTTAGCATACATTACAAGAAGAATCATTTTCAAAGCAGGCCCAGATGAAGCCTATGTTAATGATATATGTGGTCTTTGATAGAATTGGCACATAATGAAGACTATAATGTGGACACAGATGCCTTGAAAGAATTCCATCATTTTGGAAGCTGAAATTCAAAATCAGGAGTAATACCTTAAAGAGGCCTTTAAAGATAAGACCATTTCTCATTTGGCATATGAAATAATTAATTATGTCTTTGGAGGAAATCTTGACAAAGGCTAGTTAGTATGCATGTAAATTTCTGGAATTGTAAAATTAAATTGACATCATTAAGTTATTATGTGTTAGATTACATCTATTTGCTCTCAGAAGGTCTCCCAGAGTTAAACTGATGATTAAGTAATGAAATGAAAAGGCGAGATCAAATCAATGGCAGTCTATATTAGCTGTGGAGTAGCCATTCTCTGGTGCTGGTATTAAAGGAGGAGGGGGGGGTCCCTGACAAATTACAGAGAGCATTAAGAAATGAGTTACGTTAAGTAAGTTATTTGCATGTAAATTCAAGGCAGTTCAAATAAAGCCGCTTAGAATTTCCCAACATGTTGCCCAATTTCATTTATTGTGCTGGCGTGCTAACATATTAGTTATGCATTCTGTAAACACTGATATGACACTGATATGAATGTCCTTTGTCTCCTTGTCATAAATTATGGGGAGGTCTACATAAAAAAGGATTCTCTTCTCTCATAATACCAAAAATATCTACTTTCATGGAAAAGTTGGTGAGAAATGTCTT
This sequence comes from Menidia beryllina, assembly GCA_013363375.1. NCBI lineage: Eukaryota > Metazoa > Chordata > Actinopteri > Atheriniformes > Atherinopsidae > Menidia > Menidia beryllina. Next base: position 845,640 of record JABUIW010000079.1, read on the forward strand.
TACAACCTCACATTCTAGCATCTCTACAGGTGGCCGAGGTGGAACAAAATCATATTAAAGCTAAAAATACGTACATCAATATCAGCCCTTTCGTCATTATTGGCCTTGGTGTCATGTGAACAGAGCAAATTCAGACAACGCTTATAGAATTCAATAAGGTAATATCTTTCCTTGGTTTGGATGGATGGATGGATTCTCTTCTCTCATAATACCAAAAACCTTTCTTTCATGGAAGAGTTGATGAGAAATGTCTCCACAACCTCACATTCTAGCATCTCTACGGGTGGCAGAGGTGGAAAGAAATCATATAATATCTAAAAATATATGCATCAATATCAGCCCTTTGGTCATTATTGGATTTGGTGGCATGTTAACAGACAATGCATATACAATGTAATAAGGTTATATCTTTCCTCAGTTTTGATGCTTATGACTAAAATACTAAAATGGTCCCCGAAAATGAAAAAACAAAAAACAGACCGGCGTTTTGTTTGACCAACTTTTACTTACATTGAAACAGTAAGCCTGTGCAACCTTATAAAGCTCTCATTTCCCATTTTCCAAGTAAGACGTCTGCAAGATTTTAATCTCAGGCCCTTTCCAAAGATGATAGTGATTTGAATGGTTTCTGTTGTGATGGATGCAGCAATTCATCTTTTGTTTCTATGACCCTGATGGCTCAGAGTCATTCTGGACCCAAGAGACCACATGACCCTTCTACGTCCTTTCTGGCAAACTAAGACCTTCCCGATTTGTATTTAGTCTGAGTCAAACATAGCTTTCTGAATGCCACACAGTTGTTTGGTCCCAATACATTCAAGTAACATTCAAGTCAAAACTGATCTTAAGATCTTATCACTTTTTCTTTACTTCACGATCCTTTCGAAACAGAGCTCTGCCACAAACAAAAGAATGTGCCTCTGCAATTCAAAGAATGAGAAAATACCTTTTTGCTTTGTTAAACACAGCTGAGGATCTTGTAGAATGGAATCCCATTTTCTTTTTTTTTTAATTGTTTTAATGGTCTGAACGTGAATATCATTGGAGATTATCATTGCTTGTACATATATTTAGTTATTAGAGGAACACAACTTCCACCAAAAGTGGAGACAGCAGGAAATGTCCACATGAATATCTCTGCAAACTTTTATAGCGTTTGGTTTTGCATGGACTGAGAATTGTTATCGCCACAAAAGGCTGACTTAGACATACCTGGAGGCATGGAGGCTGGAGCGGCTAAAAGCTTTGACACAGCAAATCACGCTGTCATAAAAGGAAAAAACTTCAAATGCAACGACTCTTTGTTTGCATTTGTTGTTATTGTAAAAACAAAGAAGGCCTGCCCGCTCCCCGCAGGTGGATTCCATTCGAGTGGTTTTGTCAATACATTTTAATATTTGTCCGGATCCAAGGAGACACAATGACATTAGAAAAAAAAAAAAAAGATTGTTAAAAAAAACAGTGCTTCAGCTCCACTGCCTCATAGCCGGTTAAATGGAGCGGAGGGCAATGAGCAATTCTTCAACAATCCCTCTCCTCCGTGCTGCCGCAGGTTGTTTTTCCCCCTCTAAACCCATTGCTTCCTGGTGTTCCGGCTTAGAGCTTTACCCTGTGGGGTCCCAACAGGCTGGAGGAAAACACAAGTGGATGCAGCAAGTTGCCATGGAAACTTAATAAGCCGGCAGTTGTAGTGAGAGATGGAGTCAACTACAGTACCCAGTGAAGCGTGTGTCTGAAGGAAATAAATTGAATACGGTGGAGGGGAGGGAGGCGGAGGATGGGGGGGGGTAAAAGAGGCAAGAGGGACAGCGTGTTATTGTGAAATAACCTTTTAAGTCGGAATTAAATATTTTGTCAGTAGTGTGTGGCTCCGAGGTCCCTCTCTGATGTGCCGTGAGGAAGGCTAGGGGTTAAACGGCTGTCTGTGTGGTTGACGAGGACGCTCTGGGCCGCCTTCTGCCGCGTGTCACCGACCAGTGCCTTTTTTTCTCCCTCCTCCTTCCCGAACCTCACCTGCAGCTGTCGTTTTTTCGACTGCTGGACCATTACGTCGTCTCCGGGGCGCCACTCATGCGCCTTTCGGCTGTCAAAGCTCAAAAGCCCTCCAACACGCCATCTGATCGTCAAGCATTCTTTACGCCACGTTCGTTAACTACCAATCTATCATTAATTATCAGCCCGTGGCATTTATGTAGAGGTTGGGGAGATTGATAGCTAGCAATTGGGGGATGGGTTGCTGATTGAACCGGTCTGTAATGACTCACAACAAGGAGGATACCTCTTAACTTTTATTTATAAGTGGGGGCCTCCCCCCCCGCTCGCCACTTGCCAGGGGTGTTGTTCATTTGTCTGGCTAACCCGATAAGATGAGTCCTCACTGCAGCTGGAAAACAGCTTTATCTTCATCCTGCGGGTCTCTCAGGGTCCTTCTCCATATGTTTCTGGACAGCTCAATGATCATCTCTCTTTAACTCCACAGGCTCCTGTTTTTTTCTCGCCCCACCTTTAAAGAAACAAATTAATTCCCTTCTGAGGCTTAAGCCCCCAACCAGCCAATACAAGCTTATCTGGCGAATGTGTGTAACTTAAAGGTGAAGTATTTGCTTTTAATTTGGGGGGAAGTTGACAGCCCCGCTGCACAAAAAGCTCCGTTATTTGGCTTTGAATTGAATTAGCTACCCTCTGCAGTACAGCCACTACCGAAAACATGGGATAACAACAGAATAAAAGCAGAATGAATCACAATAAATATCATCAACTATTTTCTTTTGTTACAAGAAAACAAGATTATGTTTCAGTGAGACATTTTCCATAGCAATTATTTTCTCAGTTTGAAAGTTAGGGCAGGGTTATTCCACCATTCCCTCTTATTCATCTGTATGGAGGACATCAGTTCCAGAACTTTTAGGAAGGAAAGAATTAACTCGATATGTTGGTGCTGTACAAAAGCACCAGTCTTTGTTTAATTTTGTGTTTCACATTGTTTCAGATTTCGGTTGACAGACACGGACTGCAGGCAGACCAATTAAGCTCCTGGATCCTTCTGAAGACATGATGCTCTAATAAATGCAGCACATTGTTTAGCCTTGCCTGAAAAAAGAAGTGACCTTGCTTTGAATTATAAATAAATGTGCACTGCTTCCATTGACACCCCCATTAGTTTAAAGATGCGAGCTAAAGACCCCAAGATTACAAGTATGCCATACCAATTTGAATTCATGTCCACTGCACACAGAGATGCTTTCTGGCACCCAGATCATTTGATTGTATTATCTACTATAGCAAAGTTTTTTGCTAAATTGTAAAATGTTGTTGCTCTGCAATTTATGAATGCGAAATATTTTGCAGATTGCTGAACGGTTGCAAATCTCTGAGAGATTTTGCCTCTCAAAATCCTTTTTTCACATAGAACAATGTTACTGATCTCTTGCTTTTATTAATGTAATTAGTTTTAACATTTTCCTTCAATTGTTTATTTTCAATATATCCTTATTCTTAGCCTTTTGCATTCCTATTACTGGGATAGAATTTTAGATCCAATGTTTTTTTTTTCTTTTAGAGATGACATGTGATCTATGTTCAGTGTTAAATAAAATATTGGTTGAGATTTCCCGATCACTTCATTCTGTTTTGATTTATCTTTCGCACAGCATGTTAACTTCTTCGAAATTGGGATTGTAAAAATAAAATACAAATACTGAAAGAAACATCTGAGCCCCACTTTTAAGGACAGTGTCCACGACGTCCTATTGTTGTCGCACTCCATAAAACCAGGCCTTGAGCAAGTCTATTAATCATCGGGAAACCTTGGCCTACATGTAACAAGAAAAAGCACTGCAACATCTTGTTTCTTTACGTGGCTCCCCCCCCTCTCCCTCTACTTGACACTATTTACAGCTTTTAAGATGCTCGAGCCACCAAAATATGGCGTCGTTTTATCTTTAGACAAGTCGATAAGGCAGCATATTGGTTTTCTGCTAAAAGCCGCGGATTGTGCTGCCTGTATTGACTCATCAGTTGGGCAGTTCAGACTACAGCCCGGGGAGACACATCCACACACACACACACACAGACACACAAAGACACACACACACCCGGAGTCCTCAGCTTGCTCACAGCCTTTCATTTTCTGCGACTCACCTGGCGGAGAGAGAGATATTAAAACTAAGAACAGGGATGAAACCCGGGATAACGGAGTGTAACAAGAAAATGGTGGCAAGGAAGACAGGGAATGAACTCAGACACGGGAAAAGAGAGAGCGAGACAGAGTTAAGACAGGGGAACGGGAGTAGACGTGCAATGAACACCCCTCAGGATCTCTTTATCCTGCATTGTCACACTCTGTTATCCCAGCAGTCTTCTTGATATTTAGTGACAAAGCCTAGATTAGGGATGCCTACCTATCCTCTACTGTCCCCACTCAGCCCTGTGGAGAGGAAGCAGCCACGCAGAAACCCTTCTGCCGGGGAGCTGATGAATGCACGCACGTCAGGTGAATTCTGCGAGGTTCCTAAGCCGTGACGAGGTTTCGTGTCGAGGCCCCAAACAGACTTGTTACCCTGCCCATTACTCCGGCTCAGGTCACAGAATAGGGGGAGCTCAGCAGGATTCATTAAAACCCCACGGCGAGTTGTTCAGTCAGGCCGGACGGTCCAGTGATTCTGGGGCGGCGTGGAATACAAAGAGGTCCATTGGAGGTGGTTGACAGAAAATGACCTCCGTGTATTTTAGCCCTCGGAGGTTATTAAATGTCGCGTCACCGGGGGCTAACAAAGGGCCTGCCGCGTTTGCACTACGTTCTGGTTTTTTCCGTGAACGAGTGGGATGTGAGCAGAATCATCCAGAGGCTCAGGAAGCCTCGCACAGGAGGACTTGGGACACCATGGCTATCGTGGCTATCGGTGGAAACCGTTCAGTGGATGTGTTTTGACTTCAACGCTTGAGATGTTATCTTTCATTACAATTCGGCGCCATCCCCAAACAAAAGGATGAAGATTAGCGTCCGAAGGCGTCGCTCCATGCCAGTGAGGCTGAATTCCCTTTTTAACCCGGCCAAAACAAGGACTGAGCTTTCAGCAAAAGACACACGACAACAGAATTAGGATTCGTGTTGCAGGGCTTTGCAGGTACTCAACGGAGCCCTTAAGGCTACTGTCAGCTAAAACCCTCACAGGAGACAAACAGCTAATATGCTTTTGGTGTTTCACAGCGCTGGAGCAGATGGTTATGATATGGATTACACTGACAGTAAGTCAATAAGACCTAGATCCCGGGTTTGCGCAGGATTAGTCGCTTGTTTCTCGGCTCCCTTTTATAATTTCGTGTTATGATCTCTCACGCCTCTCTGTTTTCGACTCATTCTAAGGCTATGAAATTATTCTCAGAGGTGAGCGCGAGTGTGGAAAAACAGAGGATTCTCCTTCTGTTGCTTAGGTTTTACCGGTCGCCCTGCGGAAATCTAATTTATCGCTCCCCCGCCATATGTTAGACGTCTGCATGCTTTTACTCTGATGTATTCGCACGGAGCAAGCTCACAGGCCAGCTTTGGTTACAATTAACCAGTGCTCCATCCAATCAGAGTTCAAAAATTAAACACCATCCAGTCAGATTTGTGTGATAAGCAGATGCCTTTCATCACAGCAGGGGCCCAGACGGCTCCTTCCAGCCCACCTGCCCGAGCGCTTCTCAGAGATGGTCTCGAATAGCTAATTAGGCAGCTCCCTCTAACCATCCAGCATGGGACGCTCACGCCAATCCCGCGCGGTAAAAATTCCGCTTGATCTCGTCATCAAGCCTCCGCCGTTATTCATGTGTCAGCATTCCTCCATTTGATCCCTCGTCAGCGCAGACAGAGGAGAGAGGAGAGGGGTTTTGGTGTGTTTAAGAGTTTCAGTGGAGTTTGCAGGCGCCCGCTGCGCACATCACAACGCCCGTTTTTTTTTTCAAATGCGGTCCCAAAGAGGGAGGAGGGGAGTCGGACTGGGACGAAAACAAAAAAAAAAGAAGAAAAAATAAAAGAATCTTTTGTCAACGGTGGACTCGTCTCCGCTCATCTGCGTTTAAACCAGTTGTCATGTCGTCGTGAGAATATTCAGGTGGTGATGGGCCGCACCTCCACAGCTTTGAGCTGCAGGAAGCAGACTTCAAAGAGCCCGTCTCAACTGCAAGGCTCTTTGGTACACTTTTCTTAAAAGCGATCCATTTTTAGCTGTTATTTCAGGTTTAGCGAGTGCATAAGCAGGGGGATGGGGGTGCACTGTGCCACAAATATGATAAATATATTTTTAAGAAACGAAACAGAAGCGGCGAGACGGCACAATGCCGAAATGCCTCTTCGGCCCTCTTGCAGAGCGTTGAGCGCTCCTATAGCTGAAAAACAATCCCACGACAAATAATGTATGGGGGTCAGCCAAGGGGGGAGCAAAGTATTACCAAAACAAATAGGAGTTATTAATTATAAATACAATATTCGCTAAGTTTGTGAGTTGAAGGCAGTTAATATGCTGTTTACTTTCCATAAGTAAGACAGGGCACCACATCCCCGATGCAAAAGAGAACCCTCTGAACCCACCTCTTTCTTTAGTCATCCCTAACTTACTTTTCCTCCATCCCTCCCCACGATATTCCACTCTCACGCTAAATAAAACATAAACTGCCTTTTGTCATGAGAATGCAAACTAGTCAGTAATGACGAGGAATGTCTGCTCTCTTCAACGTCTGGCAAAAAAAAAAAGCATACGTCGGGCCTCAAAACTGAAGAGCTCATCAGTCATGACATACCATTAGTGTTCAAAAGGCCAATTAGAAAAACCTACAAGGCACTCAGAGTCACGGAACGGCAGACTTCGATTGGAGTTTGACCTCACCGCGATTTGTGTGCACGGCTAAGCATCAAATAATAGATAGAGGATCTTTAACATAATTACGCCTTAATGGACGGCGAAGCCGTGCCGGCAAAAATTGATATGTGGCCTGTGACAGCATTTAAGAGGACATGGCAGGGTGTATTTAGTTCTATGTGAAAGAAAGACTGAGGGAAGGAGGTCAAATGGAGGAGTAACAGTATGTCCTATCATGTCCGATCAACAATTCTGAGGTCATCTCGTCTAATTGCTGAAAAAATTCAGTTTCCCCAACCCTTTTATATTTAATCATATCCTCGATACTCTGTTTACAAAACCAGATGAAAATCTTTTCCACCACTATTTGCCTCTGCCGGCCATATTAACAGCATTGTTGACCAACTCCTCCAAGGTGACCGCCAGTAGCTGTGGTCAGTAACTGGCAGCTATTCCAGCTGCATTTAGCCAAGACCTTTTTTTTTTGTGAAGTCAGCCCCATTAAGTCAGAGATAATTGTGTGTGTGTTCTCCATGGTGAATATTTGATCTGCTGTTTGCCCTTTGCTGGCCACACAGTGCAGAATAATGGCTCTCTTTGAGCAGCACAAGGCAAAAAACCTCCAGCCCCTTTTGCCCAGTAAGAGGCCAACCCAATTATTCTATCAATTATTAATTCATCATAAAGGTCATCCCTTTGCTCCATTATCCACACCAGTCTGGGCGTGCCAATGTCACGGGTGTTAACAAAGCCTTTAGGTCAAATACCACCCAGACAGAGAAGTACGCAGACAGTTTAAAGTGTTGCTGTCAGAGGAACTGAGTAATCATTTGCGCATGATTAATGCAGATTGGGAAATTTTTTTCCGTAAAAATAGATTTCTATTGTCTATTAAGTGGCAAGAATTTGCATGTCACTAACAGTTATTTAAAAATTCCATCAAACTTGCCAGCTAGCTATGCCTATGTTCAGCTGTTAAACTAATGTGGACCGGTGAGAACGTGTGCTGCCAAGCTAGCTTGGAGCATAAGCCAAAAACATTAGATTAAGACTAAATTCTAAATCTTTATTTGAGCTCTCCCGTCTGTTTCTTCATTAAACTATACTGTAAGAAAGTGTGGTATGATACACATGTAAATATCATTCTTTCTTGGCTCAAGCTACTTTTATGTTAATGCCAATTCTTTACAGTAAGTTAGCAATCAACAATGACAACAATGATAGCATTCTAAGGAAAGAACAAAACATACATCTGGGTCAAATAAATGCTAAAAACTGCTCAATGTCCACTCATCAGTCAAATGTGCCTCTTTGGACAGCGAAAGAAAACAAGATGCAGACAAAAACGAGCCAACCACAAATAGTTTTAAGCGTATAACTTCATGCAAAATGAACCTGAATTGTGGTTCATTTTGAATTTTACAAAAAGCATGGCTGGATTTCGGGCAGTTTTTGCCATGTTGTATTTAAACGGTTTTGATATAGCTATGATGCTAATGTAACTTTCAGTGCAAGTACACCAAAACATTAGAGGAATAGTTGGTTTAATAGTTTAGCTTTGTTCCCCTGAGTTCACCCAGCTCAGTGGGACCACATGGGCTGCACAAGTACATCAATCCCAGTTGCGTCACAACCAGTGGCAGCTTTGTGGTCCTGTGTGGTTACGTGTCATTTCGGGCCGACTTCGGGCCAGTGTTAAATGTGTTGTCTGCTTCGACCTTTAGTTAATGGTGCTGGCACTTCGTTGCAAAGGTCGAATTTAACATTTCAACCAATCACAACTCATCGCATTAACCGCCTGCCTTGCTGGTGACTGAGTGCAACGCAGCCGCACAGAAGAACACAACGTCGTGTGCCACATTCGGGCCATCACACGTGTGACAACATGTTCGGAGTGTGACGAAATGATGGCGATAATCCGCTTTATGGTGCATTTGATAGCATTACTTGATATGACCTTTCCGGGGCCTGAAATGCACGTGTTCGCCCTCTGGAATTTATTTCAACATCAATATTTATGATAATAACATCCATGTGTATCATTACACACCGCATCAAAGACCTGTATTTTCATAATGCTGGAAACTTTAGGAGGAAAGCTTTATAGAATAGGACTGCATGGGAAAATGAATCGTTTTCCCATATTTACTGCCGGAGCATATTTTCAATTACAAAGCTAAGCAGACTACTTTGGTAAATTATAAATTGTCATGGCTGTCTTCATTAAACTGCATTTTTAGTCATATTAGCAGTAAGTGCATAATTAAATGTGATTATCTGTAATTATTCACATAAATTACATTTAGGCCACTGATCACTGAAGTAAAGAAAAAGGGGAGAAAGGAATGTCTGTGGTGTATTTATCCCGATTCTAATTTGACTGTCTTGTTTAAAAGAAAAGTACCCAAACAGAGTTAATATTCTATTCCCATTGTTGGGCGCTATTGAATAATTTAGAAATACACACTTTCTGAACTTTTCTGTTCTTACTTTTCAACAGTTTTAACTAACTTTACAGTATGTCCAGGTACCACAGGATGACTGGGATAAACGTGGAGCACCACATCGCACTTTGAACTTGACATTTTTAGTGCCATTCAATTTAGATTTAGTAGAAAAATCGAGGCGCTGTGAAGCATTCACTGACAAAAGTCATGTAGTACTTTGTGACTGCATTTACAAGTAAAGCAGACCTATGCATTTAAATCATTTGTGCATTGGAAAGCCAGAGTAGGGACATTTTTATGCGGTGTGTCTCATTGTCATGGCAACATAGGGGGGGAGGAAACACATTTATGGAAGAAAAAAAAACAAAAAAAAACAAAACAAATGTGCCAAATCTTTTTGGTGGACTGGAGGTAGTGGAACACCATGCCAGCTACTGGTGGAGGAGACAAAATCGAAACAAAGCCGGAGCATGGCTGTGTGTGTGGGTTGGTGTCGCTGTGTGTGTGTGTGTGTGTGTGTGCTAGAAAATGCTGACTGGGAAAATGTGGGTTTCTTCAAAAGCTCACAAAGCCATGAAAGCATGCAATGACAGAGCCTGGTGAGCACACTCTATCACTAATGTGGGCACACGTGCCCGCGCACATGCACCATAACACACAAGGAGACGCTTTCACACTCACACGTACACACTCACTAAAGGCTGCCACGCCAGATGGAGCCACTTAAATTTTGTTACAAGTACCTGCTTGGAATATGAGACGCGTTTGAAATCTGTGATAGCCATCTTGTAGCCAATGAAGATCCTTTAAGGAGGAACTGTATCCTCAGATTGTGCTGCATATAAAGCGACTTCAGTTCAGTTTAGGCAAGAAATAAAAGTAAATACAACTGTGTGTTTACATTCAGACATCTTTTGCTGTCAGCTGACTAGCGCTCGGTTATACCACTTTCCATAAAAGCCCCGAAAATCCAGCGGTTGGCATGTTCCTGAACCATTTTTATTAATCAGACTCCCTCGTGGCTTGTGAAAGAAATATATTTGCCACTGTATGTGAGCACCTGTGTGTCTTTTCATTCCCGTTCTCATTAGGATCTACACTACAGGGCCCTGCTTTAGTGTTGTTTCCTGCGTAGCCCATTACTGCTACCTGCCCCAGGGTTGGAAGTCGAAGCCCGAGACAAACAACGAGCCGTGTGGAGCAAAATGCACCCAGGAGATTAGTGTGTCGAGGAAATCGGGGTGTGTAAGAGGGGTGAACTTGAGGTTGAGTCAACCCAAGGCCACAATGGGCTGTTGTGAGGAGATGATTTCCAGCGAAGCTTTTAGCATGGAGGGCAGACAGAGCATTCTTTGTAATTGAATTTAGAAAATAGAGAAACACTTAAACTTTATAGAACAATAAGGAAATCCTCAGAAGGTCTGTACATGACACGCGCCTGTAGTTTTTCCACTGTAGAAGGAAATGTTCATATTTGAATAACATTTTTCTGGTGAAGTAGATTCGGTTTGATTTTTTTTTTTTCTCAGTAGAAGACATCCTCAAGAAAATAATTTAATTCCATGCAGCTGACATCCAAACCTACTCCTCACCCCATGTGTCGCACACCCTTGCTTTCTCAAGACCCCTTGATGTCCCACTGTGACATTACCTTTTTTCGACACGCACCTGTTCCTGCTGGATTTCAGACCTTTACAGCATGCCCCCTAAAGCAAGTGTTCCACTCCTTAAGAGATTTGTGTCAAGTACCACGGAATCTGTGGGGCCCAATTCCAAACCAGCCCTCTAGCTGGTCACGCAGCAGATGCCGACTGCTCCTTGATCTACAACAGAAAATAAATACCTCGACCCTGTGAAATTGAGTTTTAGTTCAAGCGGGGCCATCCATGGAAAAGGTTTTAGATTAGATCCCGGGCTTTGACGGACTCACCCAACTTCTAATTTGTTCTGTCTTGCCTTAATCTAGCTTTTAATTTAATTCCTTTTTAAGTGACCGCTGGAGTGACTGTCACTGCAAGAGCTGCAGTTTGTTTTAGAATGGACGCCATAGACGAGCACAACTGAGTCCACTAGTATGGACTCCGAACTGGAAGGGATGCAAGTGTCCAAAATTAAACTAAAGCAGAGATAAAAACGTTCTGAAGAGGTCCTGGAGTGATGGCGTGAGCGAATACAAACAGAGAACAGAGCTCAACCGTCACTATTTGTGAAGATTTCTTTTTAGAGAAGCAATTTGGTGAATTCAGTCCGGGACACAGTCTGCTACGGCAACATCTGAACAGTCTCCTGGGACCGAATTAACGTTTGTTCCTGCTGACCTGTACACTGCTTTCAACTTTCTCGGTAGTGCTGCAAAAGTTCTCCGGCACATGCCTTATTTATAGCGGCACCAAAAAAAAAACCATCATCAAAAAGGCTTCAACATCTAAACATCCGTGTTGCTCCGTGTTCCTGCTGTATAATCGTCTCCACCGAACCGCTCCCAAACCACCATTAAGGCAGCAGGAAATGTAAATCGTGTAGGTCTTATCAGAAATAATAAGGAGAAAGCGGTCCAGCAAGTGTCGTACAGCTTCTGGGGGATCCACGAATATGGAAGCCGACCAACTCAAAAAGAATATCTACAACGTAGCATTCCCCGAATAACTATGAAGACTTAATGGTGTGAGGAATTTTTAGTCTGCAAAAAAACGGTCGGACCACGAGCTACAGGTGGATACAGTCACAAAACCCCAATTTACTGAAGAAAAACTATCACTTTGGAAAATAAAAAAGAACTAAAAAAATATTCAAAATTAGCAAGTTGTTGCAATCTTTACGGACAAAAAAAAAAAGAATGCTTTTTAGGTTGACGAGACAACCGCTGTTGGGTTGAACCAGAGATGTTCAGTAACAAAGTAGAACTACTTAAGTACTGTACTTAAGTACCAAAATGCAGTATCTGTACTTTATTGGAGTATATTTTTTTCCCTACTTTTACCTTTACTCCACTACATATTTTTTTTTAATTTAATACTTTTACTCCAATAGATTTTTCACGGGCTAAATTGTTACTTGTTACTGATATGTAAACGTAATGATAGATAGCTCTGTCATGTTTGTGAAGCTAGCTCATCATTGGGCGATTTGAGCGATCAAGCATAGCCTATTAAGATAAAGCCTCCCGAAAGATTGCAAAATCATGGCCTTCAAAAATTCCCCATCTAATCTGAAGAGGCATATCAAGGTAAGTTAAAAAACAAAAACAATGACATATAAGCTAATAAATAAGCGCTAGTTCAGTTCTCCCTGTTCACTCAGGACGTAGCAGCTAACGCTAGCTAAAGCTAACCTAGCTGGCTAGCTGTATGATAACGTTAGCTAAAGCTAACATAGCTGTCTAGCTGTATGATAACCTTAGCTAAAGCTAACCTAGCTGGCTAGCTGTATAATAACGTTAGCTAAAGCTAACCTAGCTCACTAGCTGTATTCTCCCCCATTACATGATAGCATAAAGGGTCAGCTCATGATTCTGACACTGAAATGATGAATAATAGTAGAAGAAGTGCTGTTTATTGCTAATGCATATGTAGTTTTCAGTTTTTTGTAAACACCTGTATGGCCTTTTATAGTTGGACTGCTGCTTCAGCCAGGTAGTGTGTCTTTCACAAATTTGAAATAATATAAACAATATCTATCACACTTTTGACTGCCTTTTTTAAATATACACAGTACTTGTATTTTTACTTATTGTACTTTCAATACTTGAGTAGCAATTTTTTAAATACTTCTACTTGCAATACTTAAGAACAAAAAAAATGGAGTACTACCGTACTTCCACTTAACTCATTCGCTGCCAAAGACGTCTATAGACGTCTTTTCAAATCCAACCGCTGACTGCCAAAGATGTCTATAGACGTCTTTTATGTTTTTCAATGCGAGTGGCTTGGGGGACGATCGGCGAAAGTTTTTCCGTAAATATCGGCTTCTAGACAGAGTATGTAGTAACAAATTTACCCTCTAGGTAGCTGTGCCACTTTTTGTCACGGTGGTGCCCCTGGTTAAGGTTTTTCGTCTCGTCTTTATGTCGTCTCGTCATTTCCTGTTTTATTTTGAAGACTAACCCTCATCTCGTTTCAGGTCACTTGCACTTCCTGTTGTGTCACCAGTCCGATCGTCTCCCTGATTACCTATTGTGTTCACCTGGGGTCCCTTCCCTGATGTGTTTAAATAGTCTTCGTCTCCCCTTGTCCTGTGCCAGAGAATTGCGTTTGTCTCGTGTGCCTCTCGTTCCATAGCCCGTCTCGTCATAGTTCCTGAACCCTAGCTTCCTAGCCCTGTCTCGCCCCCGTCCTTGAGCCCCGTTTTTGCCTCGCTAACGAGTGATTTTGAGTTCAGTTCTCCTAGCCCTGTCCTAGTGAGTATTCCTTTGTTACTTTGTTCCCTCGTCCTCTGCTCAGAGTGATTTTGCGTTGTTACTTTGCCGCCCTGCCTTGTACTTTGTACCTGCCTCTTCGGAGAGTTTTTCGTTGTTACTTTTTCCCTCCCCACTCCGTTGGAGTGCGTTCTTTGTTAATAAAACCTTTTCGAACCAAGCTCTGCATCTGAGTCCTCGCTCAGCCGGTCCAGACCTGACACTTTTGATGGGAGATTAGCATAGATTGTAAGCAAATAAAAACAAACGCAATGGTTCGCTATGAGAGAAATGGCGCCGGTGAGACGCACGTCAAGGAAGAACAGAATAAGGTAGAAACAAAAATTTTTTTCCTGATGATAGAAGAGAGTCTACTCTTTCTTTTGGTGTGTTCGGTGTTTACATAGTCATAGCACAAACTATTCTGTGGCTCTTGAAAAGTCAGTCAAAATTCTCAAAAAACTCTGGCAGTAAGCGACTCTCTGTTCTGAAAATGGCTGGCAGTCAATGAGTTAAGTATGTTGTTGAAAGAATACTATTACTTTTCCTCAAGTCAATTTTTTTATATAGCACTTGTACTTCTACTCCACTCCTCTACTCCAGTACCTTATACATCTCTGGGTTGAACACAGCCAGGCCTTGTGTGTAAAACAGACCGCAACACAGCAGCAGTGTAGCAGCAATGTAGCCCCGCGGGCGCCTGAGGCCTAGGTGAAATTCAGCTGTACTAATGGGGGGTCTCACAACTTCCAGAGCACCAGATTCGGAATCCGAAAGAGAAGCAGAGAAAAGTTTAGGAAATCGTTGTGTATCCGCACCGGGCCGCTGACTCAACGTTTTTGCACATGTTATCCAACGCTGTGATTTCTATCTCTGAGAAATAGGCCGTTCTTTCCCTCCGAGTGATCCGGAAACAACTGGTCCACCTGTCTTGCGTGACTCAACTCGCGCCACATCTATGTTATGCCAGAGGCAATTTAGCAGGTGTTGGTGAGGACAGCTCACACTGATACCGTCAGTCAGCATGTTTTCCAATTACCATAGCCGGCACGCCAACATGATTGCCTGATTGGCAGTGTTATTTCCGTGGCAATTATTATGATTCTGATTATGTCAATCATTTCACTCTCGGCTCTATGAGGTATCGCATAGCGGTAACTTGAGCTTCTCGTCTTTTTTTCCTCCCCTCCACGCGTCTGATGGCTGTTTGAGGTACATTCTCTTTTTAACGTTAGAAAACTTTTTAAAAATTCATGCTCCGCTTGCCTCCAGCTCTATTACCTTTGAGCTCGGTAGCTCATTCCAAATTACTAACGGCCTGTATATGGTCCCCATAATGATCATTTTCACTGTGTGTCAGTAATAATTGCAAGGTTAGTTCTATTTTAGTGCAAGCTCAGGGCTTCTGGTTTTATCTCGCTTCTGCTTGTATTATTCATGTCATCCTTGTGTCTTTGACTTTTCCTACAGTGCCTTCCATTTACGCCTCGATTACTACTATTACCTCTTCCTATACTTCGGTGAAAAAAAAAAAAAAAAGGAATAAAAGAAGGGAGGGCTATTTTCTCCATTATCATCGACATCACCACTGCGACCATCATCATCTATTTACTACACGATTCAATTAGTGAGCCATCAGATGAAAGGTCACGACCATAATCAGTCCTTTGAGAACATGTTTTTTTTTTTTTCCTCACTGCCCCTTCCGCTGGGCCTGGCTTTTACAGCTAAGGATGGCTAATGACCTTGCTTTTTCAATTTCTGTGACAACGATGACTGACACACCTGGTCTTTTGAACCAACGCCGTATCCGCGGCAACAAATGCGTTCGGCCGGGCGTCCTCGCAGCGACAAATATTTCCCCCGTAATCAGCAGATATGCAGAGATTGGCACGGCGTTATTCATGAACTTCTCGGATGATGCGTTATTTATTAAGACCCCGCTTCCTGATTTAATTCTTCTCCCAAATTTTCGCAAATGGATTGAACTGACTCAGGCTTAATGTGCAATTTTCCTGCTTGTGTCAGCGCTCAATGCTGAAGTGGATTTAGGTCTACCTTTGCCCGGTGATGGATGTTTATTATCTTGTGAGGTGTATCTGCAGTTTAAACTGACTGAAACATCAACAGTAATATTTGCAGCTATTTGCTGTGCTCAGGTGCTGTCAGATTGCTGTTGAACCATCAGAACCACGCTTTAGATTCATAAATTATAGTTACGGATCATTTTTTTGCCTGCTCTTTACAAATGAAGGTGCGATGGAAGGCCGGATCTATTTGCAAAGAGCTTTTTTAAATGAGATTTTATTGCAGCCTTCATTGACCCTTTGAGCAAGGACTATGGCGCAACTGAGAGAAAAAAAATAATCACAATTGATCAAAAACTATTTGTCTAAGTAGTAGCCGTATAAAGAGCTGCTCAATTATAGCTAAAAAGAAAAGTCCTGTTGGCATATTTGTGTATCTGTGATGCAGAAACATTACTTATCAATAACCTTTATGAAAGGAAATGAGGTTTTACGATCTATCATTTGATTTATCACTTGTTTGGTTGTAATATATAGAGAGCTGCTCAACTACTATACTTTGATAATCATGGAGATAAATATGATTAAAGAAGGATAAATATGGCCTGTCTTTTTTGTTTGTTGCAAACCTTCACCATGAAACTATGTGTTATAATAATAACATACTAATAATCTTGTAAATTCTATTACATCATTCATCATAGTTTTATTTTTTTTAAACAATCATTAAACATATGTAATGTCAACTCATTAGAATAGTATTTAATTTTACCATTTCATTTGAAATAGGACGGGTTTGCATTGTCCAGAGGCCTTGCTTGGTGGACACACACAGGTAGACCTGCAAGTCTTTACCCTGGAATGTCTTTGCACTAGAACAGGGATGTCAAACACACCGAGGGCCAAAAAAACAAAGTTGCTACAAGCCGAGGGCCGGACTGGTTCAACGTTTATTAAAACATATCGAAACGATTGCACATAGACTATTGAACCAAGACCTAACACAGTGTATTCACACATATTCACAATGATTAAATGAATATGGCAATATTTTGTTATGGCTCTGTCGGTAACTTCAAGGGAAAACAGTTTCAACAGCCAAACAGCAAAAAATGAAATTGTTTTTAAAAACAAAATGTGTTTCTTAATATCAAGATAAATGCATAAATCAAAGTGCATGCATTATAAACGGAAAATGTATTATTGTGCTGCTCTATGATCTACCGATCACTGCTTTCAAATAGTAAAATTTAAAAAATAAATCAAATCAGTTGTATTCTTTCTCATGGCTCTTATCTGCAATTTTCCCTGAGTCCATTCAAAATAAATATAAATAAATAAAATACAAAAATTTATGGCACAATAAAGCTAGCCTTGACAGCAGCCTCACTTTGTGATTTAGCATTTGTGAACATAGCTTGTCTGGACTAAAGGGCTCGTTTTAATTCTCCCACCTTCTGTAGCTTTTGTTCATATTCCATATTCTTGTCTTTGTCTGTGTGTTTCTTAGACGTTTGATAGTGCCTTCTTAAATTAAAGTATTTCATTACAGCCACACTTTCTCCACACAGCAGACACACAGGTTTGCCTTTTACCTCCGTAAACATGTCCTCTGCCTCCCACCTGGCCTGAAACCCGCTGTTGTCAGCGTCCACCTTACGTTTAGTCATTTTTGAGGAGGGGGTTTAAAAAAGTCGATCTCTGCTCTGAACGAATGAAGCCGTTTGTGCGCGCTGCATTGGCTACCGTTGCATTGTGGGAAATGTAGTGTTGGTGCGTACAAAACACCAGCGGGCGGCTGTGGCCTGCGGGCCGGTTCTAATAATAATTAAATATCATCCAGCGGGCCATAGATAATCAATTCGCGGGCCGGATCTGGCCCGCGGGCCTGGACTTTGACATATGTGCACTAGAAGGTCTGACGCTACAGTCGTCCCCTATTTTCACACAATTAGACATGGATGTTCATGTATTAGCTAATTGCATTGGCTGAGACAGTGAATGCTTTTAATGTTAGGGCCGCCCACCGAGAGTTTATGGACGAGATGTTTCGGAGAGGAGAGTGACCACCCATTCAAAACCCCTGATTACTCTAATTGTTTTGCGACGGCCCAACCGAGGCTACTTGGCAACAGGTTTCGCCCACAGATGGGTTGCACTTACACAACAGCAGATATGATTTCAGTAAAGAAGCTTGGAAAAAAGCCTAGACTGGCAGAAACACGAGGCTCTATGTGGGCAGCTCCCAATGGTGTACCTAATCACTGTTATAAACCAAGTCAAGGAGAAAAACCTGCCACGGAGACCCTGAATTTGTTCGACCTTTCTAAAAATACACAATTCTTGGAATGAGACCCTTAATACAGATTAATTAAGGAGAAGTTTTTAACTAACCCGGCCATCTTAACCAACTAACCTCGGCCAATGTCCCCTACAGGTCAATCTCGACTCTTCTCATCTGCGTTTCCAAGCTGGTGGAACAAGCTTACAAGCACTATCAGAGCATCAGATTCTCTTTCCTCCATCAAGAAATCCTTGAAGACCCAGCTCTTCCGAGTAGCTCTTGTCCTGAAAGCTCTAAATGCACTTAAACTCTCTTCTGGCATATTGCACTCAAGGGAAGGTAAGTGTGTGACTGGTGTTGTAGTTGAATGTTAAACCCTCTTTTAGTAAGTTGCTTTGAATAAATGCATAAATGAAAATATAAGTACACAGAGCGGAACAAAATTAAGAGGAAGGTGAAGAAAAAATACATTAAATCTCCTTCTGTAATTGACATGGGTAATGTTAGATCACCGGCAAATGAAATGGACTAGAATATAGGTATTTGTGGTCATTGGTTATCTTTTCTCACCAAGAAATCTTCACAAGAACAACTAGAACGTCTCTACAGCCTGTATAGACACAGACTATGCGTGTCTACACAGACAGAGAGGGAAGACCAAGTGACAGAGATTTGGGGGCTTGTTTGCTTCAGATTGTGTAATTGTCTTGGACATGCCACTGAGATGGAGTGCCTGTGCACCTCAGATGTTGAACTTGTGAGTTTCTGTCCATTTTTTCTACTAAGAAACATTGTTTGCTACCCATGAACGTTGTGTGTGAGTCATTATTAGCTAAATTGTTGCCGAGCTGCATAAGCAAAACCTTCAACCACACACCTCTCTGCTACAAGTCAGCTATTCACAAAAATAGGATTATTTTTATTTAACTGGTGTCATTGATATCTTTAACAAAAAAATCCACTACTTCCTTGAACTGGATGGAACTGAATATTTTCCTGCACTCACCTGAGTGATTTCACCAGTTCCAGTAATTGAAACGGCTTAAAGGATGGAGGCCGTCGAGCTCTACCGGTTATGGCTTTACTTTTGGACATATACATTCCTCGCTCAAAGGTAGAACAGTTGATTTTATCATGGAAAGGCATATTCCAATTCAAATCCTGGCTTCAAACTGGCAACCTATACACCATGAGACTAATTAAGAGATCTATTGAGATGCATTTACATATAAAATTGGTAACCACAGCATTTGGCTATTTAAAGCTGGGGCCAGATAAAGTTAATTTATTTTCATTATCTGATAGGGTAGTTGATAATCGGCAACTTTTACAGTGTGTAATGCAACTGGCGCCCATACCAATAGCAATCCATATCTGATCCTGTTCCTTCTCATGAGCCCACATAGGCAAACACATACACGCACACAATCACCACACATATCAACATCTTATCTTCCCTGAACTCTGAGTATTTTATGCCTGCCTGATGAAAGAAACAGCGTCAGTGTGTGTGTGTGTGTGTGTGTGTGTGTGTGTGCACACGTTTAAGAGACCATCTCAGCAGTTGCTCCGTCAGCATACTTCCAGTCCGAGGAGGGACGTGTGGGTTGGGGGGAGAGGTCCGCACAACATGGCTAAAGAACTCATCAACAACCCCAGGCTCTGTGCTCGTGTGTGGGATGGAGTGTTGCAGACTCAGCCTCTCAGTCCACAGAAATACCCCCCCCCCACCACTCACCCACCCCCATCCCTCCATCACACATACAAACACATCATTATCATAAACCCGCCTGTTACACACATTAACATGCTTACTGTCTGCATTCATCCAGCAAATATGCTTGTTACCCCGGAGGATGGACATTTTTCAGCGGGGGTTAAGATTGCGGAGTGCAGGAGCCTGTTATGAGAAACTCGAATTTGATTTGTTATGAATGCAAAGTACAAAGCCAAAGCTCTTGGGGTATTTAGTCTCTGGCTATAGGCTTAATGAGTCTGCGTGTGCATGGTGTGTGTGCGTGCGGCATTGAAGTGTGCAGTGCGGGCGCGCGTGTCAATTTGTGCGAGTGCAAATGTGTGTTTGTTTTGCACTTGTCAAAAGAGGCGAGCTCTCGGGAAGCGCAACGCACTCGTGTGATGGCTGGTGGCTGAAGGCGGACAGTCTAATTCACTCTCTGAGGCTAATTTCATGCTAGCAAGTCAGCGATGCCACATGCTTGTCCTTGCCCACAACCCAGTGGGCCGGTCTCAAAGCAAACCAATTAACCAGCCTCACTCTGGCTCTGTCAGTTCTCAACTTTTAACACTCTTTTCCCTTGGAGGCTTTTGAAAAAAAAAAAACGGAGGTCCTTGAGGAGTATAAAGGGGCTCTGCATTAATAAGCCTGTATCACTGTCATGAAAGATGTCTAGCAAATGACATCAAATACACAAGGCTAAGCCGCCTTGCTAATTAGCCCAAATAGCTATTCAGTAACAAATTGTCCTGTGTGCAAAATAAATGGTTTCTAATACTCAGGCAATAAGACAGATAGACAGACAGACAGACAGAGCTTTAATGGATGCTTTTGCACGCTGACAGTCTTTGTGACAACTTTCTGTGCTGGAACACAGCGGGTTTGAGGAATGTGGCAAAGATGAAGGTGCCAGGACCGGCCAAGTGAACTGACTTGACTTGTGCAGGATTGCAGCAGTTCCACTGTGGGAGTAGCTAATTGGACCGTAATTAATGGAATGGAGACCGATAAATACCTTTGCGAGCAGCCTTGTCAAGGACATGGAGTTGATAGGAGAGAGTTTGTGAGCCGGCAAGGGGGAGCGAGATGGAGGGAAAGCTACAGGACAGGCACCTTTTTCTCCGTCGTTACAGCTAATCCTCCTCATCCCTTCATCTCGCTCCTCAATTGCTAAAACGAAAATGCTCGCCCTCCTCATCACTCCTCCTCTTCCACTCCTCTCCCTTCCCCTCCTTATCAGGCCCCCTGCCTATTCTCCCCAGCCCCAACTTCACTTGTTTCCATGGAAACGCAGGGTAAAAAGAGTTACTTCTAGATTAAATCAAAGATTTCTGAAGTGCCGAAAATATTACAAGCGCTTTTGATTCCTGTTCCTCGAGTTCAAGATGATACTCTATTTTCTCCTTCCAGATAGCGAACATGTGCCCCCCCCCCCCCTCTCCGCTGTGAGAAAACAGACAGAGCAGCACAACCTCTTCACACTCACTGATGCAAACTGAAAGACCAGTCTGTCTCTGTGGGACCCACGACTGGCTTGTGAGTTGACAGTTTTTCTTTCTGTTTTTTTTCTTTCTTTGTCTCTTTTCTTTTCTTTTTTTTTCACAGCTTTGTAGGTACCCCCAAAAAATCTGCCAAACCAATCTGTCAGCCGCTACCATCGAGGTCCAGAGGAAATAGTTGTGCTTAATGAGGGAATCCTGGCTAGAAAAAGAAAATAAATCCTGAGAAGAAAAAAAAAGAAAAAAAGTCTTGTGACCTTACTGTAGGGCGCTGTTGTCTGATAAGGCTCCCTTGTCTCCAGACATAGTGCAGAATACCTGACAGTAAACTGTCTTGTCTTTAGCTGTCATCTCTTTGATCCTGATCGCCATTCAGAGCTCTACAAAGAGTAGCGGGAGTCGCTGTCTCATCCAGCTTAAATAAACAGTAGCTTTGTGCTTTGGTGCAAAGCTGCTGGTGTTTGCGAGACTGCAGAGCAGATAGAGACTATCGTCTTATCTCTGTCAACGTTTCCCAATTCCCATTTTGAATTTGTGCATCAGAAAAGGTTGAGAAAACAAATAAAAAGAAGAAGAAAATACAATCCAAACAAAAAGGTTCCTTGTTGTTACCCTGCACAGGACTCAGTTATTTTATACCACTGGTGCAGATAAGTTGGTTTGGCTTTCCTTACACCTGGGAACAAATACTCAGCTTCAAGCATGATAATGGCAAGGAATATCAGATTTAATTTTCTCTTCCATTCCCAACTCAGGGTGATCGAGGAGTTTAGCAACACCCTTAAAGGGTTAATTCTGTTGCCTAGACACACAAAAGATGACTTTGCCAATGACTAAAATATGTCTGTATTCAGTCCAAATGGGGGGAATGGATACAAAAGACTCTTTACACAAGGACAAAATCTAATTCTGTGTTTTTTTGTTTTTTTTTTGTGTGGCCGGTCAACTTCACATCCAATTTTGGGATACTTTGCCATGCCACACATCAGATTAGAAGCATCGAAATTCATTATAATTGAGTATTTTGTGCTGAAATTCAGTCCAATTCATTCTGTGTTCATGTGATACCAGTTAATGAAGAGTTGATGGACTGACAAAACAGATGTCTGTGTCAGCAAAGAAAAAACAACCTTTAAACAGGAAGAGACTTTGAGTATAACCCGATTTCGAAAGAGCTGCCATCTGCCTCGACCTGTTGGGGGTGAGAAGACAGGACAGCTCAGAGGAAAAAAATATATAATTGTTTTCACTTGTAAGTCAAGGTGACAGGATGTGAAA
This sequence comes from Menidia beryllina, assembly GCA_013363375.1. Taxonomy (NCBI): domain Eukaryota; kingdom Metazoa; phylum Chordata; class Actinopteri; order Atheriniformes; family Atherinopsidae; genus Menidia; species Menidia beryllina. The sequence continues at coordinate 868,142 of JABUIW010000079.1, forward strand.
AATCCCCCAACTATTTCTCGGAATTCCATCTCAGAACAAGTAAAAACACAGGGCTCTATAAAGGAAAGTGGCCCAGTGTACTTTCAGTTCAAAAACTATAAGGGAACTTTACTTATTAAATCCAAAAGCAAACTTCTATCTCTATAACTTTTCTTGGCCCGTGGATAGAAGCTATGATCAGTTTATTTTATGAAAGAAGACAAGAAGACAATAAATCTGCCGTCCGTGACAAAAATCACAGGGTGGAAGAAAAAAAAGGAACCCTAGAATCCCTTCTCACTGAACCTAAAAACCTTAGGCTAATATTCAGCTTTTCTGACCGCATAGCTATCTTTGGCAGACCCCCAAGATATACATCGGCTTTTCAACCGAGCCTCCAAGAAACAGTGGACTAAAACACAGCCTGTGTCCCTAATCTATGCCCGTAAAAGCCGCCCCCCTTTAGTCACACGCCCGCTTACAATATATAACAAAGAATTTTCATTATCTATCCACAGAAACATTCTACAGATCATAACAGAGGAATATACAATGATAACAGTCCTAAAGCTGTTTCTGTTGGGGTGGGGTGCGTGGCCTGAGATTTCCTTTCGGAACATAGCGATGTAATGAGGTGATTTATTGTTGGCTTTATGCTTTTTATTCATCACAGAATCAGGTAATCAGAGCCACGGCTGGCTTCCAACAAGCCAACACTCCAGCGCCACAGTGCCTCTGAGTGGAAACCACTGTCACTCGTCCAAATGCTCCGTGCAGAGGACTGACAACAGATCCTCGGTGACGCCGGTAGCATGTAAAGCTTTTATCAGCTGGCCCGCTGAGCGCATCCCCCCCGCGACCCCCTCTTCACACATGGCCGAATCCTGAAGGAGATGAAAGTGTGAGTTACCTGACAGGAGGCAGGCACAATCACATGTTCAAGGACAGAAGCGCGCATCCGACAACACACCAGCGGTCGGTTCACGCAGGGAATTCTCAGTCGGAACATGAGTCTTTAAAAGCCATAAGCTCACATATGGAGGGGGGGGCATTTGAGCCGAAGCTACTTTACTCCCCCGTCAAACTGGATAGAATTCCTCTTCCCTGAGCAATAACTTTTATCCATCCATCCATTTTTGTAACTGCTTATTCCCTAATGGGGTAAAGGAGGGACTGGAGCCTATCCCAGTAGTCAATGGCAAGAGTCGGGGTACACCCTGGACTCTACCTCCAATTTGGATATTTGGAATGTCCTATCAACCTAACATGCAGGTTTTTGGATGGTGGGAGGAAGCCGGAGAACCCAGAGAGAACTCACGCAGACACAGGGAGAACATGCAGACTCCACCCAGAAAGGTCCTGGTTTCCCCCGATACTCCAACCCAGAACCCTCTTGCTGTGAGGCGATGGTGCTAACAGCCACACCACGCAATAACTTTTATGCAAGGTCAATTTTACATTGGAGTGTCCATCCATCCATCCATTTTCGTAACCGCTTGTTCCCTAATAGGGTCGTGGGGGGACTGGAGCCTATCCCAGTAGTCAATGGGCAAGAGGCCATGGACACCATGGACACTCACTCCTAAGGGCAATTTTGAGAGTCCAATCAACCTAACATGCAGGTTTTTGGATGGTGGAAGCCGGAGAACCCGGAGAGAACTTACGCATAAACAGGAAGAACATGCAAACTCCACCCAGAAAGGTCCTGGTTCTCCAACCCAGAACCCTCTGGCAGGAAGGTCCTGGTTCCCCCCGGCAATGGTGCTTACCGCCACACCGCGCAATAACTTTTATGCATGTTCAATTTTACATTGGAGTGTCCATCCATCCATCCATTTTATAAAACAAAGAACATGCAAACTCCACCCAGAAAGTTCCTGGTTTCCCCCCGGGGACTCCAACCCAGAACCCTCTTGCTGTGAGGCGATGGTGCAATAACTTTTATGCATGTTCAATTTTACATTGGAGTGTATTGCCTTCTAAGAGATTAATCACTCCCGTGTCAAACAAAACCTCAATAAGGGTGGCTGTTAAATGCTGCAGGACATATACATCTTTCAATGCACACTTCTTTTTCTTGCATACTAACGGGGCTGTACATCTTATATCGTCCCCCTTTTCTGCCGCTCTATTGTACCAGCCTTTGAAACCAATTGCGCGCTTAAGGGGAGAGGGGATTTTACAGATTAGGCCACTTCATTTTTTTTTTTTGCCTGTGCCACCCAGCGGAGTACAGTGGTGCGCGGCTACCGCCCAGCAGAGCATGATTTATGAGGTACACACTCACCAAATTACGACTAATGAATTGTATTGCTCCTGACTGAATTTAACACCCCTTTCGTTTTGCTGCCTTTGGTAAACACGGGTTAATTGCCACAGGAATGGCAATCAATGCTGAAATGGTTAATGAGTCGACAGCACGAGACAGTGAATATGAACGATTGATTTGCTTTGGCCCTAAGTGGGATTTATAGCGCATGGGCCTTTAAAAAAATCAACCCCCATGATCTCAGCCGGGTCTGGTCTTGCTCCATGTGTTCAGTCTGTGACCCCGGAGAGCGGCGTCTGATCACATCTGTCCGCATTGTCGTCCGCATCTGCTTCTACCTCCTGCCTGTGACCGATCAGGACTGACTTAGCGGCGCACCTGCACCAGGCCGCAGGACTCCGGAGGGGGGGTCAGCGTTCCGCGGATATCCTCTCGCTCTTGTTAACGTCTCGCTGCTTTTAATTGGGTGGACAAACAGCCCGCCTGGGACCGGTGGGGAGAGGGGGAGAGGCGGCCGAGGAGCACCGAACACAACGGGGCCCGTCGCCCCTCCCCCCGTCGTCATTTTTACAAGTCTTTACGACTCAATTTAGCGGAGGGGAAATAAAACAAGCGGGGTGTCGGAGCTCCGGGGGCCGAGATGAGTTAGTGGGGCTCCCTGAGCTGTCAGGAGGCGACATAGGGGTGGGGGATCAGAGGGAAGAACGGGGGTAGATGAGGGCCGGGGGGGGGGGGGGCCCTAATCAGCCAGGTTTATTCAGATCAACACCAGACTTTACCTCCACTTCACCGAAACCCTGGGACTCCATTGGATAACAGAGGTTTCATCCATTTTTTTGGCTCCTCGTGTTATGACACCTAGCTGTGGTGGAGCCAGGCGTGAATTGCCCGTCCTGTCCCACAGAGAGAACCCCGTTTCTCTCATTCCCCTCTTCCCTTTTCCACGCCCCCCCCCCCCCCCCCCCCGCTTTTCCTCTTCAGACCAATTGGGAGCGCACACGCAGAGAAGGGAGGAGAGGGTCGGTAATTAAAATTCTGTTCAGCGTGACGATGCCGTTTCATGCCCGTTTTTTTTTTTTTTTTCGCGAGCACGTGGGATGAATTCGGGATAAGAGCGGGGCTTTAAACCTCCCGAAACTCCTTTCAGAAACAGGGGGCCGTGGGCGTCACGGCGACGGCGGGCGGGATGCCGGTTAAACGTTCGCCCGGAAAAAAAAAAAAAACAATGGCCGAGAGCGACGTGTGCGCACTTTTGCAAGTGTGCAGGACGTGTGAGACAACACTTGCACGCTTGTTTGCACGTGCTCGTCCTGTGACGTGTTTACTCACTGAAAGGATGATGGGGTGCAAGGGGGGGGGGGGGGGGGGGGGGGGCAGAGATCCTCCTGGGACACCATCTACAGGGCTTGTCAGCTTCTGTCACTCAGTCATCAGCAGCCCGTGTTTCCCTGTTTCGTCACCCCCCCCCCCCCCCACACACACACACACACCCCTACCCCCCCCACCCCTAGCCCCCCGCCACCCCCATCCAACCTCAAAACAAAGACGGAAGGGCACAGAGACACGGCGGCTGCATCCAAAGGGAAGCGTCGCTCCTCCAGTCTTTAACCTCCATGTCTTTAACCTCCATGTCTTGTCTCCTCCCCTTCCCTTTTACTCTCCCCCATCAAAGTATTTCTGGCTATTTTGTTTCCCAGCTTTGCAGAGTTATCGCTCACGACGATGATCACCGCCGTCTATTCCTTCTCAGCAGCCGGGGCCTGGCGCGCGCACGCCGGGGCTAGTGTTACCCCCTATGATATTCAAGCGCTCCCTATTAAATATGCATGAACCCTGGAGATGAAAATTAATTTTGGGAATGTTGTCTCCCTCGTTCTCCCCCCCTCTCTCTCTGCCTCCTCTGAATGCACAAATACGCCTTCCACCCGCCCCGGTGTCGAACCGTGAATTCATTATTTCTTTTGTGCCAGCGATGGCGTAACACAACACGGTGCGCGCCTGGGTTTAGGCTGGGGGAGGAAGTGTGTGTGTGTTGTGACTGGGGAGGTGGGTGGAGAAGGGTTGGAGGGGTGGGGAGGGGGTGTATTGATCTTGCTAAAGCAAGGGGGCAACGACAAAAAAACAGATCCAGCCAAAAAACAGGCGTACCAGGAAAAGCGACTTTTCACACAATCGCCAAGTTTTTT
>JABUIW010000079.1:884864-925413 GCA_013363375.1 Menidia beryllina
CCTCCTCAAATAAAGCTTACTGACCAAGTACATCACATCCTAAATAGCTAATAAGTCATTATTTTCCCAAATAGAGCCCTTCACTCTCAGACTGCTGGTCCATTTGTGGTCCCTAACTTTAAAATTTGTCTTAAAAATACAATTTTTTAAAACATTTTTCAAAGATTATAGGTATGGATGGCCCAAGTGATGCTGCTGGAGGTGTGGACTGATGGGGGAACCTGCCATGATGCAACTCTTTCCCCTCCGTTCTCCTTTTTCCTCTTCCTCCATCGGACGTTTGTGTTGTTTTAGCCTCCTTTTTCTCAGCAGGTGTCCCCAAGCTCCTGAAATTGTGCTTTCTGTCTGTCTGCCTTTCCTGTCCTCTCAAACCCCACCTGGTCGAGGTGTTTGCTCATCCTCTCTGGGTCTGATTTAGGAGGTTTATTCGCCTTCAAAGGGAGTTTTCCGTTGGTCAGGATGGGGGAATGGAGCAATGTGAAGATTTGGTTTCCTTAGCTGAGACTTTGTTTTGGTTAAGTGGCTTTGTATGAATTGGAATTGATTGGATTGTGACTGTATTACCATCAATTGGGTCCTAATTGGCTTGAATTGAACTGTATCACTGAATTGCCCTGAGATGAAAGTTGTTGTAACTTAGTGTTTTAGAAATTAAATTAAAAAACAAAAGAAAAACAAGACAACAACCAGTAGGTTACACTTCTCTATTCTGATTTTATTCAGTGGGAAACCTTTGTATCGTACACATCTAACTTGTTGGTGCAATGACAGACGGCTACTCCATAAAGCGGTGCCTATGGCACAACTGTTATCGTCATATCCATGTTTACAAGCAGAAAATAAACACCGTTAAAAAGATAAATATTAGTTTTCAGTGTAAAGCACAGCACGCAGCTCTCGTGACTCGCAGCGGTGGGACGCCGTTGCGTCAGTCTCGTGTAAATATGCTGAACCTCGCGCTCGAGCTAGGCCGACGCACGCTCTGGGTTTTTTTTTTTTTTTTTTTTTTACTGCAGATACAATTTCTACTCCGTCCTTGTGCAGCTCCGGAATCAGAGCCTGTCTACGCAACTTGAGACAGAGAAAGTGCAATTTGAAAACAACAATGACGCTAAAACATCCACGACAACGGGGTGGGGGTGGTGGGGGGACACACATACACACAGATGCATGGCTGGACACGTGTTTGTTTCTGTTTGATCACTGGAAGGTCACAGTTTCTCATAATGGGACAGAACGGCACACGGGGGACGATGAGGGGAAAATTAACACGGTGACGTTTTTCCCGGGGGCTCTTCGACGACGGGCGGGGTGACGCTTTGCGAGGGGGCTTTCACATGGCCACCGAGGCGTCCGACTCTTTGGGCCGGGTGTGGATGACGTGCTCCATCTGGCCCGAGTCAGACACGTCGTAGCTGGTCTTGTACTTGGCCAGGATCTTCATCAGGGGGCGCAGCTTCAGCCACCACTGCTCTTTGGGGATCCTGTGACTGCGGACAGACGAAAGGGTGAGGACGGCGTGACGACGTCAGCGTTTTTTAGGGGTGGGACGGTTCACAAAATCCACGGTTCGGTTCACGGTTTCGTGGTCACGGTTTTCGGTTCGGTTCGGTATATGTTGATTGTTAGGAAAATCTATTATGTCTTGTATAGTCAGGTTAAAACTGAAAGAAAAAAGCTGTCTGACATTTGATCCATTATTGTGACAGTCTGAGGTTAAAAGTAGGTGAGATTCTGGCATTGCATGCAAGGAAACAGTGCTAATTCCAACATGTGCTAACCTCTAAATGCAAAGTGGTCCCATACAGCAGACCTATAACCTGCTGTTGGTGCGTCTGATTTTTATCGGCTACGCTGCTTCGCTTCTTCTTCTTGTTTACTACTGGTGGTTGGCTTTGGGCGCAGTAGCGCCACCTTCTGCTCTGGAGTGTAATCGCTTCCCTCTGAGAAAAAGGAGCAGCATGAACCGAACGCAACACACCCGAACCGAACCGAGACAGTCGAACCCAACGGTTCCGACGGTTTTCAGAAACTCTCCCATCCCTAGCGTTTTTTGTTAGTTTTTTGGGCGGGCTGCCTCGGTACGTACACAAAGTCGGTGTCCTCCCTGAGCTGCACGACTGGCTGGAAGACCAGGGCCCTGGCCCGCATCCCCAGCAGGCAGCAGGTGTCCTCCGTGTTGGCAAACACTCGGCCTGTTGGGAAACGTGGCAATCAGAGGAGGAAGGTGCAACAGGCAAAGACAAGGGGGGGTGTAAAAAGTAGCAATGGACTTTTCTTATTCTAGACTAGCGAGTGAAATCAAACAAGTTTGAATGGCACAGAAATCCTAACTAATACTAAGAAGCAACCTAAAGCAGCAAAGACATACATGAAAATGTGGGGCAGAGCGGCAAAGGCAAAGGTTTTTACACTTGTGAAGGTATGAAATGGGTTTAATTATGCAGAGTATGTAAGAAATGCCCATGGCTGTACCCCACACTGCCTCTACCGGGTAACGGGAGACAAAATGACGAACAGGGACATGGAGCTACATAGAAACATGGTCATGGAGCCAACAGGGAGATAACAAAAACAAGGATTTACCTTCATCTTATGTCATCCATATGTAAGGGAAAAAAAAAAAAAAAAAAAAAAAAAAAAAGAATTTTTAATTGGATTGTGGGATTTGTCATTATTTATCACTCACAGCTGTTAATATCACCATTGAACTGTTGAAACAGTTGTTGTAAATGATCAATAATTAATATCCTCTGAGAGGAGGAGCAAAAAAAAAAATAGTTCGGACGGAGTGACTCCATGACAGGTCTGCTTCACAACGGCCACGCCTCTGCGGGGGGGTGGGGGATCCGCTACGGTAACCACGGCTCTTCTACCGGCTAACGGGTGGAAACATCCAACTGTACCTCGTCGGAAGGTCTCCTCCAGCCTCTGGGAGAGCCACTGCATGGCCTTGGCTGAGATCTTGGTCCCGAAGTTGCGGTCGAACGGGGACGGCGCTCCGCCCTTTCAAAGGAGAAAAAAAAGCACGGGTCACTCGAGGCCGAATGGCCGCTTCCACTTTGTCATATCTGCTGATTTAGTGGGTTTAAACTAAAAAACTCTACTTTTTTTCCCCCGCCTGTTTCTGTTTCTGTTTATGCATTTGGCGTTTTTATCCAAAGCAACTTACAGAGTAGACACAATATTACATTTCTCATCACTATGTTGAAACGTCTAGATTTTTAGACTTTTACAAAGTGAGTACCTGCTGCATGTGTCCCAGGACATTCTTCCTGCAGTCGAACACGCCCTTCCCTTCTTCCGTGTACAGCTGGTATATGAAGTCTGTCGTGTAGTTCTCGTTGCTGTTCTCATTCCTAAACACACGCGCGGCGTGGAGAAGGCGTTACCGGAGCTGCGTTTACGTTTTTTCTCTCCTGTCAAGCTGAGATTCTCACCTCAGGACCAGTCCTCTTTGAATGCTGGTCTTCATTTTCTCCGTCAGATGTTCGACGTTAGCCTGTGAAGGAGAAGAACAGGTGGTGCCTGGGAGAACGGCCAAGCGGCACGTGACCCCGTTGAGAGGTCCGGGGGCGCATTCATTTGGCCTAAACATTAAGAACACTGACAGGCTAGGTTAAGATTATCTAATGTCTGGTGGTATTTCGCAAAGAGAAATGAGGGGACGTTCTGTCCTCAGAGGGGAGTGAAGGGTTAGATGGAAAAGGTTAAGCCCAGACGGTTGGACTGTGGAGACATCTGGGACTCACTGATGTACAAATGGATGTAATTATTAACAAGGTTTTAAAACACCATGGACAATTAATCCAAAAGAAAACCTTTTCCTGTCAAAGCTTTTCATACCATCGGAATGAAAACAAAGTCATACCAGCTCACGCGGGGCAGAACCAGAGATGTGCTACAAATCCCTCCCACCCATATATGATATATGGGCCAATTTTCTTTCCAGACATATTTACTTTAAGGCAAATGGGTCTGGGCTCTTAGGGGATAAGAAAAGGCGTTTTTGGTACAGTCACTTTATTGGACTTTTGTAAACCTTTAGCCTAGGACTTGATGGAAAATTGTTAAACACAGTATAACGCCGACTTTTTTATCTCTTTTTAGCACGAAAACTGACCTGAGGAAACTGTCTACATCAACACACCAGACCAATGACAGGCTGGACTGGTCTGCACTACAAAAAGGGAAGCCGGCAGGGAAGCTTTTCGAGTTGTTGACCAGTTTTGCCTGAATCGTGTGCGGTCAAGAATCTATGGACATGCTCCATGATCCACGGCCCAAAGATCTGCCTCCGATTGGCTGAGGCCGGGCGCGCCTTCAGAGGTGTGTTTGGATGAGTGACGGCTGGGAGCGCCCGCTGAATATCATGGCTTTTTTTGTCATGCTGTGTGTTACCTGCAGGTCTCTGATGTCGAACGGCTCCTCGTAGATGTACGCCGCGTCGGCCCCCGCCGCCAGGCCCCCCACGGTGGCCAGGTACCCGCAGTAGCCGCCCATGGTCTCGATGATGAACACGCGCCTCTTGGTCCCGCTGGCCGACTGCTTGATGCGGTCGCAGGTCTGGCACACACGCACGCACGTCAGCTCACACAACTCGAGTAAAAAAAGCTCGGCGGTGGGTCAGGCTAAAGGGGCTCTGTGTGTGTTCCGTGTGGGACAGTGTGTGTCAGAGCTAACATCAGCAGGAACAGCAGTGTGGTGTTTAGCACCTGTACTGTTAGCGTGTGATATAATCCGCGTGGGAAAACACAACAGAAAAAAACCCATCATGTTGCTCATTTAAACGATTCACAGACTGAGCCTAAACGCTGCTTTCTGTTGACACACTGGAGTCCTGGAGAGGATAAGAGAGCACAGATTTTCTTTTTTTATTCTGACAACCTTGTGCTGATAATCACCTTCATATCACTTTGCAAACATTAACTCATTGACTGCCAGCCATTTTCAGAACAGAGAGTCCCATACTGCCAGAGTTTTTTGAGCGTTTTGACTGATTTTTCAAGAGCCACAGAATAGTTTGTGCTATGACTATGTAAACACCGAACACACCAAAAGAAAGAGTAGACTCTCTTCTTTCATCAGGAAAGAAAATTTGTTTCTACCTTATTCCGTTCTTCCTCGACTTGCGTCTCACCGGCGACATGTTCTCTCATAGCGAACCGTTACCTTTTTCTTATTTGCCTACAATCTATGCTCATCTCCCATCAAAAGTGGCACTGCCACCTAGAGGGTCAATTTGTTAGTACATACTCTGTCTAGAAGCCGATATTTACGGACAAGCTTTAGCAGATCGTCCCCCAGACACTCTCGTTTAAAAAGATAAAATACGTCTATAGACGTCTTTGGCAGCCAATGAGTTAAGGATAAATAGAATAACTATTCATGTTTTTTCTTTTCTTTTGTTGGACATTTAAGGTTATCGTTATCACTTTTCTGACCTCTTAGGAGGTCAGAGCTCTGACCGGCTGGCGGCTGCCTTACCTCCACAATAGCATTGAGGGCCGTGTCTGCCCCAATACTTAGGTCTGTGCCCGGCACATTGTTACTTATGGTGGCAGGCAGCATACACATCGGGATGCAAAACTCCTCAAAGGTAGCACGAGCCTCATACAGCTGCAGCAGACATTCAAGCGCCTGAAGCGTCAAGTCAATGAAAAACAAAAACAAACAAAAAAAAAAACAAACAAACGACAACGACAAAAAACAAATGCGGTTAGAGCCAGTCGAGAAGGGGCCGGCCACTGAGAGAGTCTCTCAGCTTTTGGGAGCGTATCCTGACATTCCGGCTTTTTCCGTGTGATAGCCGCGGTGGCTTCCCTTTGGCAAAGAGGAAATGAGGGGGGGGGGATGTGTAGAGAGTAGAGGAGGGGGGGATGGATGGATGGATGGGAAGACAGCCCAGAGAGAGGAAATGAGATTAGGGGACGGACAGAGGAAGAGACGAGGCAGAGATGTGTGTTTGGGGTGTCGGGGGGGGGGGGGGGGGGTCTCGGCAGCCAGATGCAGCACGGAGCGACCAGGCAGCAGCACGTTCGCCGCGGGCAGCACAAAGCAGCGGCGATGGCGCGGCGCACGGCAGGATTGAGGACCAAACGATGAGCCGGGGGCCCATCGGGCCGTGACGCGAACCCACGCGTGTCGTGTTTGTGTTTGTGTTTGGGCTGGGTCTTCGTGTGTGAATGACCCAAACTGAAGTCATCTTCAGGTTTTGGAGGTAGTGTAGCCAACTCCTCAGTGGGGAAATCTGCTAATGGTTGTTCTAAAAGTCCTCTTGAAGTCGCTAAATGACATCAAATGAGTAAAAAATATCCAGAAAAAATTTGTTTAAAAATCCATATTAAAAGAGCTTCAACCAACCTTTAAATTTGGGGTTTAATTTCTGCCCCTTCCTGTATATTGACTATGTATAGACTAATAGATGATGAGCTAGTAAGCTAGCTCATCAAATCCAGTGTTTTATTTGACTGACCTATTTTTTTCAATTTTCACAGTTACAAAGAAGCCAGCGGTCGCTAATGCTGTCTCTTAAGGGTTGAACATCTGCTTTGACCGACTGTAGCTGGGGGGGGGGGGGGATTAAGTTCAAGGACTGGGGGAGACACCCAATTCAAAGTGAGTCTCCAAAAGTCTCTGGTAACACCAGAAAAAAAAAAGGTTGCTAGACTTGTCGCTGGTGGGGTCTGAAAATGTGTGACATGGAAGTTGGCAACACTGCTGAAGCGGGAGGACACACACACGGAGTGATGGGGGGAGGGGGCAGGCACAGCAAACGTGGCGGTGATGACACCTGTGCGCCTCAAAGCATGCCGCATGGTGCTTACTCACCTGTTCGGGGGTTTGGAGGGAAATAACTGTGCACCTCAACTTGAGGCCTTTAGTGTTTTTCTGCTTGGATGCATGTCTGTGTGTACTGTGTGTGTGTGTGTGTGTGTGTGTATGTGTGTGTGTGGCATCTGCGTGCTGCTGAGGTCATCTACTCTTGCCGTCAGGCTCCATCACTTACAGTAGTGATGGCGTTCAGAGCCGTGTCGGCGCCAATGCTGAGGTCTGTGCCAGGCACATTGTTGGAGACAGTGGCTGGAACCATGACCATGGGCACACAGAACTCGTCATATTTCCCACGAGCCGTTAACAATTCCAGCAGTGACAGGAAGGCCTGCAGGGCAGAGCCAAGGGCTTTAGTAGCGTCTGCAAGGGTGGAAGCTTTGGCAGGTTTGGCTTGGTCGTGAGGTGCTACTTGCCACAAGAAGGGGGGGAAAGGTATAAGTGGAGAATGCCAAGGGGAGGAGCCGGGTCTATCACAACGGACAGCAGCGAAACAGACAGGTACCACTCCACATTCACCCCCAAAATACACATCCATATACACGGAGGATAACAAATTGACTTGCATACGTCACAGGAAGATTAAAGCTGGTGAGCGTCTAAATAGGGCTGCGTGAAATGGCTGGAAAAAGCAGGTGGTCTCTGTTTTCAATGAAAAATCGTCACATTATCTAGGATTGATACTGTTCATGTTCATTTAAATTATACAAAGCACATTTTCAGAAAAGTTGGCGTGCCTATTACTCTTTGAATATTATGGATTCTTGATGCTAAACTACTTGCTCTGCAGCCTTAAACAGAAATATATATGTTTTTGCTCTCTTACTGATGATTCTTTGGCTGAGTATGGAAAAAAAAACACCCAATCTTTCTTGGAAAGACTAAATCTTTGGTGGTTCCTCTTATACTTAATCATGACACCCTTACACGACATCCTTTAACTTCCTTATTGCGGAATCTTCCAGATAAACTCAGCCTCTCTTCCAACTTTTTTAAGCAGGTTGTCAGTATTCAGTTATACTTGTCTTAAATTATAATCATTATATATTTTTACTCTAATGTACATGGTCAGCGAAGATGCTTTTAGTGGTGTTTCTCACAGAAAAGAGTAATTAGGTTTTGTTGGATAAAAAAAAAAAACTTTAAAAAAAGACAACCTTTCCGAAAATGCAGTTTGTATATTCAAACTCTAAAGTAAACTGGCATGTTGCATTTAAGCTTCTCTCTTTTTTTCCTGTTTCAGGCAGAGAAATCACTGAGCATGAAATGAGGTAGGACTGAATGAGAACAATAGCATTTAACCAATAACTGTACTATACAGCTAATGTCTATCTGGTGTCATGTACAAAGTATAACAGCTGCCTGAATGACAATAGTCTGTTCAGTCATGAATATTAAACATTAAAGAGCTCATAAGCTTGAAGACAAAATCAAAGTTGAAGCTTAAACACTCACAACACATAGAGCATTCAAACATACCTCAAATCCACCAATAACCAGAAGTGCATTTATATTGTGCTTTCGCATCTGCTCAGCAATTTTGTCAACATGCTTTGCAGGAAGCGTTCTAGGGAGGAGAAAGAAAAAAACAGTTTTGTTTTTGCATTCTTCAACGGACGTGGATTTTTTTTTATTAACTAGAGCAACATTAATAAGCTCAATTGACTCCACTTTTACCTTTTAGTTCCCAACAGGGAGCCACCCTGTCCTGTCCATCCTCCGACGTCCCCCCATTTGATTTCTTTTATCTGGAAGGATGACAAAGGCACTCGTCAAAACAGAGCTATAATAAAAACTTCTCAGGTTGTTAATTTGATCACCTTCACATTTACAGGTTTCCTTTTTTTTAAGACATACTGGTTTGGTGTTATATGTAAGAATTAAAGGAAATCTAGTTGAAAAATAATAATAACAATAATAATACTAAGTCGAAACCAACCAGTTGCTGTCATTTAAGTGGAAACCCATTTGGAATGACCCCCTAAGGGTCAATTGTTACAACTAGTCAGAGCTCCCTTACCAGTGACACTGGTTTAAAAAACGTTATAATGTAACCTATGCGTGTGGACTGAGGTGCTTTTAGGGTTCTGACTGAAAGAAACACAAAAGAGGAAAGAATGTGAAACCGGTTCAACCTGTAACGGAACAAAGAGGGGTCTTACACACTGAGTTTTCTTTTTTGTTTTTTTACTTCGGGGCCTTTATCTCTCTTTAAAAATGTTATCTCCCTCGGTTCCAGTGATGAGGTGAGGAGAGATTAATTCACAAGTTTTTTGCTTTTCTGTCTGTTACGTCCACATTCAGCAAGGCTCTGTTGCCATCTATTGGCCGGTTGTGGTACTGCATTTAGTCATGGCGAGTCAGTGGGAATTGGTTTACATTAATCTGGGAGATTATCCCTCTGGGTTTTTCTGATTATTCTTTAGTGAGGGAGCTAACGGTGATTGTGCACTATCTGACTCATTGAGCTAAGCCAATTCTCTCAGAGTTATTAATGAGAATAAATGTAAGGCGTGCCTTGGAAGTGTTCATTATGCTTCTCGTGTCAGATTTAAATGGCTGTGAGGACTTCCCAGCAGGGCGGCGCTCACCTGTCCTTTGTAGAATCCTTCAAATCCGTCGTTGACGGCGAACATTTTGTGCCCCTCGGAGATGCCCACCCTGACGGCTGAGCGGACAGCTGCGTTCATGCCCGCGGCGGGGGCGCCGACATTCAGCACCGCCACGTTGAAGTTGCTCTGGGGGTTAAAAGAGCACAGCGAAAGGTTGCGCGTGCGGGGCGTAGCTTCAGACGTGACAGTTTAATCTTTCTAATTGCGGTTTAACTAATCTCGCTAAATGAGCGACACGCGGCGCGTCGCAGGACGGTTGTTCTGGCCCTGCAGAAGGACATGCTACGTGGCTTCTGGTGTTCCCTCGGCTACATGCTGTGCTTACAGAGGTCGTCATTACACATGTGGAGGGCTGTCCGACCCCGAGGAGAGCTCCTCAGCATGGAGGCTGCCACGCTCCCTCCTGCGGGGGCGCATCTGGCCACGGTTGGACAAGTCAACTCCCAGCAGGAGAGTCAGGTGTCATCGGATATGACTAATGAACTGAATCCGCTGAACTGCCCGCTCTCCGAGCCCCCCCCCCAGTGCGGGGCCGGGTGTGGGTGGAGCTCCTTTTGAGCGCTGGACTTACCGTCGGCAGTTCGGACTCTGGTTTGCGATGCGCCAGCAGCTTGTACGTCCTCAGGTTGTTTTCGAAACTCCTGCAAACCAACAGACGGAAGTTAGCTCTGCTGTTTCAATGAGCTCGTGCTACAAAGCTGGTAGATGTGTGAGGTGAAAACGACCCCGCTTTGCTCCTCGTGTTTGTTAGTTAATTAGGACGCTGTCGGCCGCTGAGACAGCTGTCGGCGCCGATAAACGTCAAACCAGCTGTCTGCTGCTCAAGGGAGGTGGCGGCTTTGCCACATCAAGCTGGTCCGTCAATCTCACCTGCCCCGAAGCTTCACCGCCTCCTCGAACCGCTTGTGGTCCATGGCCTTCTGGACTTCTTGCGTCTAAGAAAAAAAGAGTCGATTTTTTAAAAATGATTTTATTCATGCACCCTGCAAATTCATACAAAAAAACCACAAAAAAACCCCCAAAAGGTCACATCTTCGGAGGGTCTGATTTAAGTGGAAAGAACCCCTGCCTAATGGAAAAATGTAGTAACAGACAAATAAAACATATTGTTCTCTGTTCAGCCAAGAAAAAAGCATTCTCAGGTATCCTCTGTTCTGACCTTTAGTGGAGCATTAGTGACATTACCCCCCCTCCCCTCCCCTCCCCTCCCCGAGGTCTATCAAACTCCAAACATGACAGGCAACAAAGCTCTTTTGTGTGTTACTGGGGAGATGCCATGCTCTTACATCATCATGCTGGCAGACATCGACAGCCCTTCCAGAAGTCTCAGTCGATCGTTAACCGACTGCCTCTGAAACAATGCCACTTTCTTTTGAACGTTAGTGCCACTCTGAGCCCAGGCAGTTATCCGCACTCACTCCCCAGCTCGTGTACCTCTGTGATGAGTGTGTGCGTGCACGTGTCCTCAAAGCGCGGCGTTTTTTTTGGACCGCCGCCAGCGCGGCGCTTGCACTCACCATCTGTACGCACTCCATCAGAGGCAGGCGCACCGACTGGTTGCCGCACAGTGAGACCACACAGGCCGGCGTGTTGGCCGTGGTCTCCAGAAGGGCCAGAACTGCCTCCACGCCCATGCGGCTTGCCTGCGTGGGCAAACACACGCGGTTAGAAGTGCTTTGTCACTTTTTTCTGCGTTGGTTTGAAGTGACCGTGTAGGACCAATCTGTGCATCCGTTCACGTGATGATCCATTAATCTGGTAATGTGCTTAACCTAAAACCTGCGGCAGGCTCTCCTCATACACACAACACACCACCACAGAGAGGTTCTGGAGAACAACTTCTATTCCAAACAACTATTTACATCTAGAATTTATGCTGTCAAAGCACACCTAATAAAAAGGTCAAGTATAGCTAAAAAATGAAATATTTAAAAAAATTCAATCATGAAACACCAAAAACCTAGATTTTAGATTGGATAGTGGACATATGAACTTCATAAACTTACCAAGATGCGGTCAAAGGCTGATGGGGTCCCTCCTCTCTGCACGTGCCCCAAGATTGTGACTCGTGTGTCGAAACCCAGGCATTTGACAACAAGCTAGAAAAGAAAGGATTAAGCTTTTTTCTTTTTTAACACTCGTGATTGTTTCTCGTTAATATCAAATGGTGCAAACTACAGTCATGCTTTTCCTCTCAGAACACAATTTGATAGAAAATGCCCAAATAACACACAGGAAATAAACACACCAGCACGCCACGCACGCGATATATAAAAGCTGAAGAGAAGGGGAAG
The DNA here is from genome assembly GCA_013363375.1 of Menidia beryllina. Lineage (NCBI taxonomy): Eukaryota > Metazoa > Chordata > Actinopteri > Atheriniformes > Atherinopsidae > Menidia > Menidia beryllina. The sequence goes on from JABUIW010000079.1 coordinate 896,602, forward strand.
CAGCAAAGCACAAGCAAGCCGTTCTAATTTTTCAGTCATGTTAGCGGGGGAGCTTGTAACCCACAGAGCGTCCCAGCCAGGAGGAGCTAAACCAAAGAAACATCTCCCGGCACAAACAAACAAATAAATAAAATGCCAAATGAATTACAACCAGTTAGTTGGGGGGTTCTGACAGAGCTTCGTAGCACCTCTGAGGAAATTTAGAGCGTCGAAAATTGCTGGAAAAACTAAGTCAAGCTAACATTTGGTTTGATCTTGCTGTGAGGTTTAGAGAGGATCTCTTACAGCATGTTAGAGTAGAATTCGGTGAAAGCTGCCTTACCAAACTAGTGAGTGTGCTGGATAGAGCATTCCAGAAACACGGCAACAGAGTCAAAGCCACGTCGGGGCAGCAGGTGCAGTGGTAGAGTCATACGGGAGGCTTGCCACACAGAGCTCTGTACTTACATTCTTTACATAGTCAGTGGTAATGGCTTTGTTGTTACGATCAATCGCCCCCTCGGCTACAATTATGATATTCAGCCTTTTCATCCCCGCACGGTTCTGGCGTGGAGGAGAAACAACATGACAGAAAAACTGAGAGGGTGGCTGCGACGTGGGCTTTCAGAAGCACGGGGCCAGGTGATGATGATGAGCCCTGGACGGGCTCCCCTCAAACGCTCGGCATCTCATCGTCAAAGGGAGCTAAATTGAAAAGTGGGAAATGAGCCGGGCCCGTGAGGCTGTTGTCCATCAGGCGGCTCTCCGTGCTTCTGGCTTCCCCTTTCTTCACACTAAGATACTCACATCTTTGACAAAACTAGAGGTTATTGGTTTCCCATGCCTGTCAATGGCTCCCTCTGCAACTATGATTATGTTCAGCCTTGTGCCCCTGGAACGGGTCTGAACCATAGAACGTTGTCATGGGTTCAAAGCAGAGAGAAGCAAAGTGAAACATCGCAATACTGAATTTCCTTACTGTAGAAAAGGATTTGAAAAAAAGCTTTACACATCCTGGATATTTGGTACTGTGTGTTTTTCGTTGGCTTTAAGGTGAGGAAGCGAGTCTGCACTGAGTTACCGCTGACAGTTTCTGACACATCTTGTCCTCCCATCCATCCTCTGGAGGCATTTCGGGGATCAAAACCCAATCTGCTCCGCAAGCCAGCGCGCTCACCAAGGCCAGGTAGCTGCGATAAAACACAGACAATACACTCTGATTATACAGGGATGTGATGACAACTTGTATCTCTGCCCGGTGGGAGAAAAAAAAGGGATTTTTCTGATCTGCTCGAAGGTTTCTGAGGTCTTACCCACAGTGTCTGCCCATGACCTCCAGCACAAACGTCCTCTGGTGGCTGTGAGATAAGAAAGTTAAAGCTAACTCAGTGAAGGACTAAAAGGTTTTGGCAACAGAGTTTTAAGCGCGGCCAAATCCTCCCTCTCACCTCTGTGCCGTGGTCATGATGGCGTCCACCACCTCGATGATTCTGTGTAAGGCGGAGTCGGTGCCGATGGTCATGTCGGTTCCGCAGAAGTCGTTATCGATGGAGCCCACCATCCCCACGATGTGAAGGGCTGAGTACTTCTGGACCGCATCGGCCTCGATCAGTCCTGAAATGCGTTAGAGATTCGGGGTTGAATAAGCGCGTTTCCCACCAACCGGGAAAGCTTCCAGCTTGTTGCCATAACATTACAGAACAGGAAACAATGGAGGCTGCTGAGTTCAGGCACAAATCTAAACAGCTTTTCACTGCATGGGATGTTTCTGGGTTTACTTGAGGTCGTTCCCGCTGTGCAGATTTTAGAGATAAGTACATAAAAGCTGCTCTTACACACTGTGAATGTGTGTTTGATGCTGTTAAGGGTCAGATTTCTCTCCTGTGAATTGCAGAAAAAGAGTTGCATCCCCCCATTTTCCCTACCTTGCTCGACGAGCTCTGCCAGCAGGCCGCTCCACTCCTCCCTGAAGAGGTTTGCCCCGGTAAGGCTGCCGTCTCCACCAATCACGCACAGGTTGGTGATGCCACGCTGGACCAGGTTGTGGGCGGCCTTCAGCCGCCCCTCGTGGGAGCGGAACTCCTTGCAGCGGGCGCTGCCGATCACGGTCCCACCCTGATTTCAACCCAGAAGAATACTTAACCAGCATCGCAAATAAGCCTTTTTTTATTTTTATTTTTTATTAGAGAGGGCTGAGTTTTACGTCACATTAATAAAAGGGATCAAAAAAGCAGCTTTTTCTTTAGTTTCACATGACATTTGCTGCATTTTGACTACTCCTTGTTCACATTTTAAACTTTAAGAATCTAAAAATACAACTAAAACCAAGTTGTTATCATCAGAGATGTGGGATGCTGCTTATTACTCACCACTTGTAGCATGCTGGACACACTTTCCCATGTGGCCTCCTTTATGTTCTCCCCACCATCCACCATACCCTGGTACCCCTGATCATGAAGAGAATGAACACATTTCTTAGTCAATAAGAATTTAGATTAGGAAACAAACCCTTAACCCACCTTGAACCCATTTCAAAAGGTAATATGTCAGAATTTTTTTCAATTTTGTTCCATACCATCTACACATAACTGTTTATATTAACTCAACAAATGTGCCTTTGAAAGAAACGAAAGTCAAAATATTCCAGCTGTTTATTTCTCTGAAATGAGGCAGAATTTCATGTAACTGAAAGCAGGTTGCACCAATAAATTAAAAAGATTAATACAAAATTAGTGTTAATGTGTTTTTAAGCATGATTAGTTGAAGGTTACTCAAACATTTTATATTTCATGCTCTATTTAACAGGGGAGGACAACAGGTGTGACAAAATGTTGAAATTGGTTTCAAATTTGAGATGTACCACTTTGTGGTTCTCCATCTGCTTGTGCGCGTCTGACCTCAGTCATAGTGAAATTAGTTTTTCGGGCAGAAACAAGGTATGTTTTTTTTTAAATTAGGTTAATTCATAGGTTTTAAAATATATGTTAATGTGTTGGAAATAGGTTTACTAAGAAGGTCAAACATAAAAAAATTATCATTATTTACGTCAAAACAAATTGTGTCAATTTTACACGAAAGGATGGACAGGAATAAACAAAAAACTAAATTTGGTGGAACTCAGTGTACTGAAAAAAACAAGAGAAGTACCAAAAAATGCAAAACTACAGAGCACTATCAATCCTTTTGAACAGTTTATTCTGTGCAAGTGAGCCACCCGGGTGTGGGGTGGAGGTTCGTACGAGGCATCTGCTAAAACCTCATTTCACTTATGTAAGAGGACATAAAAACATTCACAGATGTACTGGGATCCCGGTGTGAGCAAGCAGAGGCACAGCGCTCAGTTCGTAGAGCGGCTCCAGCATCTGCTGCATGAACATAGACAGTCTCGCACTGATCCGTGGAGGCTGTGATGCTCCAACCAAGTCGTATGTATCAAAACATTCAACAGAGATGAGATGGGTTCCCTTTTGCATATTAAAGTTGAACTCGGTCCTCTAATAGGATCAACAACACCTACTAACGTGGTATGGGTCGCACGGCGCTGTGATCAGCCGTCACCTCGTAGCAAGAAGGTGGAAGAATGTTTTCTCTCTCTGTGAGTTCTGTTCCCCCGTGCTCATGCATGCAAGGTAAATTAGTGATTCTAAGCGGGATGTGAGCTTGAGCATGCACGGCTGTCTGACTAAAGGTCCAGGTCCAGCTGGGCCTAAACCCGGGGACCCTCTGCACAAAGCACAAAAAAATGAATGTCCAGGCTCACCTCTCGTATAAAATAAACCTTTGCTCCCACATACAGCCCCATCCGGACCACAGCGCGTACAGCGGCATTCATTCCTGGGGAAAAAGAAAAAAAAAAGAAAAAAGAATTTAAATAATAAAGAAGCTTTTGTGTTACAGCACACAGATGTGCAGGCTAAGGTAATGTGAGAGCATGTTCGTTTGGGTGTTTAATCTCAGGCTCTCTGTCTGTCCACTGCCTTTCTTTTCTTTAGTCGTTTACAACAGAACGCGGCCATATTTGGTCAACAGATTGCCCAGCTCCTCTGATGGCCGCTCGGCTTTCAAAGCGAACTCATTAACTAAGACTCTGCAACGTGACTTGAAAGTGGGCGACTGGTTGGCTTGAACATGGACGGTGCAGATAAAAGACAATGCTTCACCCACTGCAGGCCAACAGGACGTTGGCAGCCTGGACGAACTCCACACTGACCGCTTTCTCAGAGACCGAGAGCGCAGTTTGCAGCGTTGTTACTGAGCAACCAAAACCTTTTGGCCGTCAGAGACAGTGCTGTGCTGTGGTCCCTTTCATTAGATGAAGAAAAAGAACCAACAGTACTGACCAGTGTAGAAAAGCCTGACCTATTGTTGTGTTACATAACTATGCTGAAATGAACAACCAGCTTCAATCACCGAATCAGAGCATGAAAGGTTACCTTCGTTGTGCTTGTCAAAGTTTCTAAAGAGGGTCGGTTCCCTCATTCTGCATGACTTGACACTCTCTCCGGCTAAGGCCACATAATACCCTCTGACACCGGCCTCACTGCTTCACTTCTCAGTGACTTATTCCTGTGTTGTGTGTGTTATCTTTGCTACCATGTTCGCGTTGGACTACACAGACACCTCCGAGTGTTAGGGTTGAATTAATTTTTCACAGTCCTTCATATTTTGCCGTTTGTATCAGGTTATCGATTAATCAGAAGCGGAAATCATGGTGGTCAAACAGCCAGTATCTCTAAACCGGAAATGAAACATGTTGAGTTACAAAGGGCCTAAACTCGCATGCATTCATGAGGAGATAGGAGACGCTAAGATTTTCAATGACCAGAGTGAAAGAATACGGAGTGTTTTTGTACAGAGGTAAAGATATACGTTGTTAAAAAGTTCAACAACAATAAACAATGAAAATGCTAAAAAATGTACCTGGAAAAAACATACAAGCCCATATCATCACTAAAAGCAGCTGTTTGTAATCTGACCATGTAAATGTATCAATTTGCATCAAACTGTGTCTTGAGGGAGCATGTGCTCCTTTTGTAATGACTTAAATAAGTCATTTACATAATACAAAGAAATTCACCGCCTGAGTTAAGATGTACTTAGAAATTTCAGAAATGGTCTTGGTAGAGCAGAGGCAGAATTTCGAGAGGAAAAAAATGCCCTAGCTCTCTCTATTCATATTTTGAGTTTTTCTTTTTTGAACTTGTTGCTCTTTTTTTCAAATATTTTTGTCCCTCTCACATGCTGTACCTTTCTTTTTTTTTTCTCATTTAGTCCAAATCACACAGTCCACTATTATGTTTGGCTTATTTTGTTATCTAAAATAATTTTTATGTGGCACTAAAAAGGTCTGAAGTACTAAAAAGAAAACGTCAATAGTCAAATTGTTCGGTTTGTTATGAGAAAAAAAAAGGACGAAGAAGAAAAGTAAATCCGGGTATTTGGACGCTGTTAGTTCCCATGAACGTGAAGCCGTCTCCGGCGGTACTTGATGTACGTTGGTCAGGAGCACATGACCAGGGTTTTCCTCTCTGACGTATCACCGACTAGAGGAGACGTTGCAGCAAACTCGGTGCCGCTCATCACGTACACAGGATGCAGGCATCCCACCGCAGGTCCTTTTTAAGCTATCTAACCCTAACGTCTCATCCTTTTCTATCAAAACCAGACGTTTTTGACGGTTTTGGCCCTTCCACAGTGGTAAATACTTTAAGGTGTATAATTTACTGTTGCCCCTTCCACTTCGTGCCAATGACCTCATCATTAAAATGCACCGGGCAGTGACAGAATTTACTGCTAACCTAAATTTGTAATAAGTTACCATGAAACGGATTCGTGCAAACAGGAAAAACCGGCACGTTTTGACCTTGACATTGCTGAACTGATGTCACAAGAGTGCTTACAAGTAAATTATGGTTAGCGAGTTAGCAAGAAGTGTCATGTTAGCCTGCTAGCTAACTGCCCGACTTCCTTAACGACTTGTACACAATGTACAGTTAAATTGCTGTACTGTACTTTTCCATTCTGCCCTGAGCTGACACGTAGAGCGACATTAAGGCCTCCCTGCTTTTCAGCATCACACTGGTGAAAACGTGTATTTTCGCCCTCTACGGGCCTGTTCATACTCACACTGATACATCTATGAAATTCTATCTGTGAACGTGGGTTTACCTTGAGCATCCCCTCCGCTTGTCAGTACAGCGATGGCTTTCCCCGATCCCGACAGGTTCTCAAAGAATATTTTCTTACTGTCTGGCTGCGCCATTTTCACGGTATTTATTTCAGGCCAATTCGAATAAGAAAATATTCCGAAGGGGGGGCCGCAATATTGTAACTTTGTACCGAAATGATGAAGGGCAACAGTCCTCGGCCCCCTCTGCCTATGATATGCCCGCTGTGCTCTCCTCCCTCTTCCGCAGATATTCGCTGATTTGCATCAACTGAGCGTAGGCAGATACTGGCAGAACACTGGGCCAATCACATATTTCCAAGGTGGCCTCAGCCGGGGGTTGAACCAATCATAAGAAAGTTATCCTTTGGTAGGCGGGTTTACCGGTAAGGAAGAAATGTGCGTTGTTCATGCTAAGTTGTTGAGGAAAAGTAGTTTTTTTTACCCTCTAATTGCCCCGTCGCTTTGATATGATGAAATCATCTGAATGGCGAACATAACTCACTTTCTCAAGCTTAACGGTTAGTCTGTGTCATTATGGTATAGAAACGCTACGACTGACAATAAGTAGTGGCAGTAAATACGCCATTGTTATTATCATGATCGTTTTTATGCACACGGTGCATCAAAGTGTGAAACAACGCGCAATAAAAACATAAATGCCATTCGCACGCATTTAAAGAAACACAAGTCATCAAGGACGTCTATTAAATATATTTTCGTCAGTCGTCAGTTTCCCAATTGTTCAAATTTTTCGAACTGCCCTTTTGTAGTTGTTTTGTGGCGGTGGTTTTATTGTGCTTTTTGTACCTATTAGAGTATGCACCTGTTCGTACACCCTATAATGGAGACCAGTGACCCTGTTTGTGTCTTTTAATGTTTTATTTGAAGCTCTGCTTTAGTGTTACATCTCATGTTATTCTTGTTTTTAATGTTAAACAGTGTTAAATCTATTGATATTTATTTTATTTTATTTTTTCTTCTTTGATATCTTTGTACGATAGGGGTACTTTTTGGGCACCTATGAAACTCTTTATTGTGCCGGTAGTCTTTTTTATAATAATTCTTTTTCCAATAATACTTCAAAATCTCTTTGCCACACAACAACAGCCTACTCATTTTTATACATTTCATACATTTAAGTTGTCGAGTCTTTCTCTTCCTCACTTCTTCAGGCCATACTGCACTGAACTGAGTTTCTTTCAAAAATCTTTGCTGATATGAATTTTTGACAGCTGTTGATTCTGAATATATGCTTTTCAAATTTGTCAAATTGTCGGAAGCCACCATTGAACACTGTTGCTACCTGAGGACATCTGTCACACTCTTTGCTCGTCCCTTTCAGATGTTTGCATCACCTCCAAGACAGAATGAGTTGAAAATCCAAATAACACATAAAAGAGGACATGGATTTTGGCTAAATGTCACCATCATGTGGACGTTTGATGAAACTACAAGTTTCAGCAAAAAAAAAAAAAAAAGAATCAAAATGTTGCTACATCTACAAATGGTGAGATATATTTACAACTACTGTTTTAATGTGTCCTTATTTTTTGGCGAAATCCAGTCAAAGTGTTTTTTTAAGAATTCTCTTTTTGTGCACAACATAAAAAGGTAAGTCACAAAGCAAAATCTACAATTTGTCCTGTTCCGGAATAAACATTTAGATATGGTCAAACAGTACAACCCATATAACATTAACAGTATTATTGTTTAAAAAAATAAATGAGTGAAGACAAGATTGAACAAAAAAAAAGAAATATTATATGCATGACTAAATGGGCATTCAAATTTAATTTTAAAGCTTCTGTCCTTGTCTGCTGTATAAATTGCTTATACAGTTATATAGTTGAAGTTATAATTGCCAGAACAACAGATTGAAGTGTACTTGAGACTATCAGTCTTTTAACATATCTAGAATTAGTACTGTACACACAGAACTGTTGGTACTTCATAGTCTGACATGCAGGAACATCATCACAGACATATCACTACAGATACTTGAATCAGTCAACATTTGTTCATGTAACATGCATGCACATGTCACACGGCAGACAAAACAAAGAATGATAAAACACATGTAATGAATACAATGGAACACATCCAGCACCCTTTCGAAGTCATCAAATGTTACATTTTAAGTAGAAAAATGCATTTCAGTTTTCCCAATGTAGAAAATAGACTAAACTCAGCCATAAATTCAAACAAATGATCTAAAAAACACTGAGTTAAACAGTTCAGTTCAGTTCAGTTCAGTTTATTCGAACAACAAAACAATATAAGATGTTTAAATACAACACAACACAATGAATACATAAACCATAATAAATTGTTCGAAAAGGAATGGGACGAAGTATAAACTTTTAAGTTTCCCATCCCTAATGATTCAAGTGACCTAAGTTGCTCATTTAACTAGGTATTAATCTACCTGTTTTTTATCTTTCCTCTTCTACATATTTATCCAAAAGTAATTTTTTGTACCTTCTCTTAAACAAATTTATGTTCACACTCTGCTTTAAACACGGCTGTAAACGGCAGTTATTAAAATGAATTTGATTTGAACACAGTGGGCTTTAAATGTAACAAAACTTTAGCAAACTTAATTTCTGGACAAGAATTTTCAAATGTCAGAAGATTCAGATAATTGTTAAATGCCAGTTTTGTATCCATATAATACATTGATCTTGGGGGGGGGGGGGGGGGGGTTTTTTGGGGGAAAGATAATTGTGTCAAGAGCTAGTCTACCCCACCAAAAAAAAAAATAGTTTAAAAAAAACAAAACATATAACCCCACAAATGACAAGTTTTCACTCTTATTTCTGTTTTTCGATCTTCTGCCACTCAGAGCTAGAATTGCCTCCCTTACATGAGCACGTCTACCCCCTCGGGCGCTTTCAGTGATCACACACTCTCATTCGACAAGGCTGCTGCCAAGATGGCTTTAGTGGAGTTCTCTGAAATCTACGCTGCCAGCTGGAGACTTGACGCTGGGCCCCTTCATTTGTCTCTTATCTGTGCTTATCTTTTTTACGGTTCACATCGAAAGCTGTCAGAGAATGCCATCAGTCACAGGATACCATTTGAAAGTGAAAAGGTTTAATCCCCTGACAAATTGGACAAGTTAAATACGCAGCAAACGTATGAGTTTTATCTATGAAACTGCAACAGATTGTATACAGGATTGCAAAATTACAGCCTGCAAAATTAAGGGTTTAAGTGGCAGGTACGTTTTCAAGCTTCCAATTAAACTAATGACAAGAAGGGATTGAAACAAGACAGTATGATCCATCTCGTTTTTGCCTCTGCTCCATTCTATTCAGTTCATCTTAGAAGTGTGTAATGGGAAATGTGGGGCACCATTAGATAAACTCAAATAATTGAAAATTAATATGGTCAGGTTTGGATCATTAGTTTGATGGCTTCAATCGTCTCTCTCGGCGTCTCCATGCCTGTAATTGTAAACTACATTCGAACTGAGCAAAAATGAATTGTTTAACATTGGAGTTTTATTATTGTTGCTTAGCAGCCATTGATTCATTTTATCCAAAGCGTTTATCTGCCTTTGCATTTTCAGAACAGCAACATCTGGCACTCTATGCACACCGGTCGCTGTCCCACAGAAAGTTTTCCAACATTTCTGTAATGTGCAGTTCTTTGTCGGATTTAGATTCACTACGGTGTAAGCCGATTGTTATCTAAGATGAACGAATGTGCATTTTGCTTAGTTATATCACAGTGGACAACTTTCAGAGGGGGCACATTTTATCGTCAGTAAACCCGGTTTTCCAAGAAATACCTATTTTTGTTGTTGTTTTGGGTGCAGTTGGGTGACATCTTATACTGCACCAGTAATATAAATTTCAAGATATTTAAGATGGTCTTTATAGGCCTTTATTGCACGCGTGGCAATAACATATTTATTTGAACAAAGATAAGTTTATCAGTAGCAAACAATTTTTTGACTGCTGACACTGTTAATGTGCTAATAAGCTATCAAACAGTGCTAACATCATGGCCATTTGCATTTATAATGTATAGCGTTTAGGAATGTGTGTTTTCTGTCTACAACTAGGAATATTTACATATATTTACACTTAAATGTCATTCCATACACACTGATAGTTAGCTTGCAGACATTGATAGTTAACATTAATGAATTGAAACTGAGGAAGAAGGGAATAAGGTTATCTAAATATGTAAATAAAGGATGAATTTGACCTAATAAGTGGACATATCAAATTTATTCAGATTTAACATTGTATAAGATGGGTCTAAGGAAAGAAAAGAGGATGATTAAAGTCAGAAAGCTAAAGCTTAATATGTAACTGAACACTGAATATTGAATTGAAATTCATGACAAAGCTAGAAAGACAATGTAAATGCCTCAGCTGGTCACAATTAAATACATTTTATTTTAACTTGAACAGCATAATGTTTGGACCATTCGTAGCTAGACACTGTTAATTTTAATAGCTTTCAATCGTGTTCATAAAATATACAGATCCAGCAAAAATAGTTAATTTGTCCTACATCTATTTGAAAATAGTTTAGAGATACTAATAAGCCCCGGGCCAAATTGGAAATAAAAAGTGATACGCAAGTTAATCACCAATATCAATATATCACATGTTTGAAACATTATGGTTTTTACTATGATGGTTGCAGCAATATTTTGGTTGAAGACCAATTAAACTGTTTTGCAATATACAATCTGAATGAAATGCATTGTTACTCAAATCGCCGACACAGTTTGAAACTGATTGTAAACTATTATCTCCCAGCAGAGGTCACTCATGACCCCAACCAGTGTCCCAGCAGCCATCTGTCCATTAGGCAGAAGCTCAGTTTGTCAAATTACATTTACTGCTTGGTCATTTTACACCCCAAAACCCAGGTTCCTTATTGCATTGCTCATTACCACTTGTGTCCCAGGGGAAATCATGTGCCAATCCGAGCAGGTTTCCACAATATCGCCTCGCATTGATTGTTTGTTTATTGGCTGCAGGTTGTCATTTAGATTGGTTTCTTTTTGTTAGGATTAGGTTTTAGCAGATTTTGTGACCCAGAGGGACAGAGCACAATCATTAGCCATTCCCAGGAGGAAATGCTGCCACTAAAGTCGCACCGAATGGAGCAAGTTGTTGCAAAGCTTTATTTTCTTTTCCCTTTTCAACTGCAAGTATATACGGAAATATTTGCACCCTGTCACAGTTTCAGCTGTTTTTCAGAATTAAAAATGCTATTGTATCGTGCTATTCATAGGTGTATAATAAGAACCTCTTCAATAGAGGGAAAATGTAGAATCATTTAAAAATTGTACAAGTTTATTTGAACTTTTGACACAATTCAGGAATTCCACAACCAAACAGCCCGCTTGGATTTGATGGTATTTAGGTGAAAGTGGATAATCTTGTCTTAAACTTACTTGCTTAAATGTTAAACTAAATGGTGCACACAGCAATGGGCACACCAGTAGGCAACTTGGGGTTAGTGCCTTCTAACCAACCTTCTACTCAGTAAGAAACTGTTCTTTCTCCCCAAACTGCATCCGTCAAATCAATGCCTGAGGGCTCTTACTCCAAAAGTAGTGAGCAATGCGTAATTAAAGAGTCATAATGTCCATTGGACTTTAATTTTGGGATAAACTGTAACAATTCATAATAATTCTCAGGTGCCATATTGGCAACATGCTTTCTAAAAACAAGTTGTAATTCCAGACATGTTACATCTTGTTTTGTGTTTAGATATTTATATTCATGAGCTTGTTTACATGAAGGTATTGTTGAAACGTATTTTATGTTTCAGAAACTATTCCCAAACCCTCTGAATTTTTGTTCCGCATTGCTAACTGTTCTGGGAATATAGGCCATGCGCTTTTCCTCACAATCTGGCAAGATAGGCGAGAGAACAGCCCCAACCACTGGAAGTCGAGGCATCAAAACGTAGACAGAGGGGAAGCTCAGCATTTTAATGAGTCAGCATATTTGTGACAGCATAAGTGTTTTAGCTTAGTGGAATGTGGACTCGCAGGCTTTTTCCCCTTAGTTTTTTTTTTTGTTTGTACATTTTTGTCCCTTTTTCAGCGGGGCATTAAATGGTGTTCTTATCGTTACATATCACAAATGAAGGAGCCATAATGATTTAGCGTTCCATAGAAGGAACGCCATTCGTCCATCACAGGTATATATATATACAGGGGTTGGACAATGAAACTGAAACACCTGGTTTTAGACCACAATAATTTATTAGTATGGTGTAGGTTCTCCCTTTGCGGCCAATACAGCGTCAATTCGTCTTGGGAATGACATATACAAGTCCTGCACAGTGGTCAGAGAGATTTTAAGCCATTCTTCTTGCAGGATAGTGGCCAGGTCACGACGTGATGCTGGTGGAGGAAAATGTTTCCTGACTCGCTCCTCCAAAACACCCCAAAGTGGCTCAATAATATTGAGATCTGGTGACTCTGCAGGCCATGGGAGATGTTCAACATCACTTTCATGTTCATCAAACCAATCTTTCACCAGTCTTGCTGTGTGTATTGGTGCATTGTCATCCTGATACACAGCACCTCCTTCAGGATACAGTGTTTGAACCATCGGATGCACATGGTCCTCCAGGATGGTTCGGTAGTCCTTGGCAGTGACGCGCCCATCTAGTACAAGTATGGGGCCAAGGGAATACCATGATATGGCAGCCCAAACCATCACTGATCCACCCCCATGCTTCACTCTGGGCATGCAACAGTCTGGGTGGTACGCTTCTTTGGGGCTTCTCCACACCGTAACTCTCCCGGATGTGGGGAAAACAGTAAAGGCGGACTCATCAGAGAACAATACATGTTTCACATTGTCCACATCCCAAGATTTGCGCTCCTTGCACCACTGAAACCGTCGTTTAGCATTGGCACGAGTGAACAAAGGTTTGGCTGTAGCAGCCCGGCCGTGTATATTGACCCTGTGGAGCTCCCGACGGACAGTTTTGGTGGAAACAGGAGAGTTGAGGTGCACATTTAATTCTGCTGTGATTTGGGCAGCCGTGGTTTTATGTTTTTTGGATAAGATCCGGGTTAGCACCCGAACATCCCTTTCAGACAGCTTCCTCTTGCGTCCACCGTTAATCCCGTTGGATGTGGTTCGTCCTTCTTGGTGGTATGCTAACATTACCCTGGATACCGTGGCTCTTGATACATCACAAAGACTTGCTGTCTTGGTCACAGATGCGCCAGCAAGACGTGCACCAACAATTGGTCCTCTTTTGAACTCTTGTATGTCACCCATAATGTTGTGTGCGTTGCAATATTTTGAGCAAAAATGTGCTCTTACCTTGCTAACTGGACCTTCACAGTCTGCTCTTATTGGTTCAATGTGCAATTAATGAAAATTGGCCAGCAGGCTGGTCCAATTTAGCCATGAAACCTCCCACACTAAAATGAGAGGTGTTTCAGTTTCATTGTCCAACCCCTGTATATATGTGTGTGTGTGTGTGTGTGTGTGTGTGTGTGTGTGTGTGTGTGTGTGTGTGTGAGTATGTGTGTGTGTTTGTGTGTGTGTGTGTGTGAGTATGTATGTATGTTTATATTTAGAAGATAGTACAGAAAAAGTTTTCTTTCAACATTTGATATTCTTGGTTCTATTGTGAAGAGAACTTGAGAACTTAATTTCAACATGTTTTTAATCTAATACATACGCTTTATTATGCATTTTTAACATTAGGTTTATAATCAATGCATACATTTTGGCATTTGATGATAACAATAGTAATATATCTTCACTCCTACATCTCTGAAGTTAATGGACAAACACAAAAGGTGTGTTTTTCTGTTGAAAAAAAATTCATTTGAAAAACTAATTTCCACTTTATTTCTCTCTTCTACATTAAGACGAGAGCAATTGGAATGAAAATGGTGTTTAAAATGTGCAGAGGCATGAAGAAAAATCCTCCATGAGCAGAATATTATTGTGCTTGTCGTCCATGTCTGCTGATGTGATGCGTCATTTAGGCTGATGCATGAGACTTGTTAAAATCCAGCTGCTATTAAAGATGTCTGATAGCGGGGCATTTTACAGCTGATTTTGACACGCAGCACACACACTAACTACACTCGTTAGAGGAAATGAGAATAACTTTAAAGAGTTTAATTGAGGGTATTATTATTAACACTGCAGGTACAAAACTGGGGTTAATTGAGGTCACATTTGGCACAAGGGACATATATTTGCATCAGCAAATCACAAAGACGTAGGGGAAAAAAATGCGGAGAAAAGTAACAAAAGAGTACAAAGGGACGGTTTATGATGTTGGGTAATAGCATAAAGGTTGTGAACTGATTTCTTTTCCTCTGTGATTGCCACACAGGAACAAACGAGTGAGCTGCCAATCTGCTGAACTGATTTCGGGGGGCCTCAGGTTCCTGATTAATGAAATGTGGGAGGACAAAAAAAAAAACGACTGTGAGCAGTGCCACAATCCCTCACTGCTTTTTTCTGATTGGGCTAATCACCCTATTGTCCCCCAGCACTTTGAATCTGGGATTTTTGTCGACAAGACGAAAAAGGTTGAGGAAAGGAAGTGCATTGGTAAAAAAAAAAAACACAAAAAAAACAACTGCATTTTCTTTTGTCGCCTTCATCCTCCCACCATCTCCCCCCCCCCTTTCTCCTGTTTTGAATCTTGCACCATTAGCTCCAGTTTTTCTATAACGCCTCATGTGTCATCCATCTAGCTCACTTTAATGGCAGCCTCATAATTATTTAGATGATTATGTGTTGCAAGCCATTTAGCATGCTCAATGACACATGTGTAATTTATTTGCTGCTGCAGCCTCTCGTACAGGAACAGAGGCGAGAGCTGGATGTGGCTGATGGTGGAGTTGCCGCCGCGGTGGTCCCGGTAGTGAAGCAAATCAGAGCCGAAATTGTTTGATAAATTGCCGCTGTTGATATAATATCCTATGCCACACCGAAGAGCTAATGTGATACAAATAAGGTATGCTTTGTGTGGCGTCGGAGTCCGACTTCTTTTGCTCGGGCTAATGGCGTGTGTCCTGGTTGACCAGTGAACCCGTATGACGGACCGCGCCATTGAGCAGGCTATTAGGACACGATAATGGAGCAGAGCAGCCTGCTGCCGAACAGGTCCTCATTTCCCCTCAACTTCTGCAGAAGGAAAATGGGAAAAACGCTAAAAAGCTATCGCCAAACTTCAGAATGCGTTGCAATTTTTGAAGAAAAATAATGAAAAATTCCAAATTAGCAAGAAAAAAGAAAACTGATTTCAGTTGAGTTCATTCGTGTTTGGATTTATTTGGAGAAAAGTGTGATGTCGGGAAGCACAAAGACAAAAGTAGCAACAAAAGCTCCAGAGCTTTGTGTGTTTTTGGGTGCTGTGTGTGAGTGCATCAGTGTTAACTGACCACTAGAGGGCAGCACAGGCTCATTGAACAGGAGTTGGGCACTGAGCTTTTTAATTCCATCAGTGTTTATTGCTCTTAAAACAGTGTTTCAGACTGCTGTTGTGGCGCTTGTCAGTGCTTATCTGTTTATTCCGTTCTTTAGCTGATGTATGACTAAGCACAGACCAAAATTGTGGAATTGTAGACAGACCTTATAGTGAATTATATTTGAAATTTGTCATATTTTGAATATATGAGTAATCAGGAAGGAAAGCAGTGGTTGTGTTTAAAGGCCTCTTCTACTCAAAATGTGTTTTTCTTTGGATCTGACTTTTGCAGACAGGAGAAAGCTGCTCTGAACTGTGTGAAATATATCAATTGTTGTATTAGACATCTTTTAGAAAGAAGGAATATTTCAAGATCGATCGTGCAATATGCTCATATTTGGCACGGAGGAGCACAAAGTGTGTTTCTCGGCTTGACAAGCACAAGTTTGTGCTTGCGTGGGGCCTCAGCTTGCTGACACCGCGTCGGTTCGCCGTGCGCTGCAGCTGGGTCTTGACACGAGCTGAAGCCTGTCACGGCGCTCCGGGACCGCTCTGTCATCTCCGGCATCTGCCCCGACTTCTTGTCGGAGAAGCTTCTGGTACAATCATATTCTTTGGTCGTCAGCACCTGGTGTTCCTGTCTGCTTCCCTCACCACACGGCAACCTCAACCTCAGCAAACATGTACACATGCACACACGCATACACACACACAGGGCGCAGTTTTAACCACCAGTATCCTAGAAACAGGTGAGCACGATGTCATTTTGACGTCCTCACTTCAAAATTCAAACCGTGCTTCAGTAATAAGTGCCTTTATTAACATGTTCTGGGGATTAGCTCTGATTTAAAGAGGTTTGCCTTCCTTTATCAGACAATCCAGCTTTATTTTTTATTTATTTATTTTAATTAAAAAAATAAGATCAAATAAAATAAAAAAGTAAATTCAAATAAAAATAATAAAATAAAATAAAATAAAATAAATAATAATTAAAAAATAATAATAAATAAATAAATCAATAAAAAAAGACAATCCAGCTTTAAACACAATCAACTTCTCTAAATTTATTACACGAAAGGCCAAATACTACATGAAAAAAAATACACGAAAGAAACAAAGATGATCATTTTGACCTTTTTCTACAATATTTTTGTCTCCAAAAATGTCAGGATGGTGAACCGTATTTACATGAACGAGGGGGGAGCTGTGCCACATTAAAACAAAAGGCAATCAAATCTTACGAAATGTTATTCTGTTTACAACAGTTCCTGGTTCACATCCCTGCTGTGACCCTTCTGTGTGGAGTTTGCATGCTCTCCCTGTGTATAAACGGGTTCTCTCTGTGGAATGCTGGCTTCCTCCCACCGCCCAAAATGACAAGCCTGTTAGTTAACTGAAAACCCTAAATCAGGGGTGTCAAACTCCTGTCCACCAGGGCCGCTAACCTGCAGGTTTCAGACATTTCCCTGCTTCTGCACACCTGATTCTGATCAAATTGGATCTCCTCTGGACATTGTGGAGCTTTGCCTGCTAATGGCCCTTTGATGTGAACCAGGTGACTCCTCCAAAACCTGCACCTGTGCTCTAAATTAATCATAGAAGCGACCCTGGATTGGAGTAAGCGGATATAGAAAATTGATTATCTTCACTTTATTTTGACAGCAGAAAAAAGAAGACATTCCAGCGTTTCCTGTTCTTTTAACAATTAGCAAACATCTGGGAACTTTGAAAACCAGTTGGTGGATCTTTGGGGATAAGCTTGCAGTTTCTACCTTATCTGATAGAGATTTCTATCTTGTCCACAGCCCTGGACCTTCATCATCATAAAAAATGTATTTGCCATGGATTCCCTGCAATCCTGATTGCTTCAAAATGTTCTGCATGGTCCGTCTTCTCTTTAGTCCAGTGTCCATAGAACAATTTCCTACTTTTTTCTATGTCCATTTGAATGAACTTTGACCCAGAAAGAACAACAGGCTTTCTTTATTATGTTTCAAAAGCCTTAACATACATTTATGGTAGGTGCTAATTTCACAGAGAGTCATTTCTGGAGTGTTCCTGAGCCCAGGTAGTGATTTCCATGACAGAATTGTCTTTGTTTTTGCTGTAGTGTCACCTGAGGGTTTGAAGATCTCAGGTACCTAACATTGATTTTTCGGCTGTGTTCCTCGTACACAGAGATGTTTCCACAGAGCCCACATCAGTCAGCAATATGATCTTCTACCGCGGATCCAATATGAGGAGTGTTTGCGTTCTTCATTTTGACAAACGTTCTGGAGTTGTTCTCTGTGGTTTAGAAAGATAGAGAGAGACTGGTCAGCTTTACTGCTTCACTTCATAGAGGCTCTGATTTTATTCCCAATTATGCTACTGGCCTGCTATTAATTACCACCCTGAAATATAATGTTTTCCTAAAGCTGTTTCTTTTTTGTTATCAATTATTCAAATTGCATACAGTATCTGAGTTTTTTTTTTATTTCTACTTTCCCACAACAGAATAAATAAGCATATTCATATAAATGTTGAGGGTTTTAGTTAACAGTATAACATCAGACTGACTGAAATAATAAATTCAAACCAACCAATAAATTCCAAACCAGTGTCTTGAAATTTTCATTCCATAGGCTCAGTCCAAGTTTTCATTTGCCTCTGAGTGTTCAGAGACATTATCCACCAAAAGGGAGGATTAAAACACAGAATCCAAAATTCAGGATGTTAAAGTTATTATCAGGCGATTGCAGAGGAAAAACTAAAAAAGTAAAGAAGATGGAAGTCAATATATTCCCCGATCTCAAGCTCTAGGGAAAGCAACTTCTTCCTCAAAGGGAGTGTTTTTGAGTTTTGAGAAGAGAGAATGCTAACCGAGGGAAAGCTCGGCAAGTCTCCAGAGGAATTTTCAAATCCATGATGTGTACCCCCGATGTCCCTAATCTGAGCAAGGTGTCTGTGTGCCTTTGCAAATCATAACAGTGTTTTTCCTTTAATATCTAGCTTTGTCTTGTCTGTTATCCAGGATGACTTTGCCTTTGGATACTCCAACAAGGACAAGCTGCCCCCATCAGCACAGCTCCTGGGATCAGGGAGCATTTCGAGTCCCCCAACTGCAAAAAAAAAAAGGTATTGATTAATAGGGATAAAAGAGAGAAATTAAAGAAACACTTGCTTTGGTCCCCTGAGTTAAGCAAAAGCATTTTAACCTTATTTCTAGACGATGGATTGCTTTTATCATTTTAAACTCTACTGCCTTGAATGATCATTGTGTGTTGATAGAACCTCAGAATTGATCAATTAAAAACAGATAAGAAAAAATCAATTAAAAATTTTAAATGAATAGCATACAGCAGAGCCTTGAAAATTTTAAATAACATGATAGTGAACTAAACTTAACAATATATATATATACATATCTGTTGGGAAAAACGCCCTGAAACTATACATTTCATTCAACCCCTGTCATATCAAAGAAACCCCTCCTTTTCTTCAATCCATCAAGAGCTCAAACACTGAAAAAGAGGAAAAGCCGTCGAATTAGAAAACAAAAGGCTCGACGAAAGAGGCGAGAAGGAGTACTTGGATTCCCACAAAGAAATCCATTCGGTGGATTCAGGGCTTCCTCACGCTCCTCCTCTCCTTCAAAGTGAATTTATACCATTTACCAAAGACGTGCACCTCCTTCTTGTGCTTCAGCAGCTCGGATATGTGCTTTAACAGGAAAAGGAAGGTATCTGTGCGCACCTTCACGTTCCAAACAGTGGAGGTAAATTCAGCCTCTTCAGACGTTAAACAGATTTTTTTTTTTTGTTTTCACCAAATATCTAAAAAGGAATAGAGGAGTCGCATGTCTTTTCCTCATCACTATTAATTAATGCTTAAATGATGATTGAAAGTTCTTTCACCTGCTTGTAATGGAGATGATTTAGTCTGCTGATTGAAGTCTCTCAATCAGCATCTTACTCTGTAATCAACACCTTGATTGTGACATGCAAACATACAGTGTTTCTCACCCTCCCAACCCCATTCTAAATATCATCTTCCTATTTATTTCAATTAATCAGTCAATGATGTTAAGGTCAGTATCCGTCATATTGTTCCTTTTCTTCTCCGTGCAGCCTGAATCAGCACCGCTCCACCGCCTCATCAAAGCACACTTAGAGTAAGTAGAGGTTGATGACCTTTGGCGTCGTGTTTTGTCAGTGATTGATTGGTAAGTCAAGAGGCAGCAAAAGCTGTTAACTCCTCAAAAAAAATCTCCCATGCCCAAGGCTGAGTCAGAAATTACTCATCAGATTTGAGTCGGATCCAAAATCCAGAGGGAGGGTAACACAAAGTTACTCCAAAATTGTGTTGAGTTGCTGGTGCTTAGTTGAAGAAGAAAATGCTTGTCCTCATTTTTCTATTTTAAAGAAATACAGAAGATTTCGATCTAACATAACCTAAAAATGTACCCCTGGAGGGTCAAATGTAAAAAAAAAACAAATCCAAACTATTAGCTGATCTCCAAACACTCAGTATTGACTCTGATTTAAAATAATCTGTTCGCATTTCAAGTTTCTTTTCTTTTTTTAATTCAATTTTAGAGAAGGAGGCTACAAAACAAATCATCTTTTAACTTTAAAAACATGATGAGAGCAATAGGTTTTTTGTTTGTCTTTTCCAAGAGTTATCATAAGTAAAGATTATCAGAATGGTCCTCGGCCCGAGCCCTGCACATGTACAACAAGACACGCGGATCTTTTATCAAGCTTTAAAAAAACCACACTGCCAGAAACCACCAACAATTTGAAGAAATAAAGTAGGATAATGTTTCATATACTAACAACAATAAGATCACATTTGATGAAAATAACTGCTCTTAAAAATACTAATAGAATTAATAACACTAATAAAATACAATGTTTTTTTATTATACTGTGTGTGTATATCTATATATACAGTATATATTTGTTACAGGCAGTTGGTCTCATGTACACAGGAGGCATGTATAATCCTCACCCATTGTATGAATTGCACTATAAATACCTTTAGAAAATTGTTTTATATACTTTTACCTTTTGGATTATTTTTTATACAAATAAAGTCAAAAGGAGCTTTTTGACATGAGTCGCCAAACTTATCTTGTTTACTGGGTTTTCCAGGTGAATGTTCGCATTTTGTTCTGCAGAAAGTAAATAAACTGATAGAATTAAAACCTCAACTCCAAATAAACACCATCAATAGTCTAAAATCAAAGCATGTGGGCTCTTGTAAAAAAAAAAAAAAAAGCAGCTATTGCTGAATTAGACCCAACTAAAGATTTTCTAAACAGATAGTAATTGAGATTTGCCAACATCTATTTCAGACTCTTAGGGCTTACACCCCCTGGCTTGTGTTGTCAAAATCCAGCTTTCTATCCTGGCTCTAAATCCAAGGCCAGGTCACTGTGATTTGGTCCCTTGGAAGGATAATGGTGAGATACTGATTACCTGACAGAGGGAAATGAGACCACGGCCAGTGTTAGTGGGTTTTTTCCAAATCTGAATTGACAAGGCGGAGGTGGGTGGTTAGGTTCAATCCACTATTGCTGATGAGCAGGCTGATTTCCATTAACCTAGAGCCTCCAGATCAAACACACTGTTCCATGCTGCTGCTGCAGAGAGGAAGAGAGAGGCTGGCTATGCCACCAAACTTTTATGACACAGAAAGTCTGCTTAATGGGCTGGAAGACTCTTCCCATTTAGCCCTGTGCAGACAAAAAAAAAAAAAGAAAAAAAAAGGAAGCTGGTCGGTGTTCAGGAAAAATGGCTGCTTCCAGTTAAACTCCCCAGTGGATAGCAAATTAGGAAATTACGAGCAGAGCGATCAATCATGGAAGACCGTGTGCTCTGGCACGAAACTTCCCAGTATTGTCTAAGATGTGAAGACGAATAGTGATGTAACACCTCATCAGGTGCATCACCGCCCGTCCCATTAGTGGGACTAGACGGGGGAGGTTCACAGAGTCGATTCTTGACAGACTCAGAGACTCTTTCACGCGCTGCCACTGGTGCTATTTCTTTTTTTAGGCCGTAATCTGTCATATTTTGTGCCAAACGTCCCCCGAAAGCAAAGCGTTTGCGTTGATTCTTATTTACACCGCATCACGTCGGATGCAGTCAGACAAGAAGCCTACTGGGAATAACCAAGCACGACACGCTGTTTTAAAAAAGACCGGCGTCTCCCGGTCCTCCCTTTGTGTGACAGTCGGCGCCCCAGTACATGCGCAGACAGAGCCAGGAGCAGGAACAGATAAGAAAAAAAACCTGAAAGACAAAGCATGAATAGGTTGGAAGAAGGAGAAATATGTCATCTACGGTTTATATGTGTTTGAGGGAGGGATATTGATGGAAAGGACTCCTGACAAACAAAATGCAAACTGTCATCATAAACAATCAGACAAACCTCACAGCGGATGGTTGGGAATGTTTGATGGATGGTGACTCGATGGTGTAAAAACACAATCATAATCATTTGAGGCTGCTGGGCGATTTCTTTTTCTATTTTTTTTTTTTGGGTGAGAACACCAACAGAGGAACGTAGCAAACGCACAAATCTAATCAACCTGCAGTAAGAGGGGATCAATTTAAAAAGGTTTTTCTCAATAAGCTAAACTACCCATTGAATTTTCAATACAATGGTAGAAAAAGGAATGCGTCATAGAAACTCCTTGATGGATAGATAGATGACACTATTTGCCACAGTAAAAAACCGCCCTTAAACGAAGATTGCTCACCTTTGTGATGTTGGTATTGTGGTATCCGCAGAGTGGAAATGGCATCAATGTCAAGATCATAAACACAATCTGACACACACGTTGCTTTGACCCTAAATTCTGAAGGCCATCGTTCTTTAAAGTGATCCACCTTATCATTTGTCCCCCAAAATGGGGACGTTGGTCCAGGATCATAACCTCAGTCAAAAAAAGAAATTTTACTTCTGAGTCTAAACGGAACAATTTAAAGAAAACTTATGGCTTTAACATGACAGCAATGGTGAACGGCAAAGAAAGTTGAGTCTATTCTCAGACTATATCCGATTTATGAAAGATGCAGTTAAAATAGCAGCACCACCTTTAATATGGATTGTGACAAGGATTTATAGCTACGTTTTACATGTAGAGACAACAGTAAAGTTACAGATACATTTTAAAACACTTGCAGTCATTTAAAAAGTCATTTACAAACAAAAAAAACATCTTGTCCTTTAGTGGGTAGACTTAATCGTTCATGGATAGAAATATTGACCAAGTGTAATAATATCACGTGTCCTGGATTTGCTTAATCTTAAAATAAAGCAAGTACCAAGTCTCTGAAACCTCAAAACATCAGGTGGGTGTCCTTTGTATATTCTGAGACACTGAACCATACCCCAACCATTGCTACAGCCATAGTTTCCTCAGTTGACCTGTACCCCCTGTTCATAGCAGAATTGCATGCGTCTGATTGCATAATTGCAGAAATTTGCTCGCAAGGTGCCGAAATTTCTCTTTCCCTTTTGAAACTGGTCTATTTCTCCCAGGACACAGCCTCATATCAGCACCAACAGGCTCAGAGAGACAAGATTCTGTGGATACTGAGCATATTTTTAAAGTTTATTTTTCTTGACTATTTCTAACACCATGTTAAGAGCAAAGATACCCACTTGAGATTAGCATTTGATTTCAACCATCTAAAGGCAATGTATTCAGTGATTTTTTTTTTTAGGTGTTTAAAAATACATATTCAAAAGGTTTGATTTGGGTTTTATTCCCTAGTTTATCCAGGCAACTTGTAAAATTTCATGAAGCACTGACCCTTCAGAGCCTATGGTGTGATCATTAGTGTGTAAATATATGCGTGACGGAAAAAAAAAAAGCACTGTGTGGGCTTCAACCTGTTTAGATTACCATCTCTACAACAAAGATTTGGACATTTGTTTGAGAAATTTCTAATTCCAGTTGAAAACAGAAATTTTCATGAAGTAATTAGCCATGCAGAGATGGGGTTAATTACTTGAAAGGTGCATGAGGAGTGAGTCTAGTAAAAATAAAGTTATGAAAAGACCTTTTAACTCTGGACTCAGGCACAGATTTTCATTTTAAAATGCTGTTATTGCTGCAGTTATTGCTGAGTTCCATTAAGGTGTTAGTTGGAGTCAGTAGAACAACCAAAAATGGTTATGAGTATAAAAAAATACAATACATTTAAGTTTATTAAAGGAAAATAAATAAACACACATCCTTTCTGGAAAAGTACTTTATTTTACAATCACTTTTGCTAACTCCTCGGTCAAGAAAGTAGCTCTTGCCTGTCGTTAATTCGTTAAATGAATTTGCTAGAAACTGGTTCAAATAGTGTCAACTTATTTAAGGGCCTTAACCTACTGTTTTTGTTTTTTTTAACCTTGCTTTACACTTTATGTGTTAGAATATATCTTTATGATCCACTCAATGTGTACAATATGTTCCAAACATAAGAGTTTGTCAAATGCAGTACTTTTTATCAATATTGTGTACACATGAAAATCCTAATAGTTGTTATGAAGTATCTGGGAAAATTGTAATTTTCCGACGATTTCCGAGTACATTTTTACTGACTTTACTCGGTTATGGCAGAGATTAGGCATATTGGCTCTGTCATCCCAACCATCTGGAAAAAAAGACATTAAAGAAAATTAAAACATGCTAAGAATTAATTTCCTCTTTTTCTTATTTTGGAAATTGTGGAAGGCTAAATGAAGATCAGATGGGCACATGCAGTACAATTATCACATTTAAAAAAAAACTTTAGTGTCATTGTGGACGACAGGGAGATTGTAAGTGTAAATGTGCAAATATGTTTTTTTGTACTCTAAATGGTAATTAAAACAAGGTAAATCAAGACTGATCTTATCTGGTGAGGTGTTGAGAAAGGGCATTGAAATAAAACATATTAAGAAATTGGTTTAATTACCTATATAAGATGGGTTTGATGACAGCTTCAGATGATTCAGAGCAGTTATGTAATCACAAAACAATTCAAGAGACTCAAAATCATCCAGTTTTCAGATGTATTTCAACACATACGTTGGGTGCAAATCAATTAAAAATAATTCCCTAATGGGTTTAGCATTTGAGTAACATGCAAACCTTGACTAAATGCTGAAATGTTTTATGTGGCCTCCAAAGTGGGCACCGAGTGGTAATGCGGTAAATTTCTACCTCAGCTCAGATTCTCTGCATCGCTTCCTCACCACCCATGCATGCGCTTTTTCTAATGACTCACAAGGCCAAACATGAGAGAGGACAATTCCTCACAGACATTTCCACTCACATGGATTATTTCAGGATTGTTGGCTCCAGCAGTTTCTTTTTCCGGTGATTCATTGCACTCATTACTTGTCACCGTTTTAAGCCTTTGGACTAAATAATGGTCAGTTCATCAGAGCTCAAGTAGCTGAGGTCAGTGTAATATGGCACCCCCCATCCTGTCTTTATGTTTGCACTAAATCCTCCGTCAGGAAACGGATGAATCACACCCAAGAAATAGTTAGTGAATTAATATTTGGCT
This sequence comes from Menidia beryllina, assembly GCA_013363375.1. Taxonomy (NCBI): domain Eukaryota; kingdom Metazoa; phylum Chordata; class Actinopteri; order Atheriniformes; family Atherinopsidae; genus Menidia; species Menidia beryllina. Next base: position 921,727 of record JABUIW010000079.1, read on the forward strand.
GGTTTTTGGTAAGAGAGGGCCGGTATCAATGTGAAACAGCCTCCTGTGATGAAAATAGGCCCCCGTGATGAAAGGTGTGGGCCGGAAAATCTTTTTCATAGATTGTCTGTATGGGGTGAAGATGAGAAGTGAGGAAGACACAGAGGGGTAATGGGCAGAGAGCTAAGAGATGTCTGGGATGGCTATAGGATCAGAGAGGAAAGGAGTGTGTGCGTGTGTGTGTGTGTGAGTGTGTGCATGCAGCTGCCTGCACAAGGAGCTGCTGTAGTGGCTGTGTGCTGATCATTCATGATGGCACCTTAGAGGCCATTCTGTAAGGAAGAAAAATGAAAACTATTAAAGGCTCACTGGGCTATGTTGGCTTTGGCGTGTCAGCAATTATTAGCCGGGGACAGCAGTCTTTAGGTCCTCAGATATAGAAGAGTAGACTGTGGCAGAGGAGAGCAGGACACCACACAATGCTGTTATATACTCTGATCCACGCTGCAGAACTCTCCTTACAGCATGGCAGAGAGAGTTTTCTTTTTGGGAGTGCTGAAGTAATCTGTTTTTTTTCCTCGTGTTTTTGTCTTTTATTCGTCCTTCGAGCGTACAGCTAACAAGGCAGTGGAGTTTCTGCACTAAGATCAGCCGTCAGTCAGAGTCTGGCTGGACCTCTTTTTTTTTATTCTAAAAATCACAACTTTTACTTCTCTATTTTAAAGTGGTTTCCCCGGTCAAGCCTGTGTGCTCCCACTCTTCCCAGTTGCTTTTAATTGAATTCAAATGTATTCATTTAGTTCAATTTCTAGTGTCAAATCACAACAAATGTCATTTCAAGACACAAAATACAGTACAATTCAAGCCAGTTAGAATTCCAGTTCCTTAAATTAGTTTTTTAGCTAAAAAAATATATATATTACGCTGGATGTAGCGACAATGTGACATTGTATGACTGCGTGTTAAATATTCAGTCTAATGTTACATGTTTGCCCTTTTGTAGCCTTCGATGACCTGCTTTCACACAAATGTGACAACGTGCAGAACATGGTCATTAATTACTATCAGTAACATCGTAACACACGTTCAGTTGTATTGGAGAGAGCATGAATGTCACTTCTGTGGTGAAGTAGACTAACATGAGCTTATACAAAAGTGAATTTAGACAAAAACGTCCTAAAATCTTCAAAATCTTTGGTTACATATTGCTTGAAAAGACAACTAATTCATTGACTGCCAGCCATTTTCAGAACAGAGAGTCGCTCACTGCCAGAGTTTTTTGAGAATTTTGACTGATTTTTCAAGAGCCACAGAATAGTTTGTGCTTTGACTATGTAAACACCGAACACACCAAAAGAAAGAGCAGACTCTCTTCTTTCATCAGGAAAAAAGATTTTGTTTCTACCTTATTCCGTTCTTCTTCGACGTGCGTCTCACCGGCGCCATTTCTCTCATAGCGAACCATTGCGTTTGTTTTTATTTGCTTACAATCTATGCTAATCTCCCATCAAAAGTGGCACAGCTACCTAGAGGGTAAATTTGTTAGTCCATACTCTGTCTAGAAGCCGATATTTACGGAAAAACTTTCGCCGATCGTCCCCCAAGTCACTCGCAATTGAAAAACATAAAAGACGTCTATAGACGTCTTTGGCAGCGAACGGTCGGATTTGAAAAGACGTCTATAGACGTCTTTGGCAGCGAATGAGTTAATCTTAAAAACATATGACTTCTACTGGTTATGAAAGCAACTTTAAGTGAGATGCAAAATAGATCTAAGTCCTCTTTTTTCTGTTTAAAATTGGATCTCTAACCCTAAAAGAGAAATATTTTTGCATAGTTGGAAGATAACAGAGACATCATGTCATGCTATCTTTACATACGACCAAGTCAACCTCACAAAATAACTCATTAATCTTGTTTTTTCAGTTAAAACATTACAAACTTTAAAATAAATAAAGTAAATATGCATTCATGGAATCGATTCAAAGTCATTTGTAACTGAACGTATTGACAACGAAATGTAAAGCATAACGAACATGGGAAATGGACTGTTTTGTATTTGGAGCCATTTTCAGTGTTAATTCACAGATTAATTCACAGATTTTCAGATTGGCAAATGACTTCCCCAACTAATACGACTAAGTTGAACTAAATCCATGTTATGCTGTGTTTCAAAATGACTAAATAAATCGCATAATGTCATAACAATTTGTAGAAAAATCACAAAACCTAATATCAGAGGTTTGGGTTTCACACATGAACATAGGGCTAGATAATCATAATTGTGAACATGCAAAATATGCGTTGTATTATTTCTGACCATAAAATTGTCATGTTTGGGTAACAGCAACCCTGTTCGCTTAAAAAAAAAAAAAAAACTAAGTAACCCTGTGTTTACTGATTGCGTGAAGGTCACAGTGTAAATTAAAGCATAGCCTTGTGGTCATATTCCCATTTTGCATGATCAATCTCCTTCTTTATGGTAAATTTGGTGTCCTTGCATTTACAGCTCCTTGCTTGAAGTCGGAGCCTCCACGGACTAACCTTCATTACTCATTACTGTGTTTAAGGACGCGGGGGACCACCTGTGACACTTATAAATGACTTGCTTTAACAGTTTGCCTCGGGCAGAGCTGTTACCGGGCCTGACCAGATGGCCTGTGATCGACTCACATGGTGCAATACACAATGAGTGTGTCCATTGCCCAAGGGTTCTGTTTTTCTTTATACACATGATAAGGTGAAGGTAATGAAGTATTGCAAGCCTCACTTCCTCTGAACATACATTTATATATATTTTCTTAAACTTTCAGACATTTCTGGCGTACTTTGGGAGCTTTAAGTAATTAAACGGCCGTTAGTATTTTACCAAAATATTGCGAGTAAAATAAAACATCCTCAGTTTTACTCATTTACAGCACTTGCAAACCAAAATGGGGTCACCGGTTTGTAAATTTACAGACAAATCCCACTGAAATCGTCTCCATCTTTGTTAGAAAAACAGCTTTGTTCACAAAAGAATTGAGAGGTGGACACGGGACACAAATGGCAACATCTAGGACAGGAATCCTTCCCGGAGCGGGAAGGTGATGCAAGAGGTCAACAAATGTAAACGCCGCTGTTATTCAGGTAGTGTTAATCCCCCGGGCAATGCGATGGAGCACGCATCAATCACGGCCGTGTGTATCCAGAGGTGAACCAACAAGCATTAACCTTGAACCAGAAGTCATCGTCTGCCTCCAAATTCACATCAAACAATGGCTTCCCTTGCAGAAGTAAGAAAATAATGAAAACAACCATGTTGTGTGGAAGAATTGCATCTTGCAGAGCTTTGCGATCCAAGAACATACATAAAGTAAATAAGCAAATGTGCGAAAACGTGTATACGAAGGCAGGTGAAACAGGCTTGAGTGATTTAATGTGGTGGTGTAGAGTCTGATAGCTCCAGGTAAGATGGACGCTGCTTAGTGGACCAATGTCGCCCACCATCCATGCGGTCCGGAGGGCAGTTTAGGACAAATCTGGCCCTCTCAATCAGCTTATTGAGTTTTCTTTTTGCCGCTTTCGGCCACTCCATTGCTGTAGCAGGATACGGCATTAACTCATTCGCTGCCAAAGACGTCTATAGACGACTTTTCAAATCCAACCGCTGACTGCCAAAGACGTCTATAGACGTCTTTTATTTTTTTCAATGCGAGTGGCTTGGGG
>JABUIW010000079.1:964253-979079 GCA_013363375.1 Menidia beryllina
TGTGTGTGTGTGTGTGTGTGTGTGTGTGTGTGTGTGTGTGTGTGTGTCTGTGTGTGTGTGAGCATATGATGATGTGTGAGCCTTCAATGCGACTGATTATGCGGCTCACATGAGCCCATTTCAGATACAGCACACATTTAAACAGACAGCAGTATTTATCTATCACTTTCAATAAGACACGAGTCTAAATTGTATTAGAGTTAATTTAAGGGATCAGAAAGCTGGCTCTCACTGATCTGAAATGTCTTTCTGAGAAATTTGGCAGATGGAATTAATAGCAAACAGGACGTGACGGGGAAGTAAACTTTTGGTTTCCACTGACTCTTATGACTATTGTAAAATGTTCTGAGCTATAAAAGAGTAAAAAAGGATAACTAAAATGAAACAAACTGAAAATCTGATGCACGTCCCTTAATAATATTTGACTTTGCAGATATGTATACATGAACGCTGTTAACCCTATAATGCCAAACGTATCATATTTGATACATACGGTTTCTGAAATGTTTTGCATCTCACACCTTTTGCATAATTTATTGGTAAAAACTTTGCTAAAAATCCTAATTTACACAATTAGATATACCTGATAAGAGGGTACTACACAAAAAATAATCAACATAGTAATAAACTATTAATATTAAAATTTTATTTTTGTTTTTTCTTTTTACATATTTTGTTAAAAGGCCAGATAAAGACTTAAAACAAAAAAAGTAATTTTTATTTTTGTTTTATTCTTGGATCAGGCTTTAAAGGGTTAAACATTTTTTTCTGAAAGCCTGTAAACAAAGGGAAAAAAAGGAAAAATACAAATAAAAACCAACCGAAAAATAAAATTCCCACTGTTACTTATTTAGCAAACAACACATTGAAACAGACACTCACCATTCAGACATGATAACCTGAAACCTTTACATTTTTTATGGCTCTCTTTGGCCTTAAAGAAGCTTGTATTCTTACTCTAATCATTTACAGTTGAAACAGAAGTGTACGAAACATAACCACCTAACTTGTGCTTTGTAATGATTTTCTTTTCCTATTTCATTTGCACAAGAAGGACCAAAAGCTTTACTATTCAGTTCTTCAGTTCAATGAGGTCCCTCCCAGAAGATGCATATTAAATTGGTTGTGTCCACGGCCTGCTCAAGCCCTCCGGCCGACAAGGTAAATAAATGACACAGAAGGGAGTGAGCATGTCATTCTGTCGGCCCGCAGGCCTACACATAAACAGTTTTTTTTTAACATGGGGATCAATAATGTTGTGATGAGATAGATTATTACATTCAAAATGAACAACCCCAGGGGTGGACGCACGTTGATGGATTAACAAGAGGAGGGCTGCCATGCTTCTTTTAGCGCTTACAGGAGGGCTTACTGATTAAAAAAAAATAAATTGGCTTGTTGCGTTTTTTTTTTTTTTTTTTTTTATACCTGTGTGTCATTTCCATATTGGGAAATAGACCAAGGAACACTACGCGTGTGCATTGGAAACGGATTGTGCAATGGTTCATCGTTTTCTTCCGTGAAATCACCCTTTAAAATGCCTAGTTTTTCAAATGTAATGAAGCTACTGTTTTTTATTTTTTGTCTGGCAGATGGCTTATGTAGTTGCAAGTATTGAATTTTGTGGCACATTTCCATTGTGCTGCTTAAGCTAATCGTTTGCACTCGTCTGTCCTCCTTCTTATTCTGTCTTTACTTTGTTTGACCAAACAAAGCAAAAATGTTCACGCTTTAAAGGCCTTTTCCAGTTTTCAACTAATTCTTTTACACGTTTTGCACAAGAGGACCTTACTCGTTGCATAAATCATATTGTTTTCACTTTTTATGCCCAACAAATTCACTGAAGAACATGTCTTGATTCTCTTAAATCTGAAATCACTTTTTTTTTACCAGGTTAATCCATTTCTAACAGCTCTGCTTATTCTTTTCACCACAATAGGATCCTCAGTCCCACTCCATTATCTGTGCCTGTGTGTGTGTTGTGTATGTGTGTGTGTGTGTGTCTGTGTTTGTAAGAGTGAGAGAGAACGTTTTTTACCCTACAGCCTTTGCCAAATTCATTTGACTTCACACAGAAGATCATTTATTAAATGTTCAGTCGGTCCTTTTATTATGTATGCTTATAAAGATCGTAACGGAGATGTAATTTAATGAAATTCGACTTTTTAACTAAGCTCATGAATTTCCATAACTTTACTGTTTCAAAGAAAACCTGCGCAGGTTGAGTCTGATGTTTTATTCAGAAGAAAATGTCCATGTGGTTTAATTAACTAAATGGAATTTATCTCCTTCCACCCATCTTACAACATTGTCATTACAAAGATGTAGTAGTTCTTGGTGGGGCACCTGTAAGAATTATAGATAACGGTCATTTCTAGAATTTAATATATGTAACTTGTAAGTAATGTTAGTGAATGCAAGGGCCCCTTAAGGCAAGTGAGAGTTCATTAACTGATAGACTTCTTCTAAGTGAGCCGAAAGAGCTCTCAAATCGCACACGCTTGCTGTTAGAGGAGAAGAAGTGTGACATAATGGGAAGTTTTTATAGGGGAAAGTCTGTCTGCTGATAAGCGGCAGATAGAGGTTTTACACTTGGCCGGAGCATATCAGTAATGGCTGCTTGTGTACCGATGCCACTCGAGCACACAAGTGGAGGGGAAAAGGTAACGTTTTTTTTTTTTGTGTACCGTCTGAAAATGCCTCCGCCCAGTTTCTGGAAGAGCGGAAGTCCACCGGGAGGAGTATATCTGCCACGGAGCAGATGTACCGGTCACAGACGCTGAGGGCGCAGTCACATTTCCCCGTTTTTTCTCCACAACCGGGCAAATGGAGGGACTCTGGTGCATTATTAGACATGCTGAACTTTTGTTTAAATTAATTGAACAACAACTTGAGCAGTTCTTCAACTTCATTTAACCCTTTAAAGCCTGATCCAAGAATAAAACAAAACAAAAAATTACTTTTTTTTTGGTTTGAATTCCTTATTTGCCCTTTTAACAAAATATGTAAGAAGAAAAAACAGAAATACATTTTTGATATTAATAATTTATTACTATGCGATAAGTCAAGATTATTTTTTGTGTAGTCTTCCACCCCCTGTTATCAGGTATATCTGAATGTGTACAATAGGAATTTGAGCAAAGTTTTTACCATTAAATGATGCAAAAGGTGTCAGATGCAAAACATTTCAGGAACCTTGTGTATCAAATATGATACATTTGGCATTATAGGGTTAAGAAGATTATCGCTTTTTGCCATGATTCCACTTGAACCACAGCCACACAGGCTCACACGCAGCCCAGAAAGTATAAAAAATGTTCAACTGACGAATGCAAACGCCTTATGCATAAATAAACGAACAACCTGGATTCTCTGCGTGACTGGTAGTGCAAATATATTGCACATTCTTACCGGAGACTGTCGAGAAAAGGGACAAAAACCAACTTCTTTTTTGCAATGCAAAAGTATTTCTCCTTTTTTTCTTGACTGTTTGCCTGCAGAGCCATTTTGTAGTGAATGACCACAGATTACATGCAAAACAACCCTGATGGTGACAATAACCCGGGGCTCTGCATGGGCCTGCAATTAATACAAAAAAAAAAACTTTAATATAACAATAAATCAGCATATCTGACAAAAAAATAAATCAAATTAAGCTATTTTTTAGGCTTTTCACAACCATCTGTGGGGGACATTAGATTCAATTTGACAAAAGAAAATGAGGTAGCCCAAATATCAATGAAGGTCTAGATTAAATTTGCTAAAGGATTTTGTGTAATTCCGTCACTTCATATTCCATTTTGTCCCTTTGGAAAAATAGAAGTTATTAGACAAAACTTTAAACTATGGAAGTCCAGCTACCCATAAAAGTAGAAATACATTTTTTTATGTTAAATGGTGAAAGAAAAGTCAGATAGCATTTATTTTGAATTATTGGAATGTCATATCTTTTTACTTTTAAAGTAAAATAAAATGTCTAAACTGTAATGATTGATTTTAGAAAGTAAAAAAAGACTATTACAAAACAACCAAATGTAGGTTATTTAATGTGTTTTCATTTTTTCTTTTTTGTGCTAGTAGCAACTTAACCCGATGGATTTTTAGACTTTCCCTGTCCACCATCCATTCATTCATTATTTATACAGCTTATTACCAGTGGGGTCACGGGGGGGTCTCGCCAAGCTGACAGTTGGCCTGACAGGTGACAGGTGACACGCTGGACAGGTCACCAGTCACCCGTCCTTCCCAGGGCCACACGCAGACAAACAGCCACACTCCTATGGTCAATTTAGAGTCTTAAATAAACCTAGCATACACGTTTTTGGATGGTGGGAGCAAGCCGGAGTACCTGGAGGGAAGCAGACATGGGTAGAACATTCGAATTCCACACATAGAAACCTTTTCTTCCCCAGGGATTTGAACCAAGCACCTCTTGCTACAAGGTGACACCACAAATAATCTAAGAAAAGCCATTTCTTAAACATAAACATCTTTCATATTGTCTTTAATATAGTTCCCACTGCTAATCTCTTTATCTCTGGTCTATCTTGCTAGAGAGTAAATGGCCTCAATTGTGTAAAGACTAATTATTATAGGTTCTCCAAGATGTGATTCTAATAAAGTTGAATTAATCAGCAAACATTGCAGATTAATCTTCTGACATATTCGTTCTATGGTGTGTTATATATACTTTTTCCAGATATTCATAAAGCATGAGAACTGTTTTTTAAGCTATTGTTTTAGCTATAAAGTCAAAAGAAAAATTACGCCCCGGCCCCATGTAAAACAGAGTTTGATACTTTTCCCCCTATTGTATATTTTTTATAAAAGTCTCAAATGACAAAAGTGACTAAATGTAATTAGGTATATCTTTGAAAAACTAGCATGCAGCCAGTGGAGCTACAGACAGCTTTAATCGTATCAGCACTACATGCTATCTTTAAGATTTTGCATTTCCAACATCGCCTTTACTAGGATGCCGGTTCTGGCAATTGACCTCTGATACTATATGCATCAGATCCCTCAAATCCACAGGCTTGCAGAAAATGATACGGCCTGAGATCTGGGAAGCCTGTGACAGGTCTGGGGTAACTGTATTTAGAGCCCAGTGGTCATGAAAATCAGGGTTTTTTCCCCCAAAAAAGTTCTACTTTTTTACTTCACTGGATTTGATTTCACTGGATTTAAACAGACTGTGAAACTTTATTTGGAAAAGAGTGAAAATTATAAGCACAAAGCTGAACTGACACTTGGTAAGTATACAACAGAAAGTTTTTGCCTGTCAAAAATATCTAAAAGGGAAACCCCAAAGGGAAAAAAAGGAAACCAAAAAGGAAAAAAAGGAGAAAAAAGGAAGAAAAAAAGGGAAAAAATGAAAAAAAGGGGAAAAAAAGAAAAAAGGAAAAAAAATCTTCAGTATTATGTGTATCATAAAAAAATCTCATCTGATTGGTCTCCACAGTCAAAATGTAACTAGCCAAGTTCTTGATGAATTACCCATCTCATTCCATTTTAGTTTAATTTTTGAAAAAAGGCTAATCAAAAACTAAAAACAGTTCAAAATGATCAATTTTTGCCAATAAAAAAAACTGGATTCTTTGTTGTCTGCAAACTGAATCGCTTCAGCAATGGACACTCACGTGGTGATTTAATTCCACTAACCTGCTTTCAAATGTATTTTTTTATTTATTTTAGTTTTGAAATGCAAAAAATAAGTTGATTAAACCCCCCCCCCCCCCCCCCTGCCCCGCCCCACCCCCTTTTCAAAACTGCAAACATAGCAGTCAGCATTTCATCTCGGAGCCTTAAGCACAGCATCCAGAAGTGCAGCCATTTGCACTTTTTATAAGCTTTATCCCCACCTAGTTATTCTAAGATCTGCTCCTAAATTTGTCCCTCATTCCCTCTCCCTAAGCTTAAGCCGTCAGGGCAGTAATACAGCTTCAAGAGGACATCTCCTTCCCCCTTATTTATTTATATACGTGTCTGCCTTTGGTTAAGGCTGCACCACTCTGTGAGACCAGGAGGGGGGAAGTTCTGCTTTAGTTCACGCCGTTCAGGTCCCGCTGGTGTAGTTTAACTACGAAGCACCCCGTTTGAGGCTCGCCAAGGTAATTTTGATGAGTAAAATATAGCCATTCAGATCCTTAATGTGACATTGAAATGTTGCCCTGAAGCCAATAAAACATCCCAGTAAGATGGTGAAATGTATACTGTTCTTGGGACTGACATCTGACTTGGGACTATGTTGCCGATCTATCTTCTACCATACTGTTAGCCCGATTCTTTAGTTGGAAGTCTGAAAATAAACCAGAGTAGCTCAAGTGTACAAATATGACATTTATTGGTCAAGTAATCAGTAATCGGTGCTGGGCCCTAACCCACAAAGCTCCCTGAGGATCTCAATCGGCAAGAGCCCTGAAATCCAGGTGTGATGGACATTTATCTTCTGGGTTGGGCCTGCCCCTGGTCTCAACCGAGTCTTATTGGCCAGTTAGCTCTGACATTAACAGGCCAGCTCCCTAATTCATGCAGATAACATCGGAATGTGATAAGAAAGTGTGTGTTTGTGTGTGTTGACCTTAATGAAGTGTATTTGCTGTAACGGAGAGAGAAGAAGAATCTGTGGGCACGCCGGGAGAGTTTAACACAAGAATATAGTTCTAAAAAGGAATAAGACAATCAATAATTTACATGCAATGCTAAAGTGGGTACCTATAGCCCAATTCTAACAAGACTCCACTTTCTTTCCTGGGGGGAGAGGTGTTTTAACAAAGTTCAATAAAAGCTGAAACGTTGAAGCCGCCTGTTAGATATTTTCCAAGAGCAAAGGGGTCTGTTTGCTCCTGAGAGAGCACAAGTGTGTCACCGTGTAACGTTCTATTCTCGCTATCTGCACAGCTCCAGGTTTTTTTTATCCTCGCCTAACCCCGCAGAGCCGGAGCTCTTTGGGGCGCGCGAGGCTTGTTGCCAGATGATTGTGCTTCTGTATTTCCACGCACCAAAGCCGAAGCTCCTCCTGTCAACAAAAAAAACACGGCGAGGTGATATCTGGGTAACCGCGGGGGCTGCGAGGTAAAAAAAAGCGCTGGAAAGCCCGCAGTCAGCGATCCGGAGGGACGTCACGAGGTGTCAGCCAACATCTCATCACGCCTGGCTCCCAGCAAGGCAAAGGTCTCCGGCCAGATCAGTTCATATAACACACAAAATACAAAATGAAAAAAAAAAATCAAACTGAGTCTCATGCATTGTTCGCTCTAAGAAATAATGTAGAGCACGCTGTCTCAGAATCCAATAGAACCCCTTTCGTTTTCAGTGAAAGTGTATTTTAAGGTGCTTGGACCTTTCTGAAACTTTCACCTACACACATTTTGGCAAATCATTTCCATTAGCTTATGAAAAAAGTGACACTTTTTATTCAGAAGTTGATCAGATAAGTAAAATCACTCCAAAAGAACCGAACCTGTTATCAGTTAAGTACAAACCTGGGTTAATTGAATGATTTAACACTTTAAAGCCTGATCCAAGAAAAATAGGAAGAATATTGGATTGTTTTAGTCAGAAGTCTTTCTTTTGCCCCTCAACAACATATGAAAAAAAAAACAGAAATTATTTTGATCAAATTAGCGTGCAATAAGTCAGATCTATATTTTGGTGTAGTCTTCTATTGGCTGTTATCAGGTATATCTGAATGTGTACAACAGGGGTTTGAGCAAAGCTTTTACCATTGAGAGATGAACAGATCCAAAAGACTTCAGAAACCGGATGAATCACATATGACACATTTGGGATTATAGGGTTAAAACACACAAAAAAATCTTTAATGTAAAACTGCATGCCGATTCCAACTAAGTCTTTTTGATATGTCTACTGACACTAAATATCTTCCAAATATCTACTTTACACACTTCTGACAGCACCTAGACTCTTACCACTTTTAACTAGGGCAACCACATTATTGGTTAACATTTATTTATTCAAACTGACTACATATGCAGCACCAAAATCGCTGTTCTGGTCCAGGAAACACTATCGACAGGACAGGAGAGGGCAAAAAAAAACAAAAACAACTGCCGAACACTTTCAAACAAAAGTGACCTTTATACTAATTTGCTTGCAAATGTTACCTTTCATTTTACATTTAACACCATAATTAAAATGTTTACTCATCAAGCATTTTCTCATTTTGATCTGAGTGCACTCTACTTGCCTTTTGTTTTTCATTTGTCTCCCACACAAAAGCCACTAATTAAAGATCTCCTGATACAGCAATCATCAATACAGAGTAGCCTATAAACAGGAAGCAGCACAAATGAATGATGATAGGCCCTTTTGAGTATCTCGCTCTCACATGACATGAATCAATCAGCGTACAAAGCGGGTGTTGCGGGCCCCCGCAACAATGAGTCCAATTGAGCTGAGCTGTGATTATGAGTAACCGAAACGGCGTGATTCGGAGAAAACGGCCCCGTTCAGGCCGAAAGAAGCCGATGGAGGCTCGCGCGGGACCCGGAATCAGCCGGTTGTGTCGCCTGATGATGCTGGGAGTGCCTCTCAGCGGGGATAAGTTTGAAGTGATTGAGGGGGGGGAGGGCATGAGATTTTTGTTTATTCAGGAGCCAGGTGCAGATAGCGGGGCCATTAATGATTGGAAGTTGATTACGAGTCACTTCTGCCGGGCGCGGCGGGAGGCTTCGCCGTTTAATCAGGAAGAAAAAGTTAATGGGTGCAGCTTCACGTCCCCTCGGCGCGTTGAAATCTAGGTTATTGTTTGTCATGGCCCGTCTTCGCTAAATATCTAACTATGGCCCATCTTGCCATTAGTAAAATATCAAGGTACGAAACGCCATCAACCTTTAAAACATCTTCATGGCAAATCGTGATGTACCAGTATGTTGGATTCCATGTTCCAAGCCTGATCCAAGAATAAAACAAAACAGAAAATGACTTTTTTTTTTGTTTGAAGTCTTTATTTGGCCCTTTAACAAAATATGTAGAAAAAACAGAAAAACATTTTTGATATTAATCAAAATGTCAAGATTATTTTCTGTGTAGTCTTGTGCCCCCTGTTATCAGGTATACCTAATTGTGTAAATTAGGATTTTGAGCAAAGTTTTTGCGATTAAATTATGCAAAAGGTGTCAGACGCAAAACATTTTAGAAACAGTATGCATCAAATATGATATATTTGGCATTACAGGGTTAAGATTACTGCCACCTTCAGAAGATGAAGACCTGCTTGAGTCCAATAAAATAATGATAAAAACATAGTGTCAACATATGAAAACATACCAGGACCTGGTAAATTCCTGGTTTTATTACTCCTTAATGCTCTTTGGCAGGCCGTAGTTTGACTTTTTGTCCATCAACTCACAGCACTGGAATGGAGTTCTGATGGTTTTGACTTAAGTTTTTGTTCAGTAATTACAGTCCCCGCTGTCTATATCGTCATACAGCGTCAAGCTCATTTGCTTAATTTACAAATGGTTTCGACCACAGAAATGTTCTGTCTTTACACACAAAAAGTGTGAACTAAAGTGTGAAGTGTTGGCATCCATTTTGGACATGTTGAGGTTTTGTTTTGGACTTTAGTGACCTAAATCTGAAACAACTTGCATCTCCATTTATGTACTGCTGACTGTGCGGATATATTGAAATTCCCCTTGTTTGGCTGTAAACTTCAATGGAATGGGAAGCATTCCATTGAACATTTATCATTTCTAATTTAACTTTATATAAATTAGTTGTGTTTTACAACCCTACTATATAATAAACACAAATAAAAAATAACATAATGACCTTAAATGATCGTATGTAATTTGTTTATTCACAAGAGAAGATAGTCTGTAGATCAGATTAAAGAAATGTGTTAACTTTTCTTGACTTTGATGCCAACCGCATGTATCAAAAATGTTGGAATGTGAGAAACAAAAAGGCTACAAATATTAAATCCTTGTTTTTAGATTAACTTGTTCCAACTTATTGGGTTGATTGGTAACAAGTCTAGCGTATAAAAGGAGAACTTTAAAGAAGTAGAGTCTCTCAGAAGTAAAGATGGGCAGAAATGTAATATTGTCTGAAAAAATTCCATCTTTAAATTATAATCAAATCTATGAACAGGTTGTTTTTTTTCACTATTGATGTGTGAATATGGAACATTTCATAATCGACAGTAGAAACTAGAGTTGAAGCATTTAAAGACCTGAAAGATGTGTATGTGTAAGGGACACATAGAAAACTGTATTTTTTATCATCAAAATGTTCAATTTTTCTTGGAAATCATGGCAGGTATTATCAATCTAATCTAACATCATCTGTTTTAGTGCTTTTGATGATGATATTTACTCTTTGCCAGTCAAGTACTTAAAAAAAAAAACATTTTCAAACACAGTCAATGCAAAGCACAATTACTTTAATTTCTTAAGTCACTTACAGGGGTTGGACAATGAAACTGAAACACCTCTCATTTTAGTGTGGTAGGTTTCATGGCTAAATTGGACCAGCCTGCTGGCCAATTTTCATTAATTGCACATTGAACCAATAAGAGCAGACTGTGAAGGTCCAATTAGCAGGGTAAGAGCACAGTTTTGCTCAAAATATTGCAATGCACACAGCATTATGGGTGACATACCAGAGTTCAAAAGAGGAGAAGAATTGTTGGTGCACGTCTTGCTGGCGCATCTGTGACCAAGACAGCAAGTCTTTGTGATGTATCAAGAGCCACAGTATCCAGGGTAATGTCAGCATACCACCAAGAAGGACGAACCACATCCTACAGGATTAACTGTGGAGGCAAGAGGAAGCTGTCTGAAAGGGATGTTCGGGTGCTAACCCGGATTGTAACCAAAAAACATAAAACCACGGCTGCCCAAATCACGGCAGAATTAAATGTGCACCTCAACTCTCCTGTTTCCACCAAAACTGTCCGTCGGGAGCTCCACAGGGTCAAAATACACGGCCGGGCTGCTACAGCCAAACCTTTGGTCACTCTACCAATGCCAAACGTCGGTTTCAATGGTGCAAGGAGCGCAAATCTTGGGATGTGGACAATGTGAAACATGTATTGTTCTCTGATGAGTCCGCCTTTACTGTTTTCCCCACATCCGTGAGAGTTACGGTGTGGAGAAGCCCCAAAGAAGCGTACCACCCAGACTGTTGCATACCCAGAGTGAAGCATGGGAGTGGATCAGTGATGGTTTGGGCTGCCATATCATTGCATTCCCTAGGCCCCATACTTGTGCTAGATGGGCCCCCCCTCAAAAACTCAGAATAAGCACATCATCATCATCTACTTGACACAAAACATCCCCAACTCCCCAAATAGAAATAAACTCATTCACGTCTGACACCATCTTATAATAAGCAAATTCAGTCCTGAGACGCGCCGCCACCAACCCTCTAAACATAAGCACAGCATCTGCAGAACCTTCCCCCTTCATTTTATTCCTCCTGCTCAGCCATATGCTCATTTTAGCTTGTCCCAACAAAAAATTAACCAAACAAATTTTTCCCCGTTGTGCTGCTGCGTATCTGGGCCCAAAAATAAACACCTCACTGTTAAAACAAAGTCCTAATGCTCTCACCCACTGCTTTAAAAGTGAAAAAAGGGGACCTATTCTGGGACAACCGAACCATAGGTGTTCTAAGGTCTCCTCCGCCTTACAGAACGCACACTGACTCCCTGCCCGGTGATCAATACGTGCCACGTGCCTGTTTGTGGCCACGGCCCCGTGCACAATCCTCCACTGGAGATCCGCACTGCGTTTCTCCAGCGGGGCCTTGTACAGGGACCTCCAGCTGCCCCTGGGAGACGAACCCGGTGCCAACATACCCGACCACTTCGAATCTCTGACCCCTGCCAGCATTGCTCTGTTCAGGACTTTTACCGACACAGCATACAGGTTCTTCTTTGGAGCTTCTGAGAAATTCCATAGCTCTGGCGTTTTAAAAGACAGCAGCAGCCCTTCTCCTTCCTCCTGCTCCTCCACTGCAGCACTAATGGACAGCTCTGGAAACCCCTCCAGATGCTCCTCAGCCTCCAGTGACCTCCTGAAAGAACCGGGAAGTCCACTTTTCACCTCCTGTACCAGTCTGTCCATGAGGCGTAAAGATCTGGTCCCTGTGTCCTCACAAAGTCTTTCAGCACTTTTCCACTGACCGTCTGCCCTCAGTCCTGCCAGCTTCGTCAGTCCCGCTGATGTAAAACTCCTCTGGATACTTTCAGAGGCCAGTATTCTGCTCCTTATTGCCGGGTTATGGAACAATGGTTCATCACCTACCATCGAATACACCTTAGAGAAGTCTCTCTTACTTTTTAAAATTGTTCTCCAGTCATCCAACACCGACTGATAAAAACTGGAAGTTTGTGTAATGTCCATTTCCTCCAGGTCCAACAGAAACAGGTGCCTGTCATACTGCAGGTGTCCAACTCTTTGCAGCAGCAGGGATGCCGTTTGAGTTCAGGGCTGCTGCGTTCTATACAGATATCTCTGTGCTGTCTGGAGCCTAAGCGCAGTTATGCGGCTCCTGAGGTCAATCAGCCCCTGACCCCCTTCCGCCACAGGTAAAAAGAGCACAGCCGATCGAATCCAGTGGTAACCATCCCATAAAAAGTCCACCAGTCTCTTCTGTATCTGCTGAAGTATTTTGTCCGGAGGAACTAGAACGGTGGCTCGATGCCAGGGCATGGAGGCAGCTAGACTGTTGGCAACCAAAGTCCTCCCCCTGTATGACAACTGGGGCTGGACCCATGTCCATCTAGACCAGGGGTGTCAAACTCATTTTCACTGAGGGCCACATCAGCGTATTGGCTTCCCTTAAAGGGCCAGATGTAACTTATAAATGTAACTAAATGTAATCGAATGTAATGTAAAATAAATGTAACTACTCCTTAATGTTAAATAACTCATTATTTATCATAACTTATTCAAGTGACAATTACAGTTGCATAGAAAACATATGCTTGCTTGTTGCTCTAACATAAATCCTTTTAAATTTTGTCAGCTTATGAAAACCCACATAACTCTAATCAAGGATCAAACTATCCAAGTGAATAAAGGGATATAACATAAAACTGAGCTGCATATAACATGTATGACACATATAGCATTTTACAAAAAAAAGGCTATACACAGCTTTGCATCCAACTGATGGTTTGATGACAACCATTTGTCTGCAACCTGCAATCATTAAATAATTACAACAGCAGCTACACATAAATAATATGTAATCAACTAAAAATGCCAAAATAAAGGTTGACTCAGTTCACAACTATATTACTCTTGTTTTCTGGTTAGTCTTTGATGAGGAGATGCTGCCTGCAAGTGGATTCTCTCTCTACGATTGATGATGTTCTGAACATGATAAACACAAAACAAAATGCAAGCACAATCATTAAATTGCACACAGTTTAACTATTCTTCTACTTGGTTGAATTACATTTTATTATATTTTAATTAAGTTTTTTTTAAAAATGCTAACCTGTGTTTTTCTGACCAGATGTCTGACACCGTTTTCCTGTTGCCAGTGTGTCAATGTCTGGCTTAAGGTCCTGTTCTGAGGCAACGCGTAGAACAGCATGGAGGTTGTCAATGAAAAAGCTGTGTAGCTGCGTGTCTCCTCTGCCAGCTGTGTTGTTAGATTTTTTGCTAGTTCCTTCACTCGGTTCGCGATGGTGTTTCTTGATAAGCCCTCTGAGAAAGACTTAGAAACGCGGGCGATTTCTTTAGCCACTATGAAGCTAGTTTTCACTGCGGCCTCGTTTTTGGCTGTGGATTTCGTGAACAAACTCTGCTGCAACCGCAGTTTGCCTTTTAATTCTTAGGCAATTTGTTGCTTTTCTTGAAGGCTAGCTTTAGCATACTTAGCTCCGTGTTTGGTGTCAAAATGTCGACGCAGATTGTACTCTTTGACAACCAATACCGACTCGTAACACAAAAGACATACCGGTCTTTCTCCTTGGAGTACAAACAAGTATTCGCCACCCCATCTTTCTTGAAACAGTCTTCCATATGCATCAACTTTTCTCTTTCTGAACGTTTTGGGATCGTTATTCATATCTCAATTCCACTCGTTGGCATGGAAACGCTGCCGCGGGTACAGTAGTTGAAAGGCATTGTAGGAAATGTAGTTTTTGGTCAAAGCACGCTCTTAATTTATTTATTTTTTGTTATTCATTTTTAGACGCTCAAAACTTTTAAGCTCTCGTGGGCCACATAAAATGGTGTGGCGGGCCACATCTGGCCCGCCTTGAGTTTGACACGTGTGATCTAGACAATCGGGCCCATATTTTGTCACCTATGCCCTCCCAGTTTTGTAATTGAAAGTCCTCATTCCCCAGATACACTCCTAGCACCTTCATCCCCTCCGTGCTCCACTGCAGCCCAGCCGGTAATGTCGGCCTCTCTTTATTTCCCCACTCTCCCAGTATCAGACCCTCACATTTCGTCCAGTTCACCTTGGCTGAAGAAGCTTGCTCGTATAATTTTAGTTTATGTTCTAGAGTCCTGACATCATTTTGGCATCCTATAAAAACTGTTACATCGTCAGCATAAGCTGACAACTTAAATGAAAAATTTGTTTTTTCCGCTAAGTTTAAACCTGATAGATTTTTCCTTAGCTGATGTAAGAGAGGCTCAATGGCTAAAGTATAGAGCATCCCAGAAAGAGGACATCCCTGCCTGATCCCTCTTTGTACTGAAACCGGTCTGCTAAGTCCCCCTCCAACCTTCAACAACACACTGACCCTTGAATACAACAACTCAATACATGAAATAAAAAAATTACCAAAACCAAATGCTTTAAGTGTTTTAAACAAATACTGATGAT
>JABUIW010000079.1:1002810-1015977 GCA_013363375.1 Menidia beryllina
GTATGTATGTATGTATGTATGTATGTATGTATGTATGTATGTATGTAAGCTTGTTCATTTCCAGTGAAATGTTTGAATACGTCCAAACTCAGCATGTGTAGAAAACTGCATCAAAACTTTTAAATGGTACCTTATGTAAAACTAATAAGTATAAATCTTACGTTTACCCCCAGCATCAGGATATGAGAGCGGATAAACTATATCTGAGGCTATCGTTGTAAAAAGAGTAAGAAAAAAGACTGAGTGTGTAGCTTGACTGTTTTACCAACTTCCAGTTCAGTTCCAGAAGTGAACACCCCAAAGTTCAAACTATTCAAAGTATTTGAGAAATGAATGAATCAGGGATTATTTTTAATCAGTATGGAATTGATGTTCACCAAAATGTATATTGACAACTATTGGGAAAAATCATGAAAACTATCAAAAGCCAAAAGTGAACAAAACGTTGGGAACCAGGGAACAGAATGGCGAGACGACAGCAAGAGTAAAACACCAAAGAGTGAGAGAAAGCAGAGTGTTTAAGTACAGCAAAGGGTGATTAGTGAGTGGAGGCAGCTGCAGGACGAGGAGCACAGGAGAGGGGAGGAGCGCTAATAATCACCAGACAGGGACACCGAGCAAACAGGGTGATGAACAGCAACTAGAAACAAGTAAGAACACGGAAAATAGATTAAGGTCAAGGAAATTACAAGAAACTCAAAAGGGAAAAGTGTGAAAAAAAACAACAACCAGACAACAAAACTATGAGAGAAAATCAAACTGGGAAAAATAGATCACAAACAAAAATCCACGAAAAAAAATTTTTGTAAAGCAAAATCAAAAGCATGGAGAAGACATGAAATATTATAAAGGAACCAAATCAGAAAGGCATGAAAATAAATTTCAATTATTAAAAACAAGCAACATTTTGAACAAGTTCAAATATAATGTGCAGATGTCATGCATAGACACATAAAAAAGTCATGTTTTTAACCAGGATTTTACTAATTTAATTCAATCTCCACTGAAAGTTTGTTCCACTTGTTTGCAGCATAACGGCTAAAAGATGCTTCTCCATGTTTAGTCCGGACTCTGGTCTGGACTAGCTAACCTGAGTTCTTGGATCTAAAAGCTCCTCAAGGTTTAAATTATCTGAACACATTACAGATGTATTCTGGGCCTAAACCCTTCTGGGATTTGAAAACAATGACTGAGCTTTTAAAATCTATTCTGTGACCGCCAGTGTAAAGATTTTAAAATTGCTGTGATGTGGTCAGATCTCTTCGTCCTGGTTCTGGGCGAGCAGTAGATGTAGATTGGTTTATTTGATCTGCCACATGACTATGTCAGAAACCGACCCACAAAGTGGTCACAATCTGTCCAAATATGCAGCAACTAGCTAGCTTAGTCACAAAAAGCTAAAAAGAAATCTTGGCAATGGTCCTTTTTCCAGTCCATTCCTTTTTCTTGCAGCTGTGATTGTATGTATTAACTTTCTCCATTGTGGTTTTGCTGCTATTGTCTGGATGTACTTTCCTGGAGTGGGGCAAAAAAGAAAAAAAACATCTTTTTTTTTTTAAAAAACACTACATATTTTGCTGTGGAAAGCCTTTTATTTCATCATTCCCTTTTATGCACTCAGTGTCTGCACTCTGCCAGAGGCAGCAAAGAAGCTCCACTGATTACAAATTGGGGTAAGAGAATGTTTGCGAAGAATTCTGCGGTTATTGGTATTAGAATGTATTAAGAGATGAAGTGACACAATAGAGGTTTTGATGAGTTTCTCTGGGGTTTGTTGACAACAGAAAACACAGTGTGTCGGGCACAGTTTTCAGCATACAACTTGATCAAAGTTAGGTGACTTCAGTAGAACCAAATCAGTTGGTTCTGGCTGGGAAAAGGTAATGATAATTATGTGAAGAAAGGATTTATCAGTGGGAAGCATACTAAAAAATAATAATGAATCTAATGTTTTGTATTCTTATTCCCAAATACTCACTTTCCATAGCTGATACCCAAGCTGTTCCTTCTAGGAAAGCATGACAAACATGAAATTTATAGTTGGTCAGTTGTGTAAATTTTGGATTTAAGTTATAATTTCAATTGGCTTTATCTGTTAAAACATATGACACCGTAAAAAATGGAATAGTCATATTATTTTTTTCCCGGAAACCAATTTTAGACAAATATTTATGACCAACAAAGCAGAGAAAATTATATGCAAGCTGACTTTGGCAGTTGGCTCATTAATACCCCCCCCACCACCACCACCACTAACCATCATGGATATGAGAGCATCACAAGGCTCTTTCAACATGAATCCTAGGCTCGTTCCAATGGTCTGACCCGGTCATGATCTTCCTGGTATCTTCGGCAAACACATGTCCCCCTGAAAATAGCTAAATGTTTGAAATCCCTCCGTCAGATTTTTTTCCTGCGCGTTTTTTTTTTTTCTACCCCCGCTTCTCTCCCCAGCATTAAAACTCCCCAAACGTCACCTTTTATCCGGTCATTTCAAATTCACAAAGTGTAACTGGATGATTACTTTTACACACACTGCCTTTGACCTCCTGTCGCTTAATTATCATAAAGCTGTGCTGAGGAGAGTGAGCCGTCGCCTCCTCTTTTGTGCCACTGTAATTGCATTCTTAATTTTCTGTGGCGAGGAATACTGATACAGCAGCTCAGACCTAATAGCAGAGTGGTTAGAATGGGAGGGGCAGATGGTCAGTGCTATCCGCCTCTTACGCATCCCTAATTATGGCTGTCCAACCTTATTTTTTTACATGCATCGCATTAGATCTAGAAAACAGATACAACTATTAAAAAGCAGATCTACTGTATTTGAATAATGTATTAAAGCGCTTAATAAAACTCAAGAGTTAAGGAGGATGTGCCATGTCATGCCATTTGAGTCACAGAAATCAAACTAATCTATTGTAAAAGGAGGAAAAAATAAATAAATTGGGATCTTAACCAACTAAAGTAATTTTTTAAAAGGTTCAGGGGGACCTTTGTCTTGATATCCATTAGGCCTTTTCACAGTGACTGCTAACATGTTCCCCCAGAACCTTAGGAAGAAGGATGAAAAGTGAAAAAAGAGGGGAAAAAAAAGAATTCAGGCTTAAAATAAAATAATCACTTTTGCCAGTTTAAAGTGAAAACCTAAGCCCTATTTAGCATGCATGGGTAATGGAATAATGGCACTCATCAGAAGTTATAACGTTGGGCTTGCCTTTTAAGAACACCAAAGCTCGTTTCGGGCAGATTTGGATAATTAGTGATTGATTAAAGATGACTGATTCATTGCTTTTTGAGTAATCTGGACTTTTGATAGGTGGAATTGTCAAAACTGCACAGTTCCAACCAAAATAGAAGAATTTTCATATCACAGAGAATGTTCTACAAAAGGCGAAACCTGCAACCTAGACATAAAACACTGTAATATATCATTGGTGTGATGTTATTTTACCAAAAGAAGGAACTATTTTTATTATTATTGTATATTAAAATTATTATTAAATTCAAATTATTGAAATTCTCATTCTCTGTCTTGGTCAATATGTGTGATTGCCATTTTTTATGTATGTTCTTACTCCCATTTTCAACATAGCTTATTAGAAACACTAAGTATCTTTGTTATTTTCTTTTAGTATCCACCTACTGATTTTGACAACTCTGGGGATGTGTTATAACTTAACTTGTGTTACCTTATCTCTTTAACTAGCAGGTGCATGAGTAAAGAAGCCATACCTCTCTCAGTCCAGCAGGACTATATGAAATGTAGGATAACTTTCTTTCTTTATCAGCAAGATCTAATCTTTTTTTTTTATTCTTAAAAAAAAAAACAGGACGTTTCCACAGTAGATAAGTAAAGCATTGTGTGATTCTAGGTGGCTAACAAGTGATGACACACACAAAAGAATTCTCCTATTGGACTACTTTTCTTTTAAAGGGATCGGGTTGCCTCTTTTGAACGTTTTCCTCATTGAAGTCCCAAAAAAATCGAGGAGGACCCTCTATTCTAAGTGTCCTCTGATATTTCCAGTATATCCGTGGCCTCCAACTTGTCCCTCAAAGCAGTAAGGCTTGAAGCCCTCAGTAAATCCGATATAACCTTGTCAAGGTTGTGCTTTGGAAGATAAGATTATGTCTGGATAGACACAACACAGATAGGTAATATACATTTTTTAATCAAGGATCGATTGTTTTCACGTGTCATCACATCAAATTCACTAGACTGCAAAGGTTCATATTACTCGGAACAGTAAAGAAAAAAGGAAGATTGAAGGGAAACCTGGTGAGACGGAGGAGAGGCTGGGGCAGGACGCAAACCACAGTCCCCAGAATCTCCAGGCACATGACGAGGAGGGGAGCAGGAGCAGCATCGCTGATGTGACGGGGGCGGCAAGGCAGCAGAGTGAGAGGGAAGTCACTCAGTACACAAGGCAGCTTGTGCAGATCACTCGTGAAGGAGACGTCCGAAAACAACGTGTGAACTGGCCAACTGCAGCTGTACCAAAAGAATGGGAGATGTTTGATTGCGACGTGGACCAGGTGCTGGAAGCAGCCACTGCAGGAGATGTGGGGAAGAAACTGTAATCTGGAGCATGGGTGCTGAGCGCTTCGGAAGGAAAGAGCTGAAAGGCAGAGCAAACACCCAGCCCAAGGAGAATAGACGCCTGAAGGAGATAGCAACCCTGAGAGGGGATTTGCGGAGGCTGAAGAAGGCCTTTCGCAAAGCAACACCAGACGAGAAACCAGCACTCACGGAACTCTGGAAGAATCTGAGGGAGCGCATTAAGATCTTGCGACGAGCTGAGTGTCACCGCAGGGACAGGAAGCGGCGGTTGAAAGAAAGGGCAGCTTTCACCAAAAATCCATTCCAATACCTGTCAAAACTCCTGGGCGACAAAAGATCAGGGGAGTTGAAAGCAACAAAGGAAGAGGTGGAGGAACATCTTCGTCAGGTCCATAGTGATCCCAGAAGGGAGGTCAGTTTGGATGAGATGAAAAAGCTCATCAAACCAGCCAAACCAACAATTCCCTTCAAGACAGAGGAACCAAGCTGGCAGGAACAGCTTTCTAAAGAAAGCCAGAGGAAAATCGGCTCCAGGGCCAAATGGCATCTCATACAACGTGGTTGGGGGTCCCAAAAAGCTTTTGCTCCATTGGCCTGTACAGCACAGGCAGCAAGCTACAGCTACCATTAACATCAGTGGTGGAAGAGTACAAGGCAACAAAAACACGCCAGGCCATGATGCTGCGAGACAGTAAAGACGAGAGAGTACGTCAAGCAGACATCGTCATCTGGACAGGCCGAAAGTGGTCAGCTAGCAGAGCATTAAAGGAGGCAGAGGACAGACTGCATCACGCAGACATTGTCGGGTCGGTAGCCCAGGGAAGGCTTGGGTTGGGCTGTTTCACCAGAAAAAGCTGGAACAAAGCGGAGAGGCGAGGCTTGGTGCAGAAAGAAGTCAGGAAGGCGGAGGAGGAGAGCCGGCATGTCAAGGCTGTAGCCATGACAAAACAAGGCAGCTGGACTAGATGGGAGAGTGCGAGAGAGAGGGCTCTAACTTGGCAGGACATCTGGAGCATGGAAGGCCACCGCATCAAGTTCCTTTTATGCTCTGTTTATGACGTCTTACCTTCCCCCTCAAACCTCCACACCTGGGGAATGGTCGAGAGCCCAAGCTGCAAGCTCTGCGGAAGGACGGCTAACCTTGAGCACGTCCTCTCCTCATGCCACTCAAGCTTAGTAGATGGCAAGTTCCGGTGGCGTCATGACCAGATTCTTGCTCAATTGGCTGACGGCATCGATCAGGCAAGGAAAAGGGCAAGGCAGCTGTCCAAAGGGCCGTGTTTTATACATTTCACCAGGGCAGGAGAAAATGGAGCAGCAGGAGGGAGGAGCAAGGGGGTCCTGGCCACGGCAAATGACTGGGAGATGCGGGCAGACCTAAAAAGCAGCTCAAATTCCCTGAGGAGATAGCCCACACTAGCCTGAGACCAGACATTGTTCTGTGGTCTAAAGGTACCAAACAGGTGGTGCTCATTGAGCTGACCAACCCCTGGGAAGAGAGGATGGAGGAGGCCTACGAGCGAAAGCTCAATAAATACCAAGCCCTCATCCTAGAGAGCCAGCTAAATGGATGGAAGACCTGGAATCTCCCAGTGGAGGTGGGCTGCAGAGGCTTTGCTGGTCGGTCGCTTTGGAGAGCCCTTGGACTGCTGGGTATTGAAGGGCTGGCCAGGAAGCAGCTTGTAGTCAACGCCACCAAGCGGGCGGAGGAGGCATTTCGCTGGATTTGGATGCAGTGGGAGGTGCGGTGGCAGAGCTGTAGCACTCAGTTAGCAGAGAACTGAAGACAGAGTTGAGTGGCATTCTGTGGGGGTGGGTCCAGGACGCTGGACCTGCCGTTGAGCCCCTCCGAGGTGTCATGGGCTTAAATCAACGAAACACCAGTGAAGGGGAGTGCCCATTTGATAACCTGCTGAAGCTACCCAACTCCTATTCTAGTCACAGAGGATTAGGGGTGCCTTGAGGGGAGGAGACAAAGAGAGAGAGCGATGCCACTGGCCCACAGATGGTGCAGGGGCAAGTACCTGTAAAGGTGGGCCGGTTGCGATATCCCCTATCGTATTTTGCATATAGAGGGATGTTTTTGCATGGATTAAATATACTTTAAAAAAGGAATATGCTGTGTTTATGCGCCAAATCAATGTGCAACAAAATGTGTGGAATACAAATCGATCCACCGGGACATCTACTGAAAGTAAAAAATCTAATTTCCTAAGATTTTTTTTGGAACTCTTCATGAGCATTTGATACATCAATTTTAATTTTTAAATTACATAAGGCAGCCACAACACAGGGCCTGTTTTGTGCTTTTAATTATTTCTTGATGTTTCTGATGTTTTGGCATTTAAACAGGAGGCTAAGGAAGCTTTTGATACACATCTTTTCCCACTTATCCATTTTTCCAGTCCCAGCCAGTTTCAATTATTTTTTGCATCCATTTGTATCTAATATTATCTAATGTAGAAAGCGTTTACCTTATGCAACACACCTAGCTTTGTTTTACAACAAATAGCTATCGGTTGTTAGAGAGAAAAAGGAGAGAAGAAATAAAATATTACAAATGCAAAATGAAATAAGTAGAAGCCAATTAGAAAAACAAAAGTGTTTTTAGTTTTTCACTTATGTGTTGGTTTATATTCCTTTAATAACATTGCAATAGCAGACAAATAAATCATTTATTAATGAATTATTCATTTGTTGCATAGAAAAACTTAAGGGGTCCATGTATAAAATGCTCCTGAAACATTCTAATCCATTCACAGTAAATTGCGCAGATTAGACCTGAATGGGAATGTCATCTCAAATAGTTGCAGTATGGAGGCTCAAATTCAATTTAAATGACCTTTTCCAAGATTAAATAGGCTGCCCCCCCAAAATACACTTATGATGTATTTGAAAATGCTAATAGTGGACACAAGCAGATGTTTTGTACATTCATCCATGTTTATTCTGCTAAATGTGTTTATATATATATATATATATATATATATATATATATATAGTAGTATAGTATTTGACCCCTTGCTGATTTTGCAGGTTTGCCCACTTACAAAGAATGCAACGATCTATAACTTTAATCATATGTACATACAGTGAAAGACAGAATCCCAAAGAAAATTCCAGAAAATCACATCATATGAATTTATAAAAATTGATAACCATCTGATTAGGAAAAATAAGCATTCTTTGTAAGTGGGTAAACCTGCAAAATCAGCAAGGGGTCAAATACTTATTTCCCCCACTGTATATATATATATATATATATATATATATATATATATACACATTTAGCAGAATATATGATAATTCCTATGGACGTACCAGTCAACAATGGACCCAATGAATAAAACACAACTGTCGTTTAATGACATCCTACATCTGTCACCTTTGACCTATCAGGGCATTTCAGGAGCATAAAATTGACCCAAAATGTGTAGAAATTACACAGGCAGGTAATCTAACACGAATAATAATCGGCGCTCGAGCGGCGTCTGCTCGGTTTAATCTCTTTAAACGTCTGAGGAGTTTCAGTGCAGCTAAACACCCGCTGACACGGAACTCGTAATCAGACAGGAGCGCCGCTGTGTTTGGAGGGGCCGCATTTAGGCACGCGCCTTATCTTTTAAAGGTGTTTCGGCACACGCGTGCGCTGTAACATCAGCTGATGGAAAAAAGAAATAAAAATGCCAACAGAGTCTCTCTCTCTCACACACACACACATACACACAAACACAGTGTGAGATTGATTTAACGTTGTGTCCCAGGCCTGTCGTTATCACGGGCCTCTCAGACAGGCCCGCTATGATAGCTCAGGGAAAGTGGGACGGAGGTGGCAGCAGGCACATGATGGAGAAGAGCTCCTTATCACCGATGGAGAGATCAATCATGCTTACACTGCGAGGAAACGGAGGGATGGAAAGAGGTGGAGAGAATTTCTTTGGCCTCCTTTTCCGTCTGAATACAAACAGCTCAAATTCCTGTGAAGTGGTTTCATAGCTTAATGCATTTTTAGCTATAGGGAGAGAAGGTTTGGTGTTCATTCTATGGAAAGGTGAGGAGATGGCTTTTTAAAAAAAAAAAGAAACTGCCAATTTAGCATGTTACTGGGCCTTAATATTCCCATCACTTCCCTGTAACTCTGTAAAAATGTTCTTTAAATATCAGAACCATGTTTTTACGCTAGGGACATAATCAAAGATATAGATAAAATATATTACCTGCCATATATTACCTTCCATATAAACTAAAGAAAATGACAACACTTATGGTATTTATGTCAGAAAAAGCAACTGAAAAACCAATGAATATAGATTATAAAATCCTAGATCACATCATACATGCAGGCACATGTGCAGATGCACCCCTCAAACTTGAACTGTTCTTCTATACTTATGATGCCTCCTTTCTTTAATGTTTTCATACATTTTATTGCAGATACTGATCCTAGTGTCTCTTTTAAATGGTTCAATCTATCTATTTTTACGTATTTTTTAATTATTAGTTTAATTTCAAGCCAACAATACGATAAAAAAAACTATCAAGATCAAAAAACAGCATCTGATGGAGTTTTACAGAATTGTGCATGGCAAAAAAACACTTATTTTTCAATGTAAAGGTGTTTTAAAAAATGTCAGAAGCTCTTCATTTTAAACAAATGACATTGTTCGACACAAAGAATTTGCAGACGCTGATAAAAAGCTTTGAATATTGGACTAATATGGGTGCATAATCCTCCAACATATGTGCTGAAACGAGCATGTTCTTTTAATTAGCAGTACGCTGCATTTTCTCTCAATGAAGGCATTTATTTCCAAAATTATAGAAATCCCAGATCACAGAACTCTGGGTCGTCAACTTCCTTTTCCTGATCAAAAACAAAGCTGTGTCAGTTCACAACGTCTGACTGAACGCTTGTCTTTTCACACAAGCGGTTGCAAAAAATTCTAACTTAAGCTAAAGCTGAGCAAGGTTACATTTTCCACACAGCACTCAAAGACAGTGATCATTATAAACCTCTGATCTCATCTGTAAAGAAAGAAGAATATAGTTAAAATGTATAGCAGTGTTAGAATTTGGCCTAAATTTCTCATTTTACCATAGTATGCTATAACATAATCTATGTTAATTACTGTTTGTCTTATTCTTTTTAGAACTTTACTTTCGTTAAAGTCCCTGGCTGTGCCCACAGACTCTCTCTTTCTCCTTTTTCTTTCTTTCTTCCACACCTTTAGGTCAACACATACACACACTATTTGTTACCACATTCCAATGTCATATACATGAATTAGGACCTGGCCTGTTTAGCCACAGTGGTAACTAGCCAATAGGAATTGGTTGTGTCCAGTCCTCCTTTGAACAGGCGGACCTAGCCAAGGAGATAATGCCCATCACACCCTGTGACCTAATAAATGTCAATTTTTTACTCTTGATATACTATGGTTTATCCTCAGGTTTCCAACTAAAGAATCAAGTTAACAGAATCTTTTCAATTTTGTGTTGAAGTTCATGAGCAAACTACCATTTAAAACTGCCCATGTGTAAGAGACCGATCTTTTCAAGAACTGTCATAAGCTGATGACATGGAGTATCATGAAAACAGAAACATATTGAGGCTGTATCTGAGCTGCTGAGAAAATCTATAAAGCAGAAAGAGATTAGCCATTTTGTTAGTGTTGCTCACAGAGTAGTTGAGACCCAGTGTTGGTATCAAATTCCAAATTCTTAACCCACAAAGGAACATATACGTATGGGCATATATAGGTAAAGTCACGGTTTCTATTCTTTAATTTCAATAATAAAGAAAGTGAGTTCAAATGTGTACAAACTACTGTTATTCAAGGATTTTGTGAAGATATTTTTGTGGCAGACGTGTTCAAAGCGTGGCAGCAGACTTTACCTGCTCTTTATTACACTCAGAAAACTAGTGGATACTTTCAAAAGAAGGAATCCGCCGGGTAAACAGTAAAATTGAATTGAATCATTTTGTAATTGCTCTGGACCGTTCTCTGTGGAGTTGCTTCAAGGCCTCCCTCTCCTCGGTTTTATGTACAGAAGGCAACACGTTCAATTCTAATCGGAAAATAGACAAAACGCAACAAAGTCCGATGCTGAGTTCAGCATCGGAGAACAAAAGAGAACAGAAGGAATGATCTGACCTGGAACATTTCAGCACAAAAGACTTAAAACAGCAGCTGGACAGTGCCTTTAACAGCCCTACAGCAGCAGCCATGTTTTTTAGGCATTGTTCTAGACATTTTTAAGGGAACACAGAAGTAAAATATATTTCTATGTGAACAAAAAAAAAGGGAGGAAAGCTTGAAGCAATTGTCCTGTAAGCTCATACAAAGTTGTGAATCTAAAACCATAAAGTTAGTATCAGACGCTACAACGTCCCAGCTTTGGAGGATCGAAATTCTAATAGGAAGGACCTCGTGTTTGACTGCAAGGTTCGAGTAATTTTAGGCAAAAATCTATACATGGGGTTTTTCAAATATTTTTGCCAACCAACGCAAGTTCAAACTAGCCTCAGGAAGAGATTGTCACTAATGGAGAGTTAGCCACCAAGCGTCTTTATGACCAAACTGCTATGAATTGAACGGAATGTTCAAGTAATTCTCAAAATTTGAGATTGTTTTGTCATTGCATCATTTTATATTTTAACTTGTTAACTGAACGTGTAGGATTTGTAATTTTGTCAACCAATACAATGTGTGTTTGACTGATTTCCACAAGAGGTCACAACTTTGGAACCTATTTGGAAGGCGCATTTTAATGCTAAGAAGGGCACTGATTGGCTGGGGAGTCACATGATTAGATAAAATCTGCCTATTTTAAAAATGCGACCACAACAAACGTCCGATTTAATTATTTCTGTGATCATAAACGCTGTTAATTCCCAACACCCGAACGTGAGCTTTAGTTATTTTATTGTTGATGCGACATCCTTCCTTGTTGTCTCTTGTTGCATCATGTTTATATGATGTCATTAGTGGGTTAGTCCGCCTCTCTGCTTGGCTATATTTGTAATAGAAATCCACTTAAACAGCGTAGAGTTGCACCAAATCATGTGGGACTGAGAAGATACTAATCTAAACCCACCATTAAAGTGAATGTTACTGATAAAATGTGCTTTGAGAAAACGTTTGGAATATTTTCAGATGCTCTGAAGCTAACAGTTACAGCTCAACATGGCTGCATAAGTTAGTTTCAGTTACAAACCGAGGTGCTATATACTCTTATAATGTTAAAGGAGTCTGCATAAAGATTAAACATAGATGTTTTCGCAAAGTTACTTCACAGGTTATTTTGTCAGATGATAATTTTGGTGTCCGTCAAGAATTTATTAGAGCATAGCGACAGCTTTGAGAGTCTGTGAATTGGTCTTAATGGGTTGATTTTCAATTGAAATTTGGGTCACATTTAACCATCTAGCAAAAGAAGAACTGAAGTGGGAATAAAATGTCCTAATTTCTAATAGTCTTAATGTGAATTTAACTTGTTGTGTACTGTCTAGAATGCAAAAATATGGTGCTAGGAGCATGTGCAAAATTCACGGTTCCATTTTAAGTGTATGCAGTTTACAGCCAAAAGTTTTGCCTCCATAGTCTGAGTTTCTGTTTTCTTACATTTGACCACATTTTTTAATGTTGTCCTCCATCTTGTCGCATTCGATATTTGATTTGCCTGCGCTTTTTGAGTCAATGTGTATCAGTACTTAATCCATATCTGTACTGTTTTCACTAAGATGTCTCTTTCACTGTCTCCTATTTATACTAGCAAAATCTGCTAAATGTTTGTATATTTTGTATTTTTGACAAACGTCTAACAGAAATACCTGTTTTTCTATAGTGTGATAGCATTCTATGCTCAGATAGCATATTTCCCTTCAGGCCTGGCACTGCCAGCTCTGGAGATAAATGACAGATCATAGTGTTTAAGCACTTGACCAGTCGTTATATCTTTACCCGTTTCAGACTGAAATAACTTTGATCTTTGAGCTTTCTGAGCTATTAACTGTGGTCCTGTTGGATGCAAGTGTCCTCATTCATAATAATGACTGCTTCCAACATGTGTGGATGTGGCAATTTCATTGATTCCCTGCAGCATGATTTATGACTGCGTGAACTACGAGCTTTTTGCAGTTGTTTAAGCCTAAAATGAAAGTGGTATTGATCCTGTAATTTCTGGTCACTGGGTAAGTGGTGTATTAGTTGTTCAATACTTGGAGCTGAATCTTATAGTGTTCTGAGAGGATATTGTGCTGGTTTCATATAGTTTCTCTACACCGAATGGAGAAAAACATTTGCTAATATAACAGGCTGTAGAATCCAAACCAGCTTGTTAATTGTAGCTGGTAAGAATGTATCAAACATGGTTTTAATTTAATCATTAACAGCAAGTGTTTTCTCATATGTTGCCAGCTAGTTTTGTAGGTTTGGTGTAGCTTACTCACCTCCACCCACCTATTGCTGCAAGTGTTAAAACCCACTACTGGTATATTTTGAAATCCAACAACAAGGCAGATGGGCATTATTTTTGTATTATATTTTCAGGTTTTGAAAAAGATTTCCTGGATTCTGGTTCCCTTTCCCTCAGCAAATAAGGAA
>JABUIW010000079.1:1025977-1044566 GCA_013363375.1 Menidia beryllina
CCAGATTTTGACCAGTACTATGTTAATATAGGAAGATAGATATATATGTTATAAACTTAAAATATACATTATCTAAATTGAATACTAGATAGATAGATAGATAGATAGATAGATAGATAGATAGATAGATAGATAGATAGATAGATGGATGGATGGATGGATGGATGGATGGATGGATGGATGGATAGATGAACTGGATGCTGTAGAGGCAAGTTGGTTAGTTCGGAATATCAGACAATGTAGTGGCATTCTGTGAGAAACTTGTAGCACCCACGGTGAACGCTCTTTATCCCAGCAGGTGAAAGTCCATCTCTGTCCCGGCAAACCCCCGAAACTCTGAGGGGAGTCTCTTCAGGCCAAGCTGCTCGGTCAGTTGGCAGAGGGGGGGGAAACTCATTAAAAGGGCCTCCTTTGTCCAGTGCGTGTTTCCCTTTGATGAGACGGGTCTAATCTGGGGCCTGTTACGGTGTCGTAGGGTTACTCTGCTAACGAGACGGAGAGGCTCTAAAGAAGCTCAGTCAGCTGTCTGTGATTAACTAAAAGATTCCCGTGGGCTGAATGGATGAAAGGTAACTTTTGATTGGTTGGAACGTATGAGTCATGTTTAACCCTATAATGTCAAATGTGTCATATCTGATACACATGGTTTCTGGAGTCTTTTGGAGTCTTTTGACCCTTGTGTGTGTGTGTTTTAACCCTATAATGCCAAAATGTATCATATTTGATACGTACAGTTTCTAAAGTTTTTGGGGATCTCAGACCTTTTGCATCATTCAATGGTAAAAGCTTAGCTCAAACCCCTGTTGTACACATTCAGATATACCTGATAACAGCCAGTAGAAGACTACACCAAAATATATTTTTGACTTATTGCACGCTATTTTGATCAAAATAATTTCTGTTTTTTTTTCTTCATATGTTGTTGAGGGGCCAAAGAAAGACTTCAGACTAAAAAAAAATCCAATATTCTTCCTATTTTTCTGGGATCAGGCTTTAAAGGGTTAACTAAGAAACCATTGCATGGTTTGTGGTTCTTGGAACAATAGTTGTGTAGCAATGATTTTCTAATGTAAGTACAAATTGTCTACTCATGTTTTCTTTAGAACAGAACAAATCATATAAGACACATTTTAAAAAATTAGATATTTACTTGCTGAAAAATATGAACTTTAACTCAAATAATTTCCCTCTGGGATTATTAAAGTATTTCTAAATCTGATTCTGATATATAAACAAATCTTAGAATGTTTAAGGGGATGGTGGGAGGATTTGGAACGGTACCTCGTGCTCCCATTGATTTTTATATCTGGTTTTATTAGTGTTATTCCTGAACCTGCTGCAGTAATCCATATTTACCTTTTCCCCGCTCTTGATTTTGGTGCCTGTGAGACAGCTCCAGGGGTTTGCCTTTGTCTTTTCCCCACTCCCCACAGAACAAAGACAGCCGGGGTCTTCTTTTTCCCCCCTCCCCTCCCCAGTGTTACCTGTGCCGTGGGTACAAAGAGGCGCTGCGGCGCGGGGCGCATCCCCAAAGGAAACAGCGGGCGAGCCGAGAGGTGAGGAGGGATAAAAGCAGAGTGTAATGATGTTGAGGTAAGAGGAGTGGAGTGGGAACAGACGCGCGCTTAAATACGCCGCATTTCATCGTTTGATCCACAAACACAGAGATCACATGCACACACGGCGCTTCAAGATAACAGGAAAAAAAAACTCAAAGACATATTTTTCTGTTTTACAAATACACGCGCAAAACATAAGCTTGGAAAATTGAAGGCGGGGATGATCAGGTGAGAGTATTCTCGTACGCCCCGGTTTCAAACGTGGAGGAAGCAAAAAGGGAGAACAAAGAGCGGATGTGAACATTTTGAACAGCAGATTTTGAACGGCTCCATGTTTACACTGAAACTGGAACAAGTAGTTCCTCACCAATGTGATTAACTAAGTGTCACAATTCTGTCTCAGCCCAGCTTTTTTTCTTTTTTTCCTTTTTTCTTTTTTTTTTTTCTTTTCCCTTTAAATGTCTGACAAGGACGGCGGTAGCCTGCACAGCTTTGCACTTTGATTAAAGCTAAGTGAGCGCTTGCTGTAATCCCTGAATCCGTTTTAGTCTCGCCGGGATTTAGGTGACAACGTTTTCCCCCCACTTGCGGTTAGATTTGTGGCTTGCCTGCGCTTTGTTCGGGATGAAATCTCAATGTTTACCCCGCTCGTTCCTCTCGTACTTTGCAGCTGGAGAGTGCCAGGAAAAATCAGCTCGGTCACCCCTGAACTTAAACACATGGCTAACGGCGGCGTATGCTGTGTTTGTGTTTGTTTTGAAAACAAAGATTTTGGGGATCATTTTCCAAAAATGTCTCCATCTGACGTGTGTGTGTGTATAATGTACTGGTGGGCCGTCAGGGCCTGCAAGGCCTTTTCTGTTGGCCTAAGAAAATATCTGAATCAGAGACTGATTTTAATTATATTTTGTCCATGAATACTTGTTAAATATCTCTAAATAGTCTGTCCGCTTCCTTTCGTAGCTTTCCCCCCCGATTGTGCTGCTTCCAGACATGTATTTTTATATTAAAGCATTTAACCAATCACATTTCGGCCATCATTTGTTGCTAGGCAGGGTAAAAGTCAAAGATGTCTGCCTGGAGGCCTTCACAATGCGTTCTGCAGGCCTTCTAACAGAAAATAAATGTCGATTAAACAGTTGCTTTAACCAATCAGATTTTAAGTTGGTGACACCACGGCCTTCTAGAAGGCGTAAGCAACGTCACCGTATTCACACCCACTGATTGGATAGTCAGAAAGCGTACCAGCCAAAGCTAGCAAGCTAAACGAAATATAGTTGTTTTGGTGTAATGGCTATTTTATCAACCCAAAATGGCTTTAGGAGGAGAATAAATTGATTTGGTGGAAGATTTATATTTTCAATACGGACTTTTCAAGTAAAATAAGTGAGTAATTGTTTCTTTTTTCCTAAATAATATTGCGAGTTTATTAGGATATTATTGATGGGTTTTTTCTACATAATAGGATGATTTTGCTACCCATGAAATAGTTATTTCAGGGTTTAGCTATTAGTAAAGATTTCCCGATCATCCAAAATATAGATGTCGATAGCTTGTTCCCAAATTCAAGATACAACCAAACAAACATCATGTGAATAGAATTTGAATTTCGTCATTGGATTTATACAAAATAGGACTTTTCCAAACAGCAGAGTAACTTTAGAGGGTGGTCATGCGAAATAGAGAAGAGTTATACATGTTACAAAATATTTAACCATATCCAAGCAGAACTGTATACACAGTAACACAGTGAACATACTTTATGTCAGATATTATAGGATTATTGAAATTGACATGAGAAAATGAAAAACCTTTTCCAAAATCTAGAATTCTTGAATGTCTGGAAGTTTTGCAGAAAATCAGAAAATCTAAATTGATTTAGACGGAGCACTACTTAATGCCCGGTCCGCCACTGGTATAATGTCCCTAATGAAGTGCCGACATGACGGGAGGGCCAAAGGTGCTTTTAAGAAGGTTCACACATGGCCGAACGGAGCCGTTTATTGGCTCAGAGGCCTGATTCGCCAAACCTCACGGGGAGAGCATCTCCGTTTGCGGGCGTGCGCTTGTCACCACAGGAGAACAGCTCAGCGAACAGCTGACTGAAGTCTGAAAATCTTCGAACAGGCGTGACTTCTCCATGTTTTTCGACACTTAGCGCCATTTGACTGTACGCGCCGAGAGGGTCGTGATTAATTGAGATGTGTGCGACCCCCGGCAGGCCGAGGATTAATTTCCCGACAGATTTAAACAGCACGAGGGGTCTGTCGGGCCTCGTTTCTGAGCCCTAAACCCTGTGGCGTTTCACTGTTCCTCCTCAAAGGAGCAGGTCAGTGACTGTGAGGAGCCGGAGACGGGGAAATCCGCCGGGCGGGAAGAGAGTCGGTTCATTTGTTTCAGTCTAACGCCGACATGATTGAAATAAATCCCCGGTGGTGTCTCCTCAGTCTTGCATGATGTGGAGAATAAACAAACATAACAGGACCCTTGCCGCTCTACTTAAGGGTGTGAGAAAGCTCAGCCTCTCAGGACTTTACTTAATTACTGCTCCTACATGCATTGGGAAGAATACAACATGACACTCAGCTGTTTAAAGCAACAGGTACGAACTGAATCACAAGATTCTTTCTCCAACGGTTTCACTTATAGAAATAAATCGCTTCTTTACTTGATGATTTAATTAACTTAAAAAGGGTTGGATGTGTTTTTTGTTTTTCCTCTGCCATGTCCACTGATCCATCTGCCAAACTCATATACACACTTGGGAAAAAAGTAACAAGT
Organism: Menidia beryllina; assembly: GCA_013363375.1. NCBI lineage: Eukaryota > Metazoa > Chordata > Actinopteri > Atheriniformes > Atherinopsidae > Menidia > Menidia beryllina. The sequence goes on from JABUIW010000079.1 coordinate 1,030,318, forward strand.
GCTAATTAAGCTAAAGCTTACAAATTAGGTTTGGTCGTTCATGTTTCCCTCCCCTTGTAGTAATCCTGCGCTTTATGGTTGGAGCCGAAAGAACTTGTTTACTTATTCGTTCAAATTTGTTGTGGTTTGTGTTCTTGAAGTCTGGGATTTTAAAACTGATGGCAAAATGAGGGAATGGACTCACCTAATAAAGCATACAAAATAAATATGTTAGCATCAAGACCGTTCAGATAATGTAAAGAAGAGAAATGTTTGCTCTGCAGGTGAGGATTTATCATCCAATCGTCTGAATGATCAATCATTCAAAAAGTAGCCAGGATTGCTCTCCCTCAGAGGTACAGTTCATGACTTTTTGGCTTGTCACGAGGCGACTGATCCCAGAAAGTCTTGATGAGTTTCATCCGGGTCACAGTCAGCCAGGAAAGTTCCTTTTTTTTTTTCCTGTGAAAATTAGAAACGCTGATTTTCTGCAAAACTTCCAGACATTCAAGAATTCTAGATTTTGGAAAAGGAAGTTTTTCATTTTCTCATGTCAATTTCAATAATCCTATAATATCTGATACAAAGTGTGTCCACTGTGTTAGTGTGTGTACAGTTCTGCTTGGATATGGTTAAATATTTTGTAACATGTATAACTCTTCTCTATTTTGCATGACCACCCTCTAAAGTTACTCTGCTGTTTAGAAAAGTCCTATTTTGTATAAATCCAATGACGAAATTCAAATTCTATTCACATGATGTTGTTTGGTTGTATCTTGAATTTGGGAACAAGCTATCGACATTTATTTTTTGTATGATCCGGAAATCTTTACTAATAGCTAAACCCTGAACAAAAAAAGAAAGAACTAAAGCATCGGGCACTTGGCAGGATCGACCGGGCAGCGTCAGAAAAGCCCGTATGTTTGCAAAAATCATGAAAGTACATTGAACTGAGGAGAGTTTCTCAAGATTGGTTAGGGTATGAATAATTGAGAGCGCAGTGATTAATGTAGTGGTGAAAAGCCTTGCTGAAATGTAAAATCTTTGAAGGTAACTTTAGCCCTCGAAAAAGACGGATGTGGAGTTTTGTCGAGGAATTTTCATACGAATTCCATCTCCCACATGACATAAATCATACCAGCAGGAGCAAGGTACAATACGTTTTCCTATGAATATCTCCACATGACGCACAACTGCAGCTCAACTGTCCACACACCCGACAAGCGACATGTAAATGAAGTCCAAATCACCTCTGAAGTTGGAAACGATTGCTTGTTTAATCCTGTTGTTGATGCAGACTTTTCGAGCTACTTTGAGGATGAGCTTACAGGGTTAGTTGAGAGTTAAAGACTCTCATGCTGTCACTTATACGTATAGCTTACTGGAAAACTTCCGAAACATTCTGAAGAGTTGTGGGATTACAGTATTAAATGCCTCTAAAATGCCTGTGAGTGTGTTCCTGGAAATGTGTACAGGAATTAGAAAAAGAGGCAGACAGGCAGAGAGCACAAGCTGCTTTACTTTCCCCGATAAATATAGATAGCACTGGAGGCGCCCGTGTATTGCTTCACACAGTGAAAAACACAACCTGAATCAATTTCACAATTAGCCAGTTCGGTGTTTTAATTAAAAAACAACAGTTGTCTTTAAGGAAATCAATTCCATCTAAAGAGGGTAAAGAAGAATTCCCCTGCCAGTTGGCTGTCCCTGTGCGCTGACGATTCAAAGGCATGCACCAAGATGCTTTTGGGCCTCTTTTGTATACACCCATTAAACCACTAGACGGAAAAAAACTTGAATCAGTATTACCGGTGTTTGTTGGGAATGATTTCGATGACGTCTCCTTGGGGGAATTCAAATGAAAGCCTGTTTTTAGATTGCCTTGCAGACGGTGGAAAAAGCTTTTCTCTTTGCAACATTTTTTCAAATAGCTTGGTATCGTATCAACGGGTTAGCTCATTTTTAGAAAGAAACGTATTTTCAGTATAATAAAACCCGTTTAATATCTGTAACATCTGTAAAGCAAACTGCTTACAACAAGTAAAAAGCAAACAGCATATATTTCTTAACGGTATTGTTGTTGAACAAGAAGAAAAACACACACACACACACACATTTTCTATTCTCAGGAGAAGTGGAAATAAAAAAAGCATCTCTTTTCCGACACTGGTGAGAACATAAACAACAAAAAAAACTAATTTAGGGCCCTGCAAATGCAGAAACTGGACGAGCCCGTTGAACTTTGTAGAATTGAGAGGCGGCACACAGTCAGGTGACCTTTGACCTCAGTTGATCCACGCAGAATGAATTGTTGCTGCAGTTTTGATGTTAAAAAAAAAAGAAAATTAAAGCCAAAACTGAAGTCCAGGGCTTGTTGATAGAGCATATTCTTCTCCAAGTAGCATGAGGCTCACACTGTCGATCCCACAACAGAAATACCTATACATTTAGTATGTTCCTGTCTCGGTTTTTGTTCTAAGAGTCTGTTAACATGCTTCGTGATGTCCCTGACAGGCCTGTGTTTCCCACCGTTATTGATCTGCCAGCTTTAATTTCCATCGACAGCACCTTTATCCCCTTTACTCCAACAACTACATGAGCGTTCGTGGGACTGTTCGTCCATTTCGATGGGGATCTAATCTCAGGCTGCTGCTCACCTCAACCTGTGGTCCGGTTAAGGGAGAGGGGGGGCTGAAACTTCAAACACTGTCCGTCTCTGACGCGGCGATAAAGCCCGCCTGATGAAAGACTGGCAGCTTCAGAGGAAGAGGAGGAGGCGATGAGCTTAAGTTGGCGGATTTAGAAGCTCTGTCTCTGACTTCCTGTGTTTTGTCGAACACCAGTGTGGAGTTTTTCTTTTTTTTTTTTTTGCCAGAGTTGAGGGAAAGTAATGACACTTACCTTTGATCTGTGGGTAATGTGGACACGGAGGTTAGTAAAGGATTGAAACTGATTTCCGAAAACCTTTCTTAAGGTGTACATGGTTGTCCATTTCGTCTAAAAAACGGATGGATCTTTGACAAAATGCTGTCCCTGTCACAGCCAGATGGGAAAATGTTTACTACCACCATCTACTGTTCAGTTGCAGGAGCTTACTTCCAACCTAAAACAGGCATAAAACAGTCACTCTGGCTTGAAAAGAAACTGTTCAAATTAGGAAAATCGGTGAAAAAAAACCTCCTACATACTTTCACCTCAGAGTTGTTAAAAGTCAGTCATAGAGAATTGAATAAATGAATGGATTAAAATATATGGACGTCTCTCAAGATTCCCATCACCCAGTGTTAAGTATTTCCACAATAATCCAAAATCCTGTTTTTGATCACTTGTCAACAAAAAGATGGATGTTACTGTTCTGTTCTTTGAAAAGAATTCTCGCCTTTTTCCTCTGTTTGTATGAAAAGAATGACTGACATTTTGTTATTATTGGAACATTAGAGCTCAAGGTTTGGTAGGAGCATCTATTCAAAGGAGTTGAAGGTGTCCGATCTTTCACTCGAGGAATTAGTCTTTGAAAGCATTCCTGAGAGTGGCAAGTGAATGTAAAATGACGATGTGGGGACTGGATTTTGAACAAGAATAGTTCCAACTTTTGTCTCTCCTCACTTCTCTGCACGGTTAAATTTAGAAAAAGCTCCTTGGTTGCGGGAAAGAGAGAAGAAGTTGTTCTTTAAATTGCTGGTGGAACAGGTAGCAACAGCGAGGTAGCGGATCTCATGATGAATGTGTTCATTTCGAGGAACCCTAGCAACAGCAGGTCTCACAGGAGGACTCATTTGTCTATGTGTTTGTGATTAATTATCCCCCCTGACCACAGGCCACTTAATTGAGCTGGATAACGGGACGAGAGGGCTAAAGTGAGACCACCGAAAAACTTGACAGGGCATCCACGAGGGGCAGAAAAAATTTCCGGGGGCTAGTTCAGGTCTCACCAGAGACTTAGCAGTGGTCCACAACTGTTGTAGCTGTACATTTCAGACCAAAAATTAAACTTTAGATGACATTTTGTCATGGATTTGTATCATTTAGGGCGGTGTGACGCCATGTGACGTGAACCTCAAGCACACGGATTCATTTAAAACCACAAAAACACCATCAAGACCTTACAAAAGGTAAATATAATGAAATGTAAACTGCAGTATCTCAAGCCCAGCACATTCTTGGGGGGGTTTCTTGTCCAATGATGTGCATAACGAATATCAGAAGACGTTCTAAGCAAAAAGTTCCTTCCTTGATTTGCTTTGCTTTCACCAACCGACCCGTTTAGAGGACTTTTTTTCCCATGTTAGGATCAGCATCTGTCAACATGATGACATCATTAGAGAGGAAGACATGTCGTCAGTCATGTGATAGGAGCTGTACTGTTGGAGACTCAGGGTTCAAAATGACCGATCGCTCTATTGTCCGACGTGAGAAAGTCAAAAGTTGTTAGCCCGTCGTGGTCTCAGCTCGGTGGGGTAGGACAGGTTGGCAAATTAAGTTTTTATATCAGATACGTGCAAAATAAACAGGGAATCCAAAAAAAATAAAAACAATTTTTTCATTTTCCGTCATGTTATTTAGCAGTTTATCGTAATTTATTTGAAATCGTTGGAGGCATGACGTGGTTGCACCACCAAACGAGAGGAACTGAAAACATTTTTAATAATATTATAGCACAAATTGTTTTCTGCATGTTGATTTCCGAATAGGCTACGAAGAAATATTCGGATATAGTATGCTTGAGCCCTTTAGTATGCTTGAGCTACTTTTGGTCAGGGCTAAAAACTTTTCAGAGTTGTTAGCCCTGCTGGCTAATGCCAAATTCCCACGAATTTCAAACCCTGCACTAATGCGAAAATTATACTTTTACTCTTGACTTTCTTTTGTCTTTTGACCATTATGGTGAATAATTAAGTTAGGGCGCCGATTTATTTTTTATTTTTATTCGAAACTAACTGGAACGGCTGCTGATTTAACCCACTGAAACCAACATTTCCAGTATTAAACGGTAAAAACTGATTTTTAGGGGGTTAGCGCTCTGACCCCTTTGGATTTGAAATGGATTGAAGGCAGCCCCTCATCTCAGCGAGTCACTGCTGTGAGGGGCGACTCTTTGCCGTGGCCTCTTTTACCCTGGAAGCCCTTTAACTTTGGCCTCATCAGAGGCCTGCAGAGGCCACTCTGTCAGTCACCTGGATATCAGCCTCTGATTGGATCAGAGTCTGATTACACCCCATTCAAACATCGCTAACGTTTGAGAACTGAACAGAATCGTACGTCTTTAGGGCCTTGTAATCAGTTCCAGTGTGGAGGTACCATGTTTCCCTGAGGGTTGGAAAAAAAAAATCCCTTCCCTGATTCCAGCACGGAGTGTCGTAATCTTTGTCCGCTTAAAAATCTGCCACACGCGTACAAAGTTAATTGCCAAGTGCGGATTTGGCGGGCATAAAAGCTTTTTTGTGACTTCCAGTCATCATTTCATCTCCGGCAAATGCAGTGAAAAGCATCCCGAAAGACTAATCCTCATTAATCTTAAGGCACGTTAATATCTCGCCCATAAGCTCGATGTTCATTTGGTCAACAACTGTTGGATGGAAAAAAAAAAAAATAGATAAATAAATGTTTAGTCTTATTTCCATGAGAGCAGCGATGGGAAATGGAAACGTGTTAAATGTCACCCGGGGGGCTGTGTCGGTTTGATAACATTCATAACATGAAAAAAGATTCGGCAGAAGGATGTTTTAATGATAAATCCCCGCGGCCATCTGTTGGGTGGAATGAAATGACCAGAACTGGCGGAAGATCTGGATGACCCCCCCCTCGCCGTCCGAGGGCCGCAACCTCTCCGGTCCGGCGCCCGATGACCACGGGCGACCTCGCAATCATCTGAAAAAAAAAAACTCATCTGTTCGATTCATAAATCCCACGCCCGGTCTGGATTCTTGAGGATTTACAAAAATAAAAAGCGCCATATGCCGCCAATCCACACACACACACACACACAGGGGAAATTAATTAAAGCCGCCGCTCGCTGATTTGATTCTACAGCACCTGCAAATATCACAGTAACACCAAATACACTCTTTCTGATCCCCCGGTTTTAGTCAGGCCAAGGTATTAACCCTTTAAAGCCCGATCCGAAAACAAAAAAAAACAGAAAATTACTTTTTTTTCGGTTTAAATTCCTTATTTGGCCTTTTAACAAAATATGTAAAAAGAAAAAACAGAAATACATTTTTGATATTAATAATTTATTACTATGCGATAAGTCAAGATTATTTTTGTGTAGTGTTATGCCCCCTGTTATCAGGTATATCTGATTGTGTACAATAGGATTTTGAGCAAAGTTTTTACCATTAAATTATGCAAAAGGTGTGCGTAAAATATGATACATTTGGCATTATAGGTGTAGGCACCATATGCCCATTTATGTACATTTATGTATATTTATGTGTATTTTGAATTTACTTGTTTATGTGAATTTGATATGTCATTTAAATTAATGAGTGACATTAATAATTTAAGTTAAAAATATTTACAAGTTTAAAAATGTGAATTTAAAATATTTATGTTACTTAATGCGCCTTTAATGACGTGGTAACTATGTGCCAGGTGCCCAGTAAGGTGCCTTTGTGAAATTAACACGGCAGGAGGAAGGTTGGTGCGTCATGGTTTTCTGACACGTGACGTGCTCGTTTTGTAACTTTAGATTTATATTCATGAAAGTTTAGGAAGTATATATTTCATTTGTGTTCCTTTTTGTTATCGCCTTTGTTTTCAAATAAAATTGCAAAAACGTGACGTCAGTGGAAACTATTTTTTGGATCCTGGAACACGCGTCAGCCACAAAGCTCCAACCTATAACGGATTTTTACTAAAACTTTCGAAAATACCCTACAACAGGGTTAAAGGCGGAGCGGCAATCCACAAGTGCTAAGACCTGCCATACACACTGTGTGAACCGACTATTCTGGCCTGCCGATGAGAAAATAAACCGAAAAAACGCCATTGTTTCCCCCCACCGGCGCCACTCTTTCCCCGTGGTTTCAAAAGTCTAGCGAGACGCTGACTTTAAAGCGCTAATGGGCCGATTTATGAGTGATCTGGCCCCCAAAAAAAAGGCCCCGGCGTGTCACGAGGCCCGTTGGACTCGATGTGGCCACGTCCCGGGTGTGTGTGCTGAGAACGCTGTTGCGCCAAGCGGAGGCAGTTTCAAGGATTACTGTCAGGGCAGAGGAGAAGCAATTAATCTCCGTCTTCAAAATAGGATACAGCTGAGCCTTGGGGCCCTTTTGGATCTTTTTGGAAGATGATAAGCTTCTGTTTACTAATTTCCCCATGTGGTTAGATCCACTCTTTGTGCTAATACGTGGCAGATATCCAAACACAGGCGGGTAAATGTGGAAAAAGTGGGTGTTAGTTAAAAGCAGGTTTAGTTTTTTTTTTGTTCTCTCTCTCTTTTTTTCATCTGGCATGTGAGAGCGGCAGTGTTTGTTTGATTTAGTTTTTCGCCTTTTTTCAATTACAGCCAGTTCCCGAAAGGCTCCAGCATCCGGGGTGCTATCAGTTTGAACAGGGTGTTTGATCAGAACTAAGCTCTGATGACATTTGATTAGTTATTCTCTCCTTTAACACGCGTCCTTTGTCACCCTCCGTCTGTTGTCGGGTCACAACAGCCAGCTCGTAACGTTTGTCTGGGTTTTCCACGCATTGCCGAGCCAAAACGGCAATAAAATAAATTAATTTAACGAATGAAAATCTGTAGTTTGCCCGTAAACAAGAGAGTTTCACCGAGCTGCTTTTGAATTGCAAAGACTTGGGAGAGGAAACCTGGAAATCTGCTGTAAGCAAGGTCAGGGGAGTTCCCAGCTCTCTACCTGCCTGACAACAACCAGCAAAGCAAAAACCCAAATGTAGCTGTACATCATTTCCCCTCAGGCAAGAGAATTCAGCTTGATCAGACCTGGCACAACAAGCATCTTTACCTCCAGGAGTTTCGCAACGACTTTCTCCATCTGTCTGTGCAGATATAACTCTTCCTGTGCCTGGGAACACAAATTGTATTCCTTTTAACAGAAAATGAACAGAAAAATCTGGGGCTCGAGCTCCGTTTAACTTCCTTGTGTCATGTATATGCAACGAAAATGCAATGTTGTTCCAGCAAATTTGAAAATCCAACCCTTTTTCGTAATAGAACTATAAAATGATTAAATTATTGAGCATTATTTTCTTTTTAGGCTTTTAAGCTGGCATGTTATAACCCTTTCTATAAAGACTTCAAAATAATTTCCAAAAGGTCAGATTGAGGTCTGTTTTCATCAGGTTTCTTATGTTATTGCATAAATCCTAATACAATATCTGATATTGGTGTTTTACATAAAAACACAACATGAACTTTTCTTAAACTCTTGCCAAACAAAGTCCACAAAGATATAAAAGCATGTTGATTTAAATAAAATCTTTCAATATTTGACTATATACCATAGTCTTCAATCTGTTTATGATTACAATACTGCCAAGACTTCCAATAAAAAATCAGCTTTATGTTCATCTTTAGCGTATCTAAAGATAAAGTCTGAGGAAATGAGGAAATAACAGACAAAAAACCCAAATAAAATTATCTGCCACTGCGTTTTTCTCATTGAAACTTACAGAGTGTGAATTTACTTGAAAATATGCCCATCCCTCTGCAAGTTACCATTGTACCCAGATCATTGCTTCAACTGTCGGTGACATGGCTGATACATTTCTAAACAACTTTTACCCTTTTAAGCCTACAATAGCATGCAGATTCAAGCTTTTAAATTGGAGTGGACCCACAATAAGTGGGTGATTAAGTCATTGTCCACTACCAGTTAAAGTGTTTTTATGATTAGTTTAGTCAGGGCTATGCATGAAACTCATTGAACTTAGTTAGATTCAGAAAAGGTTACAAACCGGTAAAACACCACAAGCTACTAACAAGAAAGAATAGCATGTTGGTTCTTTTAATCACACCAATCGATTGCATCTTACCAGATGGTATCTGATGGTTATACATAGTTGCTGTTGTCAGAAAATTACTTTTTGTATTGATATATTGCCATTAGCCACTTTTGGTATTTCCTTAAAAATCATGTTGAGGTTAAAGGGAACGTTGCTGGCATAATTAGTCATCATAAAATATCATACTTTGTGTAATGGCACTGGCTAGCTAACCAGCTGGTAGGTTAAAATTTAGCGCCCTCGCAATATTTAGTGATGAGAAGCACAAAAAACATCAAATGGTAGGTTGACAGGTTAAATGTACAGATATTTGAAAAGTAAAATGTATCAAACAGTTGGAATACCTCCACCAAACGTGAATCCTGTTATTAGCAAAGCTGTATGATCAACAACAGCACCAACACAACCAAGAGACAGCTCACATTGTTTAACATATTCTTCACATTGCCCCTGTTTGGCATTTGAATGTTGTAGCCTGTAGATCTACATTTAGAACCACATGGAGGACCGTAGAATACTTTTCAGTGTAAGCCGATCAGTGAATTTACAAAAGTTGTTGCATTCAGATGATCATGTCAGTTCAACATGCCCAGCACGGACATCAACTAGCAACAGGAATTGTGTATTTTGGATATTCATTGACGGAGAACGGTGAACATAACTGAATTAGTTTGGATGAGACATTTTTGTAACATGTATTCATCCGTCTTAATAAGTGGTCTCAGAAATGGACCTAACATATCTGACAGTTGAAAATAGATTTTTGCATGTTTTTATGCTAGTTACACTAATTCTTGAGAGTCAATGCTCTGTTGCTAATAGCAGGTGTGGTATTTCTAAAAACGCATTAGAGGCATATGTGTGGCTTGAAAAAACTTTCTTGTCATCGTCTACAACTGAAAAAGAATACAATGAATACAATGTACTATATAATGAAAAGTTATTCTATAAAACCTGTCTTATTTGAGAAGACCCATTTAATAGAACATATTTTATAGAAAAAGAAAGCCAGATTTTCATGGACTGGTATTCGTTTGGATTTCAGCATAAATAATAGTCAATATCTACCATTTTGGGGGATTTTGGGGGTTGTGTGATTTAGTAGATGATGTTAGTTGCTGTATAAAAGGCAGCAAATGATCCGTATCTGTGAAGGTGCTCCGGGTATGCTAACGTCTCAGTAGCTCTCTGTGTCATCTGTAAAGTCTGGGTCAGTGATAACTGACTACTGTCTCCACGGACGATGTCATTACATTAGGAAATTTATCTTTGATGACACCACAACTGGAGTTGTGTCCTTTTCCTATAAGAAAAAGTACATAAAAGTCCCAGACGCACGAACGCAAGCAAGTCAAAGTAACCCCAACCATTTTTTAATTTCATTATGTTTGAATAGGTGTATGAATCCGGCTCTCTGAATAAGTCTGTTACAAAACAGATCAAATTTACTTTTATTCTATTCATTTTCTCCTTCCCTGTCTCCTTCCCTGTCTCTCGCTGATAAGCTCTCCCCACCAAAGAACACAATGGCTCCATTGTGGCAAACCACAGGGCTGATAATGTTATGTGACATTAGGGGCAATGATGTTAGCTGGTATTCAGAGAGACATTTCGATTGGAATGTAGACTTATAAAGAGCGCCATAATATTCAATGTTTTCTGAAATGAAGGAATCCAATATTAAACCAATTTACCATTGACTCTCAGGACATCTTACTAGCCAAACATGCCAGAAAATGTTTGGTTTCCAGATAAGGGAGAGTAAAGACTAACATAGAAATAGTGCTGTTAAGACTTTAATGATAATCTTTTCCTGTGCATTTGCAGTGGAGCTATCAAGTAACAAATTTGTGCTTGATGCTAGCTATATATAGCAATATAAACCTTCCCAGGCATTTTATCCACAGTAGCTAGAAAGTAAGAGTTCCCAATGTCATTCAACTCTTCAGAGGTGAGAACTCAATTGTTTTCTGTCTTTTTTTCTGTATAATAATATTCATATTCTCCCGAACGCTGACCCGCAGAAAAAACGGGGCCATTTCATAGCTGTCAGTGCAACGTCTTTATCTTCACTCTCCAAATGTTGGGGTCAGCCAAGACTCGACGCTAAGCAGACAATTCTCCCAAAGACCTAATGTGATTAATGGGTGTCACTTAAGAGGGGTGGGCTGAGGTTGGAAAGAAAAAGAAGAGGAAGAAAGGAAAAAAAGTCCCCTCGAAGGAGATGCTTGCTGAAGTAAAAAGGTACATTAGTGGCAGTTCATCAGAAAAATTCAGCCTCCCCCCACCCCACACACACCCACCCCTCCTGGCTGCTGCCATGTGCTTTAAGAGGAAATGTTCAAAGTCACTTACAAAGTTGAGACGCACACCTTGAACGTATCGGCGAAAAGTACAGAAAATGTAAAGCCCGATGCCATTGAAGCTGGAAAATAGAGAGACACTTAATCAAAACCAGAATACAATTTTGCAAATCCCTTTAAACTTATAATCAGGTAGGTACATTACATGATTGCCATTTTTTGAGAGGGTTCTGGTTTCGAGTTCCCGGGGGAACCAGGACCTTTTTTAGGTTGGGGTCTGCATGTTCTCCCTGTGTCTACGTGGGTTCTCTCCGGGTTCTCCGGCTTCCTCCCACCGTTCAAAAACCTGCATGTTAGGTTGATTGGACATTCCAAATTGCCCTTAGGAGTGAGTGTGAGTGCGTGTGGTTGTTGGTCCTTGTGTGTCTCTGTGTGGCCCTGTGATGGACTGGTGGACCGTCCAGGGTGTACCCCGCCTCTCCAAGTACATCTCGCTGCAGACTGTAGGAAGCCAAGGATTGACATTCAACTCCGCCCATATTGATGTCGGCCATTTTGATTAGGTCCCCAATAGGAAGATCCCAGGCAAGAAAATCGTAACTGCTTCATGTCAATATAGACATTCATTTAAAAATAGTGAAAGGAATCTTGCAAACACAGAATTAAACACTATACATAATAATAGCTTAAAATAGTATATGTTAAATAGGTTTGTACAATAAGTCCAAACAAATTTAACCAAAAAATATTCATTTCTCACAATTATGAAGGGTGGAGGGTTAGGGTTAGGGTTAAGGTCAGGGTTAGGGTCAGGGTTAGGACATAGTTAGTCTTCTGATTTCGTATAGAACGTAAAGTTTCGTTTACACCTCAGAAAGCTGCTCGTCATATGACCTAATCAAAATGGCCGACTTGGATGTGGGAGGAGTTGGATATCCAACCGAGGCGTCCTACAGGCTGCCCATTGACTACTGGGATAGGCTCCAGTTCCCCCGTGACCTCATTAGGGAATAAGCGGATGGATGGATGATTAGATGCCTGCAAAATATTTTTTAAAAAGCTACAAAAGGGGTCAGAAAAACATGTGGGATGTTGAGGAATGCTAAAAAATAACTGTTTGTAGCGTTCCAGTGTTTAAAATATGACACATAAAGAGGTGAATGTTGTAGTTCAACCTCCATCATATTTTTCACAAATAATTTTTCAAAATATATAATAATCTGATTCATATGCTTCTATCCGTGCAGTTCCTCTGTTATCGTCTCAAATTGCTAATGAATTTAAAGGTGGAAAAGCCTTGTTAGTATATGACAATAAGAATAATCCAAATTGCTACTGGGGAGTCACTTTCATGTGACAGCTTTCCTTTTTTTCATCGTTTTCACTCTGTTTGCCATCTTTCCATTTAGATCATCCGAAAACCGAAAGTGTAAAATTGAAAGTGTTAAGACATCCAAACGCCTGTCAGCACCTGTTGTTAAGCATTTGTTTATCCTGCTTCCAAATGTAAGATTATACTCGCAGCTGGAGCTGGGTTTCTTCGTCATTTGCGGAAAAGAACAGCTTGTGACAAATGTCACTTTGGTTCACTGTGTTGACTCCATTTGGTACTTGTTTTGATTTTCCTCAGCTCTGCAATATCCCGACAAGCTCTGAAAAATGTTTTAGATGCTTGTAAAGTGACTGGCGCATACATTTCTTGGTTTCGTCTGTATTCTCTTAATTTTTCTGTTTTTCTATGTTTTGTGTAGCTTTTCTGTGGAAACTGAGTTGGAAAGTGAATGTGATTATGATTCATTGCCTTCACCGCTTAGTGTATCCTGAATTCTTTGTTCTATGGATAATAATGTTTTAACGTGAAATGAGATTTTTTTAAGATGATCAATTATATACTAGGAGTGATATCTGAGGGCTTAACTGAATTAAACTGCTTAACAAATTTTTTTTGTCTAATTCTTCCTAATGGGAGGACTAAAACTCTGCAAAGGCTGAAATAATCATGCCATTAGGTGGCAATAATGTCTTCATTAATGATTCATGGAAATATATTGTGAATGAGGCGTACATGTTCTTTGAAAATAATTCTAATCTCAGTTTCCTAACATGGCTAAAAAAAAAAACGTTTGGTTGTAATATATTCAAGACAGACTAAGTCCTACAAGGGTTTTTTCTTCTCCCACTTTATTCTAACTAAGTTTTTTTTTGTTTTTGCTGCTAAAGGTTAACCAAAACGCAAGTGAAAGCAGACCCTGTTCAAATAGGAGCAACCCCACAGTCATTTCACCCCAGTTTCTTTTCAAAACTTTAAGATACATTTAAATTCTGACCCCAGGCTTTTATGAAATATTTCAAATTTATGGAATGAGCACATTAGGTCATACTGATGATTGTCGACTGTGCCATTTTGTGTCAAATTGTTATGAAACAGAGAACAGATGTCGCAGTTATCGCATAGTGGTGTAGCCACAAACAACTCCGGTTAAGGTTAGGGTTGCTTTTGAAACACAGTTTACCTTTAACGTGATCAGTTTTAGGTCGGGATTAGATAAGAAATGTGTTGGTTAAAAAAAACCATCATGGTTTGTATTCAAACAGACGCCAGCAGTGGCTTGAATCAAAGTTTTGCCGTGAAAAGTTTTGAAATTTAAACTGTGGTTGAGTTATTTTTTGCTTAGAAAATTGCAGTGGTTACTCCATCCATCCATCCATTGTCCTCCGCTTATCCGGGGTCGGGTCGCGGGGGCAGCAGCCGAAGCAGGGAGACCCAGACTTCCCTCTCCCCAGACACTTCCGCCAGCTCCTCCGGGGGGATCCCGAGGCGTTCCCAGGCCAGCCGGGACACATAGTCCCTCCAGCGGGTCCTGGGTCTTCCTCTGGGCCTTCTCCCGGTGGGACGAGCCCGGAACACCTCCCCAGGGAGGCGACCAGGAGGCATCCTGATCAGATGCCCGAGCCACCTCAACTGGCTCCTCTCCACGTGGAGGAGCAGCGGCTCTACTC
>JABUIW010000079.1:1057778-1074205 GCA_013363375.1 Menidia beryllina
AAAAAAAAAAAAAAAAAAAAAAAGGCTATTATCGTTTACCGTAGTCTCTTGAGGACGGCTGATAAAATGACCAAGGAAAAGGAATAGCAAAGGTTTATGGCATTAGCATAATTAGCGATAGCCTTGTAATAGTCCCTCCCGGCTCCGCAGTGAGTTCAGGCCGGTGGAAAACTAATCCCAGGTCTCAATAACTCACCCATTTGAATAGTCAGGTTAAAAAATCCAGCCATCTATTATCATAACCGCTTATTCCCTGATGGGGTCGCAGGGGGGACTGGATTCTGTCCCAGTAGTCAGTGGACAAGAGGCCGGGTCACCCTGGACGGTCCACCAATCCATCACAGGGCCACACAGAGACACACAAGGACCAACAACCACTCACACTCACTCCTAAGGGCAATTTCGAATGTCCATTAATAGGGATGTCCCGATCCAGCTTTTTGCAATTCAGATCTGATACCGGCCTATCAGAGCATGTAAAACTTTAAAGTTATTTAGCCTGCTTACTTATTTGTCAGACTCTTGTTGAACAGGGATTTACTCTTATAAAAATGTAATGGTTAAAACACAGACCTGTGATTCAGCAGATGACTAATATGACTTTAAAAAAAAAAAAATTGGATCAGCATTTTCTCATCCCGGCCGATACGCATTATTTTTGGCAAATATCGGCACCAATCTGATCCAAATATCGGATCGGGACATGGCTAAATTGTCCAGTCAACCTAACATGGAGGTTTTTGGACAGTGGGGGGAAGCCGGAGAACCCAGAAAGGTCCTGGTTCCCCCGGGGACTAGAACCCAGAACTTTCTGTGAAGCTATGGTGCTAACCACCATACCACCATGCCTCCCAGTCAGGTTAAACCAAAAATAATAAACAAACTGAATAATAGGCATCTAACGCACGTTTGCAGTGTAAAATAAATAAATAAAAAATAAAAATTCAGAAGGTAACTCTTAAGTTAATTAGTCTGTTGTTTGATGACTCCCACGGTTGGAAAGATAAGGCTATTACTCACCACAAATAACTTGTTGCACTGGTCGCCAAGGCAACCAAACACCAACAGTTTAATTGAGTTAGTCACGTGTTAGGCTCCATGAATCTGTCCTCAACGGCTTTCGGAGCAATGACCACTTCAGGGGAGACGTCGGAGAACTTCACGCACTAATGTGTCACTCCTCAGTGTCTCTGACGGGCGCGTGGCGGCGTCGTACGGGTTTGGGCACGTGTCTGCGAGGGCACGCGCGGCTCGCGTGGCGCGAGGCCGTCTCGCAGGGAGCCGTCAGCCCTCGTGAACAGAGACGTATGGCGGCAGGTCGACGGCAATAATCACTTCCTGTCAGCGTTTGTTGCATCGGCAGCACGCCAGACGACGCAGCGCGAGACAGTCTGGGAGGCGCGTGCGCGCGCGAGAGAGAGTGGGACACTAGCTTGTAGCAACTGTCAATTGACTCCGAGGTAACGTTGGAAACTTTGTAGCTCGCAGTTTTAGTAAAAGCGTCAAATACATTTTTATCTTCTTTAGAGCCATAAAATCATGGAACGTTCATACATTTCCCATTAAAGCCATCAGTTCCAAACCTTTAGTTTTCATTTTTTTCCCCTTTTTAAGCATTCCTATTAACTCATTGACTGCCAGCCATTTTCAGAACAGAGAGTCGCTCACTGCCAGAGTTTTTTGAGAATTTTGACTGATTTTTCAAGAGCCACAGAATAGTTTGTGCTGTGACTATGTAAACACCGAACACACCAAAAGAAAGAGGAGACTCTCTTCTATCATCAGGAAAAAAAATAGTTTCTACCTTATTCCGTTCTTCTTCGACGTGCGTCTCACCGGCGCCATTTCTCTCATAGCGAACCATTGCGTTTTTTTATTTGCTTACAATCTATGCTAATCTCCCATCAAAAGTGGCACAGCTACCTAGAGGGTAAATTTGTTAGTCCATACTCTGTCTAGAAGCCGATATTTACGGAAAAACTTTCGCCGATCGTCCCCCAAGCCACTCGCATTGAAAAAAATAAAAGACGTCTATAGACGTCTTTGGCAGTCAGCGGTTGGATTTGAAAAGTCGTCTATAGACGTCTTTGGCAGCGAATGAGTTAAGCTTGTTGAATGTGTTTTATTGATAGTTTCCTGTTGTGATTCATTATCAGTTTGGTTTGTAAAGATTTGGGTCTAAAACTAAAAAATGATTGCCTCGTTAATCTTGGTTCAAGAAAAAGTAGCAATCTTGTTTTTAACCAGGATTCAGCAAATACTTAGCAATGTTTTGTACGTCAACTCAAAAGGGATGTTATCCTCCCGCCCGCTGATCATCTGAATTTACAATTATTTCAAAATAATTGAAAATCGGATTGTTCTCATTTGGAATTTCAATCTTTCGATCTCATGGGTGTGCTCCTTGGTGTGGTTTCTCAAAATAAGAACTTTATTAATGTAATTTTAGTTCGGTTCAGACCCTTAAGTTGACAACTCTAAAAGTAAATTAAAAGGAAGTTTAAAGGAAGAAAAATTCAAAACAAACAATGTTGATTTGCTTTAATTGTTAGCTGAAATATCCTCTTTGCCCTGTGTTCCACTTTAAAAGCCAGCTTTAGACAGAAAAGAATAGCTCAATGCAGACTTTATCTTCATGTTTCTCTAATCTAGGTCTGGCAATTACATGCTGGATGAGATTCAGTCGCTCCGAAATTATATTCGTTTTTAGGGTAGCTGTTGATTCAAAGCAGCTGATCATTTTCTTTCATTATAAAGTGCTATCAAGACTAACTCTAATGTGAAGTCCTGCCAATAGTGTGGAGGCACCCCACACATCATGGAGGCAAAACATTTCTCCAGTTTATGATCGTAATTAGCTCCAACTGTGCCATCATCCCTGAGTCATCGTGCCTGGAGAGAGGCCAGATCGTTTGACTCTTCACCCCCCCTCCTCCATCCCCCTCTCATTTCTTTGTACTTCTCGTTTTCCATCTCCATATCTCTTTTTTGACTCCTCTCATTTCGGCTGCTTACACGCTGCCATTGTTTTTTCACTGGCACGCTCGGGTGTACTCACAGCAAGGAGGCTGCTGTTGTGAAAAAAAAAAGGGACATATTTCGCGAGCAGAAAATAGCCTGATCTGGGAACCGAACAGCTTTTCTGCCTGTTTTTTACCGACTCAGTCCAACAGCGAGCCTCCCTTGAATTTAGCTCGACTCCCGCTCTGGTGCGTAAACTCCCAAATATGTGCACGGCAAGCACCGTTGACCCCATATGACCGCCTTAAACCGCTCCTGCCATGCTTTTTTGCTGACACAGCAAAGTTAACAGTGATACCCAGCCTCGTATTGGAATAATGAAATTGGATGAAGCGGCTTAAACACTCACCGTCCCTCTTCTCACCATCACACGGGGCGCCTATTTCAGATAAAGTTAATGAAGGGGACTTTAGCCAAGAATAGACGTCTTATTGCCCGCCGGGGGGGGGGGGGAGCTAGCAGCATTTATTTCCATTAATAAGATGGAGCGTTTAGCAGGAGGGCCTCTGCCGAGGGGCTCTCGGGATGTCGGGAAAATCCTCCACCTTTGTTTTACCAAGTGGGAATGGGAATATGGAGATGTGGGGTGGCAGGTCTTTTCCTTTAAGGAAGTTATTTTTACCTTGAGCCGCACCGCTTTGGCTCCAGATCCTCATTCGCCTTCATCAAAACTGTCCATCACTCACAGGTCGTCAATATGAATCCGAGCTGACAACTTTAATGCGCTGTTTATCTTGTGTTGGTCTTTAGCTCATTACCCATCATTGCTTTTCATATTGCGCATTAAAACATTTTTTTTTTAAACTTATTCCACAATAATGGGCCAAATTGGACAAATTGGATATTTTCATATTTTGTACCCAAAATATTGTTTCCGAGTTTCCGAGTATATCCTATATTATTAGGGATACATTTCACTTTGAGAAAAAACATATTTTCCCATCTCAGGCATAATTTTTCTTTTAGTTTTGATCATTATGATGAGATTTGGTCACTCTAATTCCTCCACCCCGTTGTGGACACTTTGAAGGCTCTCTGAATATTATCATAAAATAAATTGGGATAGAAATCAACATTTTCAGATGTCCCCAATACTAATTGAATAATTTTGAACTGAAAAATGACATCAAATCACACATTTGTGCCCTCTTATTTCCTGAAATGGCACTAATTGGGGAAATCGGGGAGAGCACTCTTGTCTCTTGGCTAGCTAATTTTGCCTGGCTTAATTGACCGGCTAAATAAAAGACAGTCTCTGGTTTTATTGTTAACATACGCAGAGTAAAGTAACCTTAGAAGGGATGTTTAAATGATGAAGATTACATAAAACAATTCAAATAAGGGGTGGGTTTGGCTCAGGGGTTTGCCAGCCAATAGCAACTGTCTTTGGTCGGCGGAGGGGAAAATCCTAAAGACAAACGACAACATTGTGTTGAAACGCGACAAGCAGTTTTACCCATCCATGTCCATTTAAACCCTAAAAGTAAACAGTAGTTGTTGGAGAAGGCATGAAAAGCGTAGTATATCTCAATGTAACACAATAGTATTTTGACCATATTCAAGCTACAGTAGAATACATGTTTTTAAGAAGGAGATGGCGGTGATTTCATGTTAAATTATCATCGGAGCTGCTCTGTCAAAATAATGTGTAACGGTTTGGATTTCTGCTGTCAACAAGGTTTCATTGCTCTGTAATTCGTGACCAATATTTCCACTTCACTGTGTTGGACGGGTCAAGAGCGATTTCACACTCCTTCCTCATTTTGTAAAAACATCTGATGGTTGCTGATTTGTAGTCGATGGCAAATGAACATTTCATTTAGTGCTTTTTTTCTTTATTTTTTTTAACCTTTGTGGCTGTTCAATTTGGTTAATAGCAGATTAGTGTCCTGATAATGACAAGTGGGAAAATGTGTGGATCCCGGCAAACCCTTCTTATTCTGCTCACAGGCGAGCGTTAAGTAACAGTTTTTCCTCCTCTTCACCCTACGGTAAATCTCCCTTCTCGTCGATTCTATTATCCTTTAGTTGATCCTTGCTGGAGAAATAGACAGTCTTTTCGTGACCATCTGTGAAAAGGTGTGCAAAAGAAAGCCTCAACTTTGCCGGCTGTGGTCGAGACGGGCCACTTTTGTTTTCCAACTCTCTCTCAAAAGTCACACATTGACGTGTTTACTTTCCTCCCCCTGCTTCCCCCGCTTTTTGATTTGTACAGCTTGAAGTGGTGGAGCGCAATAGATGTGTTTGCATTTACCCGAAAAACTAAGAGTCCCGATCGCTCATCCATCGCCTTTGATAGCTCAGAGTGTATTTGGCTTGCCCCAGATAAGGCCTGAGCATACATCTGCTCGGATTCAGCTGAATTGTTTGAACACGCGTGGTGCTTTGGCGTGGGTCTGCTTGGATGGGCTTTGTCATATTGGAGAGATTCATCCCTGACCCCGTCCACTACATCCGCAGGAGGGCTGCTTTGGGACGCCAGCTGTGGTGAGGGGCGAAGGGTGTGTAAAATCAGACACAATCGAGTGATAACTACACAAAATATACTCGAACAGTCAGTATTTGTTGGATAAGTCAGACGAAAAAGTTAGTTTAAGCCATTCGCTCTTTTTAAGCGTCATGATTGGTCAGTGTGTGAATTATGTGAGCCTGACAGAATTATATGTATTAGTTTGACCTCTTTTCATGACATACAGTACAAAAGCTCAGATTACTCACTAAAAAGTTAAAGCATATAGTCAATGTATTTATGCCTTTGACACGTCATTAACTTGATTGCCTGTTTTCCTCAGTTATTTTCCCAACAGGGTTTGTAGTTGCAACTAAGTTGATATTAATAACTCTAACTTGGCTAAATATATTTCAAACTATAAGACATATACTGTGCCTTTGAATGATTTTTCCATGAGTAAAGGATAGTTGAATACGTAAGTAAGTATATATTTGTGATTTCTCCCACGGGTACCCTTAATGAATAAAATCATTCATAGAAACTAACACACTGAAGCGTAATATTTAAACTGAGTTTCACAGAAAGTGCATCAAAGATATTGAATCTGGACTTCTTCTATCGTCAAACCGACAAATACGGAAAAAAGAACAATGGTGACATGATATAGCACAAGATGAAAATCAGGTGATGAGTAAGCTTAGGTGGTATCTATTATCTCAGTCACTTCACATTTTTCTAACATTTTACCGGTTTATACAGTATAGGGAGTAATCAACATTTGAAAAAAGAGCATAAAAATAGAATAAAACTGGGGACATTATGAGGAGAAGCATCACCTACTTCCTGGGTATTGCTGATACATGTTGGGGCTAAATACAAATCTTATGAGTGTTACTCAAATAAAATCCTGTAATAAATTATTAAATACTTTATAAACAGCATTTATGATACAGATACAGGGACAGCATTGTTTTAAGTGTCTTGATTGTCCATATATTTGAGAATTGTACAAAACTTGATCATGGTGAGTTTTGAAATGGAAAGCTCACAGCTCTGCAATATTTCCATCCATCCATATTCTATACCGTTTATTCCAGACAGGGTCGCAGCTCTTCAATATTTGTTGTTATTTGTGTTTAGACAGTCCATTAAGACATAACCCACAACAAACAACATGATGGTAGGTTGATGTAAATGAGATCTTCAAGCACGTGTGCTGGGTATCATTCCTCCAGTAAGGATGGAAATAATGTTGGTGGAAATTATGCTAAACAATTCTGAGGTCTGTTTGTTTGAATCATCTCTGCATTGAAACACCACCCACTCGGTCTGTCCTGTGTTTCCCGATGACCTTTTACAATTCTTCTGGTGCGTTTTTAAATTCGAAAGGAATACACGCACATATACGACTGCAAAAAACAAAAACAAAAAGAAAAGAAACGCTGGAAAAGTCCGTGGTATACAACATTAGCCCCATGTAAAAGAAATACCAGTGAAGGAAAGACAACTAGTTCCATGACCGATGAATGTTTGACTAGCTTGTGAGCACAGAAACCACAATTCAAATTTAATTGTGGTTTTCTGGAACCCACAGATTCAGAAAGTCATCTTATTTTTTGTATTATTCTCTTCATACTTACAATCCAGGCTGACAATGTTCATATAAAAATATGTTTTAACAAAAGCACACTTGTTCCACAAAGAAAAGTTGAATTGGGGGAGTAGTTTTATGGGTTAAAGACTTCCGTGTGAGATTAATAGGCTATGGAAAGTTCCTTAACATTTACAGTTTGTTCAAAATATCTTTAAATGTTAATTTATTGCTCCACCACATTCTTGCCTTTGTTATCCGTAACCCTGGCTCACAAGCTAAATGCTTCCCCATGTTCAAAAACTGTTTAGATGTTCAGCAAAGGGGGTTTTAAAGTAATTTTACCCATGTTTGTATTGTTCAACATAGTCAAAAGTGCTCTGTATAAAACCCAGAGCTTAAGTGATGTTGAGGTCAGGGGCAAATACAGGCATGGCAAAAGGGGAATGAAAGGACAAAAAAGTATATTTTTTTAAGTTGACTCTCATTTCTTGAGTTTAAACCACTTCATATTAGTTCAATAAATCTTTTCAACTAGCATTCTTGCATGTCTGTCATAGTTAAAGTCTCAGTAGAAAGAAGAGTGTGTCTACACATTTAAATTTAGCAAGGACTTTAATTGATGTGTTACAAAAAGTGTTAAAGTCATTTCAATTTCTTATCTGGAAAGCGGCTGTGAGACTGTTCCCTTCCTGGCTTGTCTGGCTTTGTTTGTTGCGTTCAATGAGTTCTCTCCACAAAGGCAAAGTTTTTTTCATCAAACTTACTTCTTTACAGCGCTGATTATTAGCACTGATGACATTCCAGTAGAAATTAACGGGTTTCAGATTGACAAACACACATTATGAGTCAACTCCTGGTTGACTGCCATGCTGCCCTAATAAAATCCTACAGTGACATCTGATAAAATCACTGTTCAAATTACTAAATGACAACGTTGGTGGGGCGACTGACTTAAGTTACAGAAGATAAAGACAGAAGATAAAGCAGCAGAATCTTTTTTTTTAATGATTTTCTCAAACCACCCACACCATCAGACACCATAACTTCCAGTAATTGCTCTGTCGTGCATCTGTACCATCTCAAGAATGTTGTTCCGGTAGTACCTGTAAGTCACCCGTACTTGTAACCAGATTGATTTTGACTGTATATGCTGGTTAAAAAAAAAAAAAGTACATTTGAGATGTTTCGAAATGGAAAAGAGAGATTTTTCAAAAAGCTTGGTTGAATCTAGTGTCTATAACGCTTATTCCTATGGTGGCGGTGGGGATGGAGCCTATCACAGCTGACGTTGGTCGACAGGCTTGGACAGGTCGCCAGTCCACCACATGGTCACACAAAGACAAAAAACACACTCACACACATCCCCTCCGAGGTGCATTTAGGAGTCTCCAAATCACCTAAAATGCATCTTTTTTTGAGCTGTGGGAGGAAGCCAGTCCATCACACGGCCACACATAGGGTTAAAATAATATATATTCCATCTGCATAGCATGCTTCTGCCTCTCAAACAGCAGAAAAATGCTGAGTACTCGGCGTGGCCTGTAGGTGTTCTGCAGAGGGGAATAGAGGCAACCTGGTTTAATGACAACGGTTCTGACGGTCGCAATGATAATCCTCCCGCTATTCCTGCTGACTGCGGAGAGACTCCGCGCTTTGTTCTACGCTCCCCCTATTAGTGTGATGGAAGTTCATTTTAATTTGAATGGACCGTCACTCAGATGAGCGGAGCGCCCGCCCGTGTGCGTGTGAGAACCCGTGCGTAAGAGAAATCAAGCACAAAGCCCACAAAAGGGGGATCGAGGAGCACATATGTGCCGTAAAACAAAGGCAACGAGGACGGAGAAGTGCCCACCGCCTCGATGGGGGCTCCTCTGGGAATGATCAGGTGCCCTAATCTTCTAGGTAACTGTTTCACCGTAGTCTTCCTACGCCTGTCAGTCAAAGTTGAGGCTAAAAACGGCAAGAATGCGGGCAAAGAAATGCTTAAAATAATAAAAAGGGAGCGGACAAGTATAGAAACAGAGAGTGGTGTTCCTCTTTGTGGGATGTTGTCTTAGGAAGTAAATCAAAGGGTTCAAACAAACTTTGTGTACTTGGCTTTGAGAATTGGTTGTCTGATTATGATAACCTAGAGAGAATTCTGCAAGTTTATAACTTCTCAAAGTACATAGAAATCTTAGAGAAGTAGTATATTTTTGGTTAACGTTACAAGGAATTGTTAACCCGATTCTTTAGTTGGAAACCTGAAAACAAACCAGATCAGATCAGACTTATAAAAATGACATTTATTGGGTCACAAGCAAAGTATATCAGCGCTGGGCTCTTCCCAGACAAAAACTTTTCTCTCAGGGTCTCAGTCAGCAAAGAGCCCTGAACTCCGTGTGTCATGGGTATTTGTCTCCTGGGCTGGACACACCCCTCAAAAGGACTGGACACGACTGAGTGCTTATTGGCCAGTTATTTATTACCCCTAACCCTTACATGAACAGGCCAGGTCCTAATTAATGCAGGTAACCTTGGAATGTGGTAACAAAGTTTGTGTGTGTGTGTTGACCTAATGACGTGTGTCTAAAGCAACAGAGAGAGGAAAAGAGAATCTGTGGTTACAGCCAGAGAATTTAACACAAAAGTATAGTTCTAAAAGGAATAAACCATCAGTAATTTACATAGATTATGTGATAGCATACAATGCTAAAGTGAGTAATTATAGCCAAATTCTAACAGAATGTAACAATGATACGAATGACACGTAAACATGAAACTACTTCTTAAAGTGTAATTTAATGGCATGATGATAAAACAACACGGTTGTTGTTTGCTAATGATAAATCGGCCAGGTTTATATAGCTGTGTTACCGTGATGTGCCTTAGGAACGCCTTTGGAAAAACCCCTCACAACGCAGTGACGAAGCACGGTGCGCGGTCAGCATGCCGCTTTTAGTAATCAGCCGTCATTCAACCGCCATGCCAAAAGCGCAGTCTGCCGGTCTGCACGAGAGGGAAAGATTTCAATCACAGCCCATAATTCCGTTTGACTTTCGTACTCGTCTTGTCAAATATGATCTGCCTTTTGAAGAACATCTGACGGGTTGAAAAAGAAAAAAGCACGCATTCCTGGATCCCTGACCCGGATTGGCAATCATATATATGGTACAATTACTTTTTATCAGTAGGGTTGTCTAAAACTAAAATTTTCAGCTCAATAACGATGCTGAGGAAAATATTCGATACTCGATACCATTTTCGATACCACAAACTTTCGAACTTACCTATTACTAATGTTATCGTGGCCGGTGGCCGTATTAATGACCCTAACCCTCCACCCTTCATAATTCTGAGAAATGAATAAATAAATTGGTTAAACTTGTTTGGACAAGTACAATCCTATTCAACATACACTATTTTAACATAATGATATGTATAGAGTTGAATTCAGTGTTTGTTAGATTAATTTAACTATTTTTAAATGAATGTCTATATTGCCATGAAGCAATTACGATGTTCTTTTCTGGCATCCTCCTATTGGTGACGTAATCAAAATGGCCGACTTGGATGTGGGTGGAGTTGGATATCCACCCATGGCTTCCTGTATTCTGCAGCCAGAGGTACTTGATTGATGTTAGCATGTTATTGTTAACCATTAGCTGCAGCTAGCAATTCAAGGCTGTGGCATCGATACTTTTGAAATGAGTATCGTATCCGGATACAACGTTTTAGTATCTATACTTTTTTTGAGTATCAATACTTTCGACAACCCTATTTGTCAGTCATGGTCGCCAACAAGATTCTCCCCAGGGTTTGTTGTTCAGGATTCTGCATGAACTGTGTGTGTTTTGGATGTTTTTTTTGTTCAAAAATGTAAGTTAGCAGCTTCACTTCCACACGCTGCTGTTCTTAGTTGACCCCGAGTTTGCACTTCCTCCCCGTGGCACATCGAGAGTTTGTACAATGCTAGCCTGGTGTTGAATCGGCACAGAGAATAAACAAGGCTCAGCCCTGGCTCTCCGGCCGGGCCGTTTGTCATGGCTGTGACTTCAGGGCTATCTAAATAGCAGTAAGTGAGCGCATTCATCATCACATTCATCCTCAGCAGTGTGAGATGGATGCCCCACTAGTCGACCAGGTCATGAGTTATTGCACACAGGGGGGTTGCTGGTTCACACAAAGGTCAAAGGACGATTTGTCTTCAGGCAAGTAAACATTTCTGATGCTGTGCACTAAAACAGAAGTTCTCACTCGGAGCCAAAGACACTTGTGTTACTTTTTACACTGTATAACTTCACGATCTGTTTAAAACTAATTCTATTTGTACTTTGATTGTAAGATGCATACACTGAATAATCCACAGCTTTGAAATATCACATGGACGTGAATATCTGGGTTTAATGAACATGTACGGTGTCGTGGTTAGCAGCCGGAGGGCTCCCTATTAGTGGATGGACAGAAAAAACAAAAGCATGCAAGTTTGAGCCTGAGACAGTTTGTCAACTATGATGAAAATATAAATTCTGAGTTCCATTGTGAAGGAAAATAACAATGTCACAAACCAAAGCACACAACAGAATGTGAGGTTAATCGACAATGAGTTTTAACGTCTTGACTTATTTAATCTGAATTTATTCTTTTTTTATTAGTGTGCACCAGTGTTGAACTTAATTCAACAGACCTGTTGTCAAAGATTTACAGTTAATGTAGCAGAATGAAGTCCAACCGGACTCTCAAATTAGGTAATTATTGCTAGGTAGTTTTTTTAGAAACATGCAATAATTTCCCAATACTTTTCCAAACACAGATTTCTATTCACTCTTAACAAGTAACTTGTGCAACACATGGAACATTTATTTAGGTCATAGGATAATTTTGACTTTTAGAAAAGTATTTTATAATTATAAATGTCTCTTTTTATTGAGAGTAGGATGGAATGGAATGGAAATCCTGTGAAAATCCACAGTCTCCTAATGTCATGAATAGATTTATAATTTGTATAATACATTTATTAAAAGGGCCTGCAAAGAAATACTTCAAGTCAGGTTTTGTAATAGCAATTGCTTATATGCTTAAATGCATGCTACTCTATATCTGTGAAATAAGTGTAGCAGCCATGTACAATTTGAATAAGTCATTTTGTAATTCAGGTGACTAAGCTAGGCGATTAGCAGCTAGCTGTAAATTCATTAAATCCAATCTTATCCATCGGGTGAATTAAAATAAAAATACTATGTTTATCCTTAAGGCAAATTACAGTGTTGTAGCTTTTTAGAAACAATAATAATAATGATTTAATTTAATAAAAATAGTCAATTTTAAGAAGATATCTCTTGTTCTATCTAGTTGGATACGCTTTTCTTGTATGATCCTGTATAAGACTGGACTGTAGGTTTGAATAAAGATGGCCGAGCTACAGTTTAAAAAGACATGGTGCTGGCCGGTGCAACCAATGACCATATGATGTTTACAAAGAAAAAATAGCAAGTTCCTCCCTAGTCACCAGCTCTACCCAAATATCAAGCTGGATATTTTTGCTTCAGCAAAACCTCCAAAGGGCACTCCAATGTGTTGAAGAACTCAAAACAAAAAGTCCCGGCACCTGCATCTGCGACCATCAAAGTGCTTTCCAGATTTAGTTACTGTAGCAACACGGTTGTCTGGGCGATGACATCGTGGAATTGCTAAATGGGGGATGTGGAGGAGGCATGTGGCACATTTCCATCAAATTAAGGGTTCTTTGTTTTAGGTGAGGGTCGTTAATGACTCCATTTAAATATTATTCCACCATCAAATAGCACTTACTCAGAGAGACCATCATTGGTTATCAAAATCATAACACTATTAACCGCCATTAGAGTGCAGGACATAAATGTGCAAAAGCAATGACACAATTTATTTTTTCAGCAATGTTAATATGTGATTTCCTATAATGGACTGATTGCGAGAATGAAAAGGGAAACTACGGAATAGATTTGGGAGCCACAGACACTCAAGCAGATTAGTTTTTAACATCACCCACAGACCTCCCGGCTGTGAGTTGGAGTGGTGTTATGTAATGAGTCAGAGGGCATATGGACTGTGGCTTTGTTAGAACGGCAGAAGGCATCATCATTAGGTTGGATACAGTAAAGGAGCAGCCGAGCTCGAGCGGTGAATAGATCCATTTGATTTCATTTCAACTCATTAGACAGTTGTAATGAAGGGTGGTCCGCTCCCAACAAGAATTTACCAGGAGACGGCAGCATCACCTGTTAAGATAAGATGAAATAACATGAAAGTTTAATGATCCTGTGGGAAATGAGTGTTGCAGCTGCAGCCACTAATAACGGATGTGCGGCGGAAAAAAATAGAATTATGATGTGAATATAGCTGAGTGGGAACCATTAGAGGGGCCCGGATCGGCCGTATCAACAGTAAACATGTTGGGTACACATTACAGAACGCTCAGTTATTGCTCCACTCTGACTAGAACGACCCCGGTCCATTGTGGAAGGTGTTGATAAAAAGTGAAATACTTATTTGGATTATAGAGGCACTTCTTGTAATACTCTGACCCTTTGTGGCATACCGAAAGAATAACACTGAGACAAAAAAAAAAATGGATTAGAATGAAAACTTGATTATTATGTACCTGAACATAGGAAGAACTTTAGGATTTCACCCCAGAAAGAACATTATTTCTTAAGGCCTTCTAGACTTATGCTAAGGTTGCATGGTAAAGTAAATAATGATAAAGATTTACTTATCAGGCCACATTAGTCGAATACCAGTCAAAACTGTGTTATTGTTTTCAGCCTTTGACAGAAGCTTAATAGTGAAATAGCGCAATTGTTTAGTTTTTTTTTTAAACGTGCAAACAATTATATGGTTGTTCGAAGCCATTCGATTGAATAATGCAGTAGAAACAATTGTATTGTTAGATGGTCGCCTTCAAAACAGCTCATGTGAGGACGCTGCAGGGAATATCTGCTCGACAGACTTTGTTGCAGGATCTTATTTTCTTAACCGGGTCCATCAGAAGTACAGATAGATTCGTCGTATCTTGAGAGTTCTCAAAGATACAATCTGAGAAATCCCTCTTGACGAATCTCGTTTTTTGAGTGGGATACACACCTTGCCGCATTTGGTCATGCTTTTTCTTAGCATTAAGCATTTCTATGCATTCTTATCGATCTTATTAAGGAATCGCTGTCTTATGAAAGAGTTTCCCTGGACCTATCCATATATCTTGGGAAGAAATGTTTAAAGACCTGCTTTTAATGGACAGTTCGTCCTCTCTTGTGTTGTGGAAATTTTATTTTAAAGCAAAAGTCCAAGTCCATCTGAGGAAGTAAGAAATTGAAATTCATTAAAAGGTAAAAAAGGGAAGGGGAAAACTTCATGAAGTGAGAGCAGCCAGCACGACCATACAAGTGGTTCATATGACGTACCAAACTGCCCCAAAGTAAAACAAATCATGGTGCATTTTATACCCCTCTGAGTCTGAAAATAAGACGTAAAGTCTGTCCTTCATTCTACACCTGTATGAAACAATCCTCCAGACAAATCATTAAGAGATAAAGTATAAGGAGACCCTCTCTGAGACCTAGAAGGAGGAATGAGTCCCATGAGAAAGTAAAGGAACCTTTGAAATATTCACTTGTGGAGAGAGAAATTAAGAAAGTGATTACACGTATATTGGAACACCAGACACTACAGGACATTTTGGAAAACCTCACAGCACTCGCATCTTGATAGCAAAACTTTATGAGTAGATATTTGTATCTAGTGCCATGCATCCCTGGAGGCCAACGGTAATCTCCTTTCTCTCCAATCGGAGACGTCAAGGTCCGGTCCAGAGGTCCTCCGCACACCTGCTCGCCGCCGGCCGCCCCTCCTGCCAGCACGGTAATCCGATCCTTATTGGCGGGCGCGCCTGGCCAACCCGCCGCCGTGCCATTATCGGACTCCAAGCAGGTGCCCAGACACGCCGCTCTCCGATCACAATGCAGATTTTCCCCGCGAGCTTCCCGTCGAGCAATCCATTTTTCAATTTGGTCTCCTGCCTGAGATAAATTAACAGGTGTCGATTGATTCCCCTTTCCTCGCGCGAGACCGCGAGTCTTGTTTACAGCCCACAGCCATGGGTGTCATACCTGAGCGACTGTGCGAGGTGAACGTACGCTACAATTAGCATTTTCTTTAATAAGACTAACAGTTGACGGGGAGACTTGCTTTGACACATTTTACTGTTTTTACGCAACAGATTGTTTTAGGCCGACGAGGCGTTGCGGTGAGCAAGAAGGCAGAACTGTAAAGCTGTGTCATAATCACACTCACGCACGCACGCAGACGAGCGCTCGTTCCTAAACGATGTTGCATCGCTTTGTCAAAGAGTGTCATTTATTTAAAATAGCTGAATGGAGAACATCGCTCCTCATTATCCTGCTTTCATGGTCTGCCTTAATCACACTTGCAAAGAGAGAGAGACTGCAAAGACTTCATTGTTAGCCCCTTATACCCCCCCTAGAGGATCAGGCTCAACTTTTATGAAGTCCCACCCACCCCCCCCCCCCCCCACCCCCACCCCTCCCCGCCAAGTGTTTTCACAGCCATCTCTGTTCACCAGCTGGTGATTATTCCTAAAAATACGCTAATAAAACCGGTGTAGCCTGGCGCCATCGCACCCTAATGACGGGAGTCAAGTGGCGCGCGGCAGATATGCCCTCACATGCGCACTGTCACAAGCCATTTAATTGAAGTAAAGACTAAATGGGAGCCGGCATTGTTTTGCTCCAAGCGCCTCCTTCTAAACCAGCCAACCCCACCAGCGCGCACGCCGCACGCGCACTCTCCTCCGACTAGTTGTTAAGCACTAATGTGCCGTCTTTATTCCTCCCCTCAGCAATCATGATCCTCTTTACGCAGCAGTGATATGATATAGTGAGCCTGTTGTCTCCCGGAGAGGCTCTGCCCTTTCCGTTGGGGCAGTTGTATCTTTGATAGCGATGATGGAAGATGAAAAAACAATGTCATAATATTCAAATACAAACACGGAAAAAGGATTAGGACATTTATATAAAAGGATAACGGTCATTGCTGGTGTTTAAAAATTAGATGGGTAAGTACTCGGAGAATATGACATTAGAAAACATAACCGAACAAAATCTTACAAAATTGAAGAAGTCCTACGCAAGGAAACTTTGTACACACTCATGGCTCCTTTTGGAATAAAAAGGATAACGTGCACCTTGAGCAGGAAAGTATTACAGTTTTAAATTTACTTAACTTCACTTTAGCCAGATATAAGCTCCTCTTAAAATATATATATAGATATATATATATATGTGTGTGTGTGTGTGTGTGTGTGTGTGTGTGTGTGTGTGTGTGTGT
>JABUIW010000079.1:1074215-1087668 GCA_013363375.1 Menidia beryllina
TGTGTGTGTGTGTGTGTGTGTGTGTGTGTGTGTGTGTGTGTGTGTGTGTATTTGTTTGTGTGTAAACTGTAATAAGATTAGCCTGTAAGTACCGGCCTTAGCAACTGGCTGTGATATATTCAAACTAGCACAAGCCAAGAAGGAACTTAATGATGTAATAACGTTTTTTAACAAGGCAGCAAAAATATTACTTGCACTGTGTCAGTACTCAGAGTTTACGGTATGCCGGTACGACAACTAAAGAGCGGTGTCATGTTTTAATTTGTTCACATCATCGCAAACCATCACAATCCAACCTCCCTTCCTCTCTCCTTGAAGGGATGTCGTTGTCTGAATCTTCTGAGTCCTCCCTTGAGGATCTGTCTGACTGCAAATCACTTTACTTGGTTTTCATGTTTTTTCTCAGGACCATAAAGATTGTTTCGGTTTGGGTTTTTTATTTTCATTTACCGCACCAGTAAGAAAATCCCCCCCTGTTGTCTTAAGAATCCAACCTGCTGGAGCCCAGCTGCATTGCTTAGAGAGGAGGTACTGTATGGTTTGTGGAGAGGGATTGGGATGATTGATGAAAAGAAAGGTGACATCCGGGGGGCTATGTGTCTATGCTATGAAAGCAAAGAAAAACATGTAAAATGGCCACGTTGCTGGTTTCAAGGGTGTGTGTGTGTGTGTGAGAGCTGCCAGGGCCAGTGTCCCCAACCCATGGGTCATCTGCAGGGTTCACACCTGAGCAGCCCGAGGGCAAATGAGGCACATCGTCCAGGGCAGGTGCGAGGGGAAAGGAATGGAGAGATGGAGGTAGACGGTTAGATGATTGAGCGGAGGGAGAGCAGGGGGGTTAAGCACCGGGGGTAGCAAACTCGCCCACGTCCGAGGAGCTGCAGTTTGATGGATGAACCAGGTGGCTGGAGGAGAAAAAAACGTGAGGGGAAGGAGAACAGTCAGGTTCAAGACTAACTGAGAACGCAGGAAGTCGGACGGACCCGCAGATGGATCGCGCCCGCCTTTAATGCCCACGACACCGCAGAATCGCAAAAGACGTGAAGAACTGCCGCAGCCTGTGTACTCCTCAAGGTCCATTGAGTGCAATTACACAGAACAATGGAGACAGCATGGGTGCAAGCTGACTGAGCTAAACGCTGCCTCTTTCTGACACGAGGGAAGACGGAACAACTGAGCCGGATCAAGATGCAAAGCCTCTGCCGGAGTCTTTGTTGCTCTCCGGCCTGGAAATGGGGAGGAGTGCAGCCGGGAACGCGTTCGGCCGATTTTTAAAGTCAATTGCCGGGTTCACCAAAGCATCGGAAGATCGAGAAGGGGTAGGGGCTGGAGAGATGTCAGTGATTATTAGAGGGTTGGGAGAGCGGTGGAGGGAGAGGACTAAAGTGTGTCCACGCTTCGTGCTCGGCTTGAACATGACGGACACAGTCTCGCCCACATGAGCTCTGCAGGGCTGCCAGTTGGGCCTCAAAGGGGGGGTGTTCTGGGCATTTGGCAGTGCTCGTGATCCCTCTCTTAACGTCTGCTGCAGTTGCCGTTGGGATTTTAGCATCTTTTGTCAAAAAAGTGTAATTAATGTGATATTAACAAGTGTTATTAATGTGTTATTAACATGTTTTTCAAACTACCATGTGTGAAAAATGAAGCGCATCTCACTGCCAATTCCCAGTTCTCCACCTCTTCGGCTTTGCTCGAAATCAAACAAACTTAATCAGCCCTGAAACTTGGGTTAGCTAAGTGCCTTTTCAATCCTTGAACTTCCACAACATGCCTCTGCAAGATATGCAGCGGTAGCAAATCGTTAGCAGCACTCTTCACAAACTTAATCCCCTCATTTGTAGGTCCTAGCATCCACAGAAAGAATCATTTCCACATTTAAGGCCAAACTGTTTTCTGGCTAGCCTCTAGTCTGGAGCTAATTGTTGTTCGGTTTAGAACATCAAGGTTTTAGCTGTCAAATCTTTTGTTCCATATACTATATGTTTATTCAAAGTCTATTCAGTGTTTGGCCGTATCAATGTGTATTAACGTTAAATACACAACATGCTTTGGTCGAAATCACAAATTCTCGCCAGCATTTTTACTTTTCGCTTCTAAAACCGAAGACTTATCTTAGAAGCCCTCGCCACATGTATCCGACATAAACTGAGCTGTATGCTGCCAGTGGTTGTTTTAGTGCAGAATCTTGAGTAGATAAAAGTAAACACTGTAGCAAAAGAGGAAAACAAGACATTATCATGCAGAAAATGTCACTGCCTTCTTTTCTAGTCTGTCAATCATCTGATGTCTCTCTGGAATTTCTCTTTGACCTGATTAACGAGGTCTCAGCCTCCAGGTTTTCCCTTTTATCCCAGAGGAATCGAATCGAGGATAAAAAGGTATTTTCTTAAAGTTGCTTTCTTAGCTCTTTCGGTTTAAATCGAGAGGGGGGTAAAAAGTATATATTTCAGTTGTCTTCCAGATAATGTTTACAGACTATTGTCGACTGAGACCGAGCAAGAACAGTAATAGTCCACCAAAATTAAATCTGTGGCAGCAGAGCTGGGTGAATGTTTCAGAAGTCAGACGAATGGAGAATAGAAGGTCTATAACAGGGAAATATGAATGCACCTCTCTCTAAAATACTCAAAGAAAATCAATTAACTCCAAAGGATGATTACCTTATGGTGATTTCACACGATGAGATTTGTCTTTTATCACAGCACCGTACCAGACTAACTGTTAACAACATCCTTGATTTTATTGTGTCATACCCAGATCATTAAATCTTGTCTGCCACCGTTTTGAAAGTTATTTTTTTTAAGTAAGCTAGAATGAGCCAGTGTTGTGCCTTTGCTAGCAGAAACATCTGTCACTTTGTCTTCCCAGACATTGATTGCGGCACCGTAGTTGTGTCTCCTCATTGCGGACTTACCGTGAGCCTACTTGCGGTTCCTTAAAGCTCAATAAGGATTCCATGTCTGTATTCTAATTTCAAGCAGATCTACGTGGCCTACGGGTGCAGACCTACCTCTTACACTACTATCTAAATAAGCTGTACTATCAGCAAACGCCTTGCTGTTCCTATCAGGTGTGCACTCCACTTCCTAAAGAGAGACTGTGTCTCCTCTTTGTAACATCACAGAGTGCTGTCTGCAGCATATGGTGCTCTCTTTTTTTTTTTAGATTCAGAGGAGTTTTGGAAGCCTTGTAGCATGTCATACGTTAGCAGCTCGCAGTGGCGTTCCCCTGATGCTGACAGAGAAATCAAACGTAAAATGGAGCACCGGAGCGAGCAAGCGGCGATACAGAACAGATGTTCGCGGGAATGTTGACTTCTTGTTTGGCCCCTTATCTTAGACGCTGCCATCCTCTGCTAAAGTGAGTGATGGAGGAAGAGAGGAAGGAGGCTGTGGGAGGGAAAGAGGGGAAAGGAAACAACGGGGAGGAAAAAAGGGACAGCTTCGCTGTTGGTAGAACTAAGTGGAAGGAGGGTTGGCGGGCGGGGTGTTCGATGGGAGGAAAGTGGGACAGCCACACAGCTGTGTTTTGGTGTCGGGGGACCCCCGAGATTGGTGTCAATGTGTTTCATTGTCAGGGAGGAGACTGGGAGAGAGACACCGGAGACTCTGTGATGTGCACAGAGACAGGAGGAGGATCAGGGCAAGGCAGAAAACTGAAAGGGTAACAGTGAGACGGATCCTACTCTTAGAGTACCGGTGGCCAATAAAGGATGCAAAAAAAAAAGAAAAGATACTGGTAAGTCAGTGTCGGCGGTCCAGAAAGCTGACTTACTTTTCTCAGTGGAGACATGTTCCCTTGTTGATTTCGCTTGGTGACCCCGGTGACTCGTCATTTAAAACTTTCCCATGATTCAGCTGCTTCGCCATTTAAGGCGGCTGACTTCTGTGAGATCTGCTTGACAGTTTTGCTTGCCACCTCACAATAAACAGCCCTTTTTGAGTTATACAACACCAGCCCTGATCAGTAAGAATTTACGATTCGCTATTATTTCATCCGCGCAGGGTGATAAAGAGGGCGATAAATTCCTTGTGGCCAAAGTCACCACGGGGTCAGGCTCTTTTCATCTTATCTATTTCATATTTATTTTGCTTTGAGTTATCCTTCAAGGTGAAGCGTCTGAGTAATGCCCTCCGGTGCGACGTTAAGGGAGAGTTGCACTGGCCCGCATAGCTGCAGGAAAACATCCCCTCTGCCGGCTGAATCGCCATCTTAGATTTGGAAAGGAGGCATCCGCCACCAGATCGATGTCTTATCAGTCCGGCGTCCGCCAAGAGAAGCCGATAGAGCGAGTTAATGCGGTGCCATTGTGGTTCTTGATTGACTACCGCAACCCTCACGGAACAGTCCCGGAAATGTGTGCAAGGCATTTGGGAGACCCGAGGTTAAAGATAGATAAACTAGACCCGAGAGGAAAGGGGAAAGCACCTCTTTGGGAAAGCTCCTCTTAAACCATTGATGTTGTTTAGGACCTTCCATTACGATCGCCCGTAAGATACTTGTACAAGCGGAAGTACCACCCGAGTCCCTCAAAAGATAAGGAGAAGCTCTGTTGTTGAAGTAAGCAGGGAAAAACTAAACGACAGCTGAATTTGGGGGAGGACCCGAGAGAAAAGCCGAAAGCACTTCTTTGGGAAAGCTCCTCTTAAATCATCGATGTTGTTTAGGACCTTCCACTACGATCGCCTGCGAGATGCTTCTACAAGCGGAAGGACCACCCGAGTCCCTCAAAAGATAAGGAGAAGCTCTGTTGTTGAAATAAGCAGGGACAAACTAAACAACAGCTGAATTTGGGGGAGGAAAAAAAACAAGATATCCCTCCCTCTTTTTTCTTTTTGCATTTCTGGCCTGTATTTCTGGCGCGCTGTTGGTTTCGTGGCCCGCGAACTCGCAAGGCGCAATTCCGAATGCAACTTTATTTTCTGCCGTTTATTTAAGCCCGAAATGTGTCCTGATGGAGTCATCAGCCCCCACTCACCAGCTAATGGTTTAATTATGTCCATCTGGAGGAGGCTGGGAAGGGGAGTTCGCCTGACTCTCCAGTCAGTCCTCTGGTAATTTGTCTTCCCCCGCACCCACCGACTGTAGCGCTGATGGCAGTGAAATCCGCCGATGCCTTCTGGTGGTGGATCGTCCACCCGCCTCCCATCCAAAAATTTCCTTCACATACTTTTTACCTCTGGGGCACACAGCGAGAGCCCACAAGCTGTGTTCTACTATGCGATCCTTGACCAAGCCGCATTTCTAGAAATCAAAATAGGAAGCGGTTCATCTCCAATAGGAAGGGAGACCAAATCCTCTGTGATTCGGAACTGGAGATTCCGCATAAGACTTAATGTGATTATTGCTATCTTTTGCATAATGAAGCCATAATCTCCAGACGCAATCTTAGCATTGCCTTAGAAATGAAGCAGTTTTTGCTACTCTTTGGGCAATAAACGCTACACAACAGTGATCCGGCTTAATGTAGCTGTACAAAAGCCAACACTCTAGCTAATCATATAATGTAAGATTAAAGAAAACAAATTCTGATTACCAGCAGCAGTGACTGATCTTGCTGATAGGCCTCAGTTGGTTAAAACTCTCATTTACCATGAACTTAGACAAGACGGAAAGGATTTCAGGATCATCGACTAAGACGTTTTTGGATCACATTTCATGGCCGATTTTAAAAACAATGGTATGTTGTCCGAGAAGATGGTTTAGCTGAATGATTTAGATGCCTTTGGTATTTGAAATCCAAAAGTAGGAAGGCTTGTGATGTTGGTTCAGTCTAGGTCAGATGTTTGTTCAGTCTAGTCTCGGCCACAGATACTGGCTCAGAATGTCGCCTGCATTTGATTTAGCCAGTCACTTCAGCTGAGCATGCAGGAAAAAGGCTTATTCTTTCTTTTTTTTTTATTCGGTGATTTTTAACATTTGAATAGAAAAGGTGCAGATGACCCATTTAACTTTTTTTCCCCCTTGAGAGCACA
Organism: Menidia beryllina; assembly: GCA_013363375.1. Taxonomy (NCBI): domain Eukaryota; kingdom Metazoa; phylum Chordata; class Actinopteri; order Atheriniformes; family Atherinopsidae; genus Menidia; species Menidia beryllina. Next base: position 1,080,191 of record JABUIW010000079.1, read on the forward strand.
CCGTTTTCAAAGGGCACAGTGATTCATAGACATGAATATGCTCTTAAGGCATGAAAGTGCCAACGCTACAGGTAGAGGGATGGCGTCTTATCAGCCTGTTTGGACGGAGGGAAGGGAAATTCTGCTTTCGGCAAGATTCTACGTCAGAGCTGCTGCTTTGTTTCACTTATAGAACGCCCCAATTTCTCAGTTCCGAGCAGAAATCTATACGATTCATCATTAGCTGATACATTTTGTGCCAATAGATCAGAGGGAAGACTTTGTTTGACTATTCTATTCCTCAAAGAGCCGGTCTCTCTGTCTGACATCGCTGCCGATCACATCGAGGCAAAACCTGTCAAGCCCCAGTCTCAGCCTTTGAAAGTTCAAATCACTTCCCCTCTCTTTCTAACAAAGGAAGACGGCTTTGATTTTGAATGTAATTGGAGACCAGCATTTTAGCAGTGTCTTATCGAAAACAACAAAAAAAAGGCTGTATTAATGTCACATTAGTGTCAAAGATAATGAGACCAACAGCCCATACTGTGAAAATCTATTTCACTGTAGTTGTTTTTTCTTTTATACAATGCAAAACACAGCTAGCGTGTTTTTTTGGGGGGGTTTAGGCGTCAGAGACTAAAGAGAAACTATAGCATAGGATAGGTTTAAAAAGAAGATGATTTTCAAACTTGCCAACATCCACTTGAATGCTTCCTCTCGCCTGGCCTGGAGAAAAAGGGTTAAAGGGGGGGCGACTCATAGAAGAAGATGAAGGATGCAAGGAGAGTGGAGGGGAACTGCAAGATGGCAGCCATGGGAGAACGGTATCGCCCTCAATTATGACGGGCAGCGGAGCGCTGCTCAGAAGCAGATGAGCAGAGAGCCAGCCCCAGCGGAGGAGTCAGGGGCTGATCAGTGATAATCCCCGAGTCACAGATGGCGTTTTCCCCTGGTCAGAAGTGAAGCCAACTGCTGGCTGCTTCTGGCAAAATGCAACAAATGGGGAAGTCTTTGGAATTCATTTCTAAGAAAAGATAAAGACAAGAAAAGTGCCCATTGCTGAGGTCATCCTAATATATATACAGTGGGGGAAATAAGTATTTGACCCCTTGCTGATTTTGCAGGTTTGCCCACTTACAAAGAATGCCTATTTTTCCGCATCAGATGATTATCAATTTTTATAAATTCATATGATGTGATTTTCTGGAATTTTCTTTGGGATTCTGTCTTTCACTGTTAGAATGTACATATGATTAAAGTTATAGATCGTTGCATTCTTTGTAAGTGGGCAAACCTGCAAAATCAGCAAGGGGTCAAATACTTATTTCCCCCACTGTCTATTATTTTTATATATTTTTTATGTATGTATGTGTATTTGTTGTTTGATCAAATGCTAGTGCTAGTGTGAATAGGGGGAACAGTGCATATCCTGTCATCTGTCTTTGGCTGGTTTGCTGAGCATGGAAAAACATGTTTCATATTTGCACCGTCCTCAGTGGTAATGCGCAATATAACTACCTTCTGTCGGTGAAAATGAAGGATATCCAGGTCATCACTGACAGTCTGCCACTGCGGCTGCCTCCGAATCGGGTCCGCTGTCCTTGCTGACACAAGACTCCAGTGTTTTCCATTAGCGGGAGCCCCGACTTCTGTCTGAGTTCTGTGCCCTCTTTGAACAGAGACACACGGTTAATAAATCACCTCTTGTTTGTTGAGCAAAAGTAGCAACGAGGTTCAGTAAGAAAGCATTCCCAGTCATACTGCCTGCAGCAAGGAAAATAAAGTTGCATTTCTGAATTTTTTAAGATAAGTTTTCAACGTGAATCACAAAGCCGAGTCGAAAGACAAGTCAGAAAATGTATTTTGGGAGAGAAAACCGTTTCAACATGTCATCAAAGAGTTTTACTTCTGTTAAAGCGGAATGCCTGTAGATTCTTGGAGATTTCCCAAACTATAATGGGATTATAGAAGAAGATCAGGGCCAGAATTCTTTTTTCTATTATATAACTGTGCCTATTTTTCTGCCCTTAAATAAATGGCTCTTAAAAATAGCTCCTGTTGTGTGGTTCAACGCAACGTTTTGATTGCTGTGTGACAGCAGGCCAAAAAGGCAGAATTGGTTAATCAAAAATAGGTTACATTCACATGAAAACCCCTCTTTTTGACATTTTTATTTAATCAATATACTTTTTTTCTGGAACAATAACCACATAGCCATCTGTCATTAACTAAGCTTTATTGAATTGGCATTTCTGCAACTTTTAGTTATTGAAAGGCTGCAGCATGCAGGAAAAAGCAAGCATTTTTAATACATACTTTTGTAATTGGTAGCACTGTGGTTGGAAAAAAAAAAGGATAATCATTATAATCACTAGCACCATATGTATATTTAAAAGAGAAACAAGATTATACGCCTTTAATAATGCATAAATTCACAGAACTGCAAAAACCTTTAAACCAATGACAGGTAGACCATGGTGATTAACATCGATTATATCAGAATCATGCAGTGATTTATTTGGAAAGCCTTGAAATCCTTAAGACTTTAGCTTGCATATTGCTAAACTGAGAGCTGCTGTAGATTAGAACAACACAGTCACAAGCACAATCACAGAAAGACAACTTCTCAATTCTTTAAATCCCTCTTTGATAATTATACACATTTATTTCCTACTTGAATCCACTGGAAGTACATTTAGGTGCATTTCAGGTGTCAATGGTCTTGAGGTTTTTTGGGATGTCTTGCATGGCCAAATTGAATATTGAGTCACCAAACAATCAAAAATCAAAACTAAACCAGAGTCTGATGAGGCTAAACAAGAATAGAGCTCTAAAAGATTGAATCAGTTTGAATCTGACCCGATTGTTTCTGTATTCTTTAATGTAAAATATCCAGATCCAACTGTTTTGTTTATCCCCGGAATATGCCCTAAGTATGTTGAATGAGTTCAACTTTATCAATGGGTTTTGAACAGAAGCCGACAGTGTAACAAAAAATTAGTAAAACAATGCAGCGCACAAACTCACAGCTTGCAGATTTACAGTCAAACTGTCAGCAGTCATATTTAACTCTTGGTTCAAAATTTGCCAGCATTCTTCCATGAGCAATGGCATTAAATCCCCCTTTTACTGCATACATACAAAAATCCCGTCCAAAAATGCAGTTAAATACGTCATAAGATAATAATTCAGAACACTAAAGCTTGTATATTCTCTCCAAGAAATCCAAAAATGAAAATACCAACCAGCAAAAAGGGATTTTTTAATGTAGGTAATTGTATGCATGAGATTCATTTTTATTATTAAGAGATAATATTCTTTCTCCTCACCTAATAACTTTTGAGCGTCTTTCACAGTTTCAATGCATTAGTTGTCAACACATAAATTCATCATAAATTATATTTAGTCTAACCAGTAGGATAATGTCCATTGTAAAGGACACTTTAACTGACCTATTTTATTGGAAGACAGCTTAACCTCCTGAGACCCAAGATTTTTCTAAGGTATCTGAGAGTAGTAGGACCTAATCAGTTCAATAACTAGACTTATACATATCACAGGTAGTTTTTCTTCATATAGGCTCAGTTGGTTTATCTTTATATTTAAAATGTGTATGTATATATTCAATTAAATGTTTTATCTGCAATTTGGTTCGGAGAGTACAAATGACTGATTTACTGAATTGTAATTACACAATCATAACATAATTGGTTGAAAATATGTAAAACTATTTTCCTTTAGATTTCAAACATTAGTGTTTGATAGCGTCTGCTATGAGGCCAAGAGATCAAAGTCGAAGAAAAAAGGAAGGATCATGGTAAAGAGAGTAAAAAATGCAACGTCCTCATATGAGGACGCAGGGTCTCAGGAGGTGAAGCCAGAAATAAATTTAAAAAGGAAATCAATTGCTTCTGCAATGGATCGTCACATACTCACAAACATCCAAACATGTACAGATAAGAATGACTTCAAACTCCAAAAACGCGAATCTGTACAACGCAGATCGCCGTTCGCTTAAAAGGTGGTAGCACCAACAGTCCGCTGCAGACGGCAGGTTACTGGGGGACTTCTTCCTTATGTGTGGGACTGTGTATATCAGCAAAGTGAGCCGAGGCACCTCATCAGAACACAGATGCGCCCTGATTAAGGGCGAGCACGGCAATGACAGAACTGCATTAGTGTGATGTATGTGTTGTTAGCCAGCGAGCAGCTAATTCCAAATTTAACACCTGATTCACACAATGCAGTCACACCTGAGTGCAGGCCAAGATTTACTACCCTTGTCAGACCGCTGATGGCTTTTATAAGTAATTTTTCGTCCTGCGTCTGTAGTAATGAATTATGATTCTGGGTAAAGATTCGACTTAAAAGCAAAATTACAGTCGTTTGGAAACTGGGCTGGTGTCAGAAAGTCGCATCTCTAGAGAGGGGGAGAAAAAAAAAAAAGAAAAAACCCCCCCCCGATTCGCAGAGAGCAGTGTTTTAAAAGACAAATTCATCTTCATTCCAGCAGATGCAGAATGAAGTGGGCCAGATTATGCTTCACAATTTTTTAAACATCCTTCGGTTGGATCCGAAACGGGAAACGGCAGAAGTGACATCTGGCAGAGGGTTACTTATCCAGACCGTTTACTTAGACAAATAGTACCCAAAAAACTCACAGAATCAAGCCGAGAGGAATAAAAAAAAAAAAAGTCAGATGCTTACTTCCACTCATTCACAACCTCAATGTGTGTGTGCGCCCTTAATGACTTAAAATCACCCACGTTGATTCATATACTTTTTTTTGGAGTGCTGAAAAGCATGTGTCTGTTGAAATTTAAAAAAAAGCTGATGCCGTGTTACCTAAAAAGTTCAAAAGATAAAGACCGCTGACACAGTTGAGGCAGAGCAGAGTCACACGGCCGTATTTCTGTCCTTTTTTTGTGTGCGTGTGTTTTTTTCCTCTTTCGTTTAATGGTCTTGTTGGAGACTTGAGCAAAAACCAACAAAACCGAAAACTCTACTGGCTTTGTGGTGCTGGGTGTGCTGTGTAACCAGCTCAGTTGTAGCTTATTATTCCCGACGCTTTTAGACGTGCATGATGGCAACTTAGCCATGAATTATGGAACATTATTAATCAGGGTGTTGAGTCATTGGATAAAAAGAGATAAGTTCACATGATTAGCAAAAAAAAAAAACTGAAAACACTTTGCTCTGCATGTGTGTGTTCTTGCATTCTTGTGGTAGCTAAGTGTGTGTGTGTGTGTTTGGATTTCAACTGAGTCTGCTCTGATTGAGTGTGCAGCTGCATGTCACTTGATTGCCTGCTCGAGCGCACACACACACACGCACACGCACACACACACACTTCCCTGGAAGTTGGTGCGTTCGTCTGGGCCTGCTTTTCCCGACAGAACGGGGTTGTGCGCGAGCGTGTGCAAGCGATTGTGTGTGTGTGTGGATTTGCCTGAGGACAGCAGTCATGCTCCATTAATTAGCACAGCAACCTGCTGACTTTCAAGTGGCTGTGGCAAAAATGAACCCCGCTTTCACTTCAAGACCCCGGAAAAGAGCCTGTCTTGTTCCTGCCTTTGCTCTCTTTACGTCTGTCCTCGTGCACGTGAGCACGTTTCTGCAAACAAGCCAGAAACTTGTCTTCTGGGCACATCTGTTTGCGAATCATGTGTCAAGATACCCCTAAATCCACTTCTAACTTATATAAAAAAACATCTAATTACCTTTCCTTTTGTCAAACATCCTTTCAAACTGGAAAATGAAATCGTAAAAATGGCCGCCCGGCTGTTTTCCTTTCTTGAAAGGAAACCCTCGTCATGGTAGTTGACTTGATGAGCAGGGGAGATGAGATAAGCAGGTCTTTTTTTATTGGATGTGTGCACAACAGACTGTTGAATAGTTATGGATTGAAAATGTCAGTTTCGTGGAGGATTTCCAGAGAGCAGCTTTTTCTTTTAAAGTATCTCACAGATGAGGTTTTGAAGCGTAAGGGTCAGATCGGAGTCATGGCTTCTCTCTGCCATCTATGGTGTTTTGAAGCACGGTTCTCGGTCCTCCGTTCGCAGATTTTGGCCGTCTGAAGTCTTACGAGACGTGGACCTGCATTACGGGGGCCCTCCCACACCTCCCTCTGGTACAATTACCGACAGTCAGTGTGCGACCTGGCAACGCGGAGCCGGGCCCAGAAGCTTGCCTGCCGGACATCTCACACATTTATGAAGGAGAGCATCCGCGATCCCACCTTTCAGTGTGGGAGGGGAAGAAAAACAATGCCGACGGCCGCAAAGAGATGCAAACAAAACAAAAACAAAAAAGTTTGAGAGAAATATTAGCCAAGAGAGGATTGGTCTCTGGTTTGTTCTCCAAGGTCTATGCTACTCTGTGAGAACCTATCCGAGAACTCATTTTCAACTGGAAAGAGGAACCCATTAGAAATAGAATATAATTTAAATAAAAAGCACCGTTTTTATAGAATTTATTTAAAAAATTTTTTTTTTTTTATTTATTTATTTTATTTATTCATTTATTTGGTTGGACACAACCATGTTTTTAAGATTTTGTTAGCAATCTTTAGCAAATGTGAGCTCAGCAACAACACTGATTGCAAAATTTATTTTAAAATATATATATATTGCTTTTGCTAACTTTTCTCTGAACTGTATTTGATCATCATCACTGTCACAAGCCCTGATATAATCAATTTAAAGTTTTTTGAGCGCTTAAAGGAAGATGGTTCCAAATTTTCATGGCTGTTTCAAGTAAAAAAATACAGGTAAAAAATATAACTGCCATGAAAATCATGTTTTGTTGTTATTATAAAAGGAAGGAAAGAAACTGCCAGTCAACCTTATAATTTTGAATTTAATCGTGTTTCTTTTTTTGTAATAGTTTCTTGTAAAGGTGAAGTGAACTACTTTGGTTGATCATTTGTATTGACCTGGTATACAACTAAACATAAAAAGATCCAGATCCTCCAAATCTTTTTGTTCTAATGTGTGCAGTCAAAACATGGTGGAGTAAACTCTATATAACTAGAAGGTAGGGAATGTAATGTATAAAGTTTACCCAGAAGTCTCCCCAGCATGTGATAATCTCTTAACCTTGCCATTGAAGCATGTTATCATTCATACAAAAATCTTTTGAATTTGCTGGCCTCTGCTCTTGTAAATTATTATTATTATTTGCTCTTCCAGATAAAACAGGAGATTATCTGTACTACTAAACTTTAAACATGTTAACAAAGGTTTTGAAACCGCATTGTAACGGTCAAACCATCCATTCATTGTATTTACTCTGGAAGATAGATACCAATTGCAACCAAGGGCTGTAAAAGACGTCACTTTGTGGGTATCAGAGTGGGTTTTCTGGGGATGATGCTGACTGAGCTATAGCATAAAAGCATCCTTTCATCTGCTCCTGAAGGTGTTTGAAGTGTGCTGCATTAAACTGCCGTCTCAAAGCTGGTAGCAAAAAAAAAGAAGAATTTTCTCATCTCTTGTATG
>JABUIW010000079.1:1102705-1119667 GCA_013363375.1 Menidia beryllina
TGATGTTCAAATAACTAATTGTTACTTTCTTTATCTTTTTCATGTCTTCCTCGTTGGTGCCTATTTCAGGTAAGAACTTCCTTTTGCTGTTGCACACACTCTCTCGCCATTTTTACGACCTCAAACCCAAAGCTCAAAGTCCACTCAGCCTTATGTTGTCATGTATCAAACACATCCTGATGGGTTTGACTGATCGAGTGCACAGTTAGCTTGTGCGTTTTTGTTTTTTTGTATGTGTTTTTGTTTGTTTTGTTTCACCCAGCCTGAGCGTTCTCCTCGGGGTTGGTCTCAATTGGCGTCGAATCGTCCTCGCCTCGCTTTCCGACGAAAAACTTGGTGCCAACTGTCGTGACAGGCTGATTCTTTGACAATTACCCGTGAAAGAGCGCAACGGCCATTGTTTGGGCCTACTGTTATTCTCCTTTGTCCAACCGCTCGCGCCTGTTGGCGGTTGCCCTCGCTGCTTTTGATTGCTGCTTTTCAGCCAACGTTTTTTTTTTGTTTTTTTTCTTTCTCTTTTTCATTCATTTTCTTTTTTTTTTTCTTTTTCTTTTTTTTTCTTCCAGAACGCTTGTTCAATTTAGTACTCCGGTATGAGATGGCGAACAGCTTGCGGGGCGGCATTGCAGTAATTACCACGGTTGTGTCAGGCGGAGCTGAGAAATGTAGCCCGGGGGAGGAGAAAGGCCACGGAGCAATGATGCCTCCACCCCCCTTCCACCCTCCCAAAAAAAAATTAATGGAGAATTGGAAATGAATCAGTATCTAATGAAAATGTGTGTTCGCTCTATTACTGCTTTTATGATGGCTGTTGCCCTGGGCGGGGATGCTTTGTCACCCGACTACAGTGAGAGCTTTGTCTCTCATCACATCCATCTCTCTTTTTCTTGCTTCTTTGTGACACTTTCTGCATCGCTGAATCTTTTCCCGCTCTCCGTCTCTCTGTTTCACTCGGGCTCCGAATTAAATGAGGTCTGCAAAAGGCCCCTATTTCGTATAAGGAAGGAACAAACGATCACTTGATGGAGGGAAGCCGTGCCTCTGTTCCAAAGTAATTGCTGAGGGGGACGGAACGCTCGCTTGTGATGTCAGTGGCGCTTGTTTTTGAATTGGGTTTCGTGAATCTGGCGTCCTCGGTCGTTGTTTTATGGGCTAATAAGGTGGCGAGCTTTGCCCTTACTATACAACACAAGTGTGGGCCCAAACCGTTTCGTGTTCAACCGTTCAAATTAAGTCAAAGGAAGATGGGAAAACAATTCTAATGGCTGAAAAAATGTCAATTAATTCACGCAGAAGTGATTGTTTTGTTCTTTATTTCTGGATTAGTGGACAGTTGCATCCTAATAATTAGTTGCATTTAGGGTTATTTGTCCGGTTATTACTTGTAAATAGATGAATTGGGTTTGATTTGGAGGAGTTTCTTAAGTGTTTACACAAAAAGGGCTGATAGAGTAGCCACCATTACACTGACATTTCAACAGTTTTTACTGAATCGTCTGAGGAAAAGAAATGACACGTTTGATATCATCTGACAATGCGACTGTCGGGGAGGAAAAGCGGGGGTCCGCGCACAGGGGAGGGAACCTTTTCTGCCACTTATCAAGGTTGTGCAGGGACACAGAGTTCACTGCACATTAGTCGGCCGCTCCCCGAGGATTCACAGATCATTTCTCTTCCCTGACTCGGTACATGCAGCAGCGCCCAGGGGTGGCCGAGAGCGTGTGACATTGCCACTGTGTGTTTGCGCGGTGTGTGCGGATGTGTGTGCCGTGAAGAGGCCCAGACCTCCGCTCATCAGCACCTCCTGCAGACTGTAAACCCTCAGGGTCCCTTTTGAGTTGGCTATCTTTGTTAACACTCTGTAGGATACTGTAGCAACGTACACACCACCTCCTCACAGGGCTGCCTCGGACTGTCAAATGTATCAACAGAACAAATTCGGGAGTTTATCCTTTTTACCCCACAGCTCTGTTTAACATGGTGTACTTCAACTCATTGGAATCCCTTCTGCAAGACAATGCAATGTTGCTTATTTTCCCATAAAGTGATAAATCCTTTGCATACACATATGATAAGACAATAACACATTTCCGTTCTCTTTTTTTCTTTATCCCTAATGTCTAAACTAAACAGTAGTGTAAAGACAAACATGTTTTCCTCCTGATCTGTGATTTCAAGCAAAGAACAGTGAGTCATGAAATGTCTAACATGTGATATTCGAAAACACTTGATTTCTTTTTTTAAACTAGCAAAAACCCATTCATTATTTAAATGAATTGCAAATGTTTTATGGTCAAAATATCACTAAATCACATGTGCCAAGCACTGTTTAGGTGTTATACTGCTATAGTGTGTAAGATACTATGTGCTGAGACAGACACAAATTCACCGAGAACATTGTCAAATTTTGAAAGTTCCCCTGAGTTCAGATGTCGGCCAGATTTATAACCTGATTGACACGTCCACGTTTTCCCCTTCCAGAAAACGCCATAAAATAAATTCTGGTCGAAAGAGCTACCTGTCTGTCCTCACTAAACGTGAAACTGGGTCGATCAGATCGGTCACTGTGGACCGTCTGACCAACTAAAACAAGCTGTCAGCAGGATGATCGGGGTTCAAAACCTGGACGCCTTTGTTTTCCATCAACTCTACGAATGTCATGTTGAATTTGGTTTGTTTATTTTCATATGTATGAAAAGGCTAGGATTGTTTTTCACTGGTTTCGTCATTCTAGCCCAATGTGTCTAACGTGATATAAAAACTGACATGATTTGACAGCTAGCTGTATTGACCAAGGGATAAATAAGTGGAAAACAACATATAAATAAATCACTTGAACGCTTATTTGTAGAAAAAGAATATCCAGGAGTGAAATAGGACGATGGACGATCTCGCATTAGAGATAAGAGCTCATGGTGAGATTTGACATTTCCTTCAAGAACCAGGGATGTTCTTGAACGCATCGGTGTTCAAGCAATAACTAAAACGCTATCAAAAATATGCTGGATGCTGAAAACACCATTATTCAGCATTAGCATGCCGGTCAGAGTGCCAGATTAGAGGAGTCAGTGCACCTCTGGGGTCAAGAGTCCCTAAAGTGTAGCGATGAACTGTTAGCTAATGTTCCTGGAGAGAAAGGGGGGAGGCGGGGGGGAGGGAAGCGGGTTAGTTTGCGTTATCGGGCCACCGAAACCTGCAATCATCCTCGGAGGCAGATTAGTGAGCCGACCGGGAAGTCTGTGAATACCCTTCACTGCCTGAGCAGGTGGCCTTCCATACCGAACACAGCACATTAATCCAGTCTGTTAGCCAGTACGCAACCATGCTAAAATAGCTATAGCGAGAGCCTTATCTTTTATTTTAACCAGTCAGGGGGGTGGTTCATTTGAATAAGGTCTGTTTTTGACAGAAAAAGGGAAGGAACAGGAAAATTGGAGGAGGTTAGAGATGTTGAGATAAAAATAACAAGGATGAAGATGCGGTTGGGATGAAAATAAAGAGGGGCGGGATACGGAAAGCCGGAAGGACAATGGCAGAAAAGTTGCCCGGCTTGGAAAGGCCTCAAACAGTTGGTCCGAAACGGTCAGCAATATCTCGCTCGACCCCCCCACCGTTCCCTATGAATCCCTGCCTGGCTTGTTTTCATCGCAAATTTAAGTGAAATGCACTATCGGTAATGTGTTTGGAATGAGCACAGACGGCCTCTCAGGATTTACTTGGACTAATAATGCAAATGGTTGGATTGTCCACAGGTCTCACTCACTCATGCATGAATATGTGTGCACGCACAGACTGAAAAGTAATCATTTTTTGTTGGGATACTCTGCACATTACCTAAGCCATTTTCATCTTTTTACAACATCACTGTACTTATTTTACTTTCTTTACAGCATTTATTTAAGTATTAAGTGACTTCCTGGATAAATGCTTTTAAATTAAGACAAGATAAGATAAGTTAACATGCTTTTCAAAGGTTTAGAATCAAATAAGGTTGGATAATCTATCTCTTAGAGTCTTTTTCCATTTCATTATGATGACATTTGGCCCAGCAACTAGCTTTTTAGCTGGTATTTTTTTTATCTTGTCTTTAATCTTTGATATTACCCCACCTATTATTATAAATTCAAAGTCTTAGGCAGGTTTTGTAAGATCGCAGGTAGTGCCTGTTCTGATCTGCTTCATTGGCTTTGGATTTCTTAGGTATGTCTGTTCGCGTATTAAGTTCCTGGCTGGCTTTAAACAGGTAAATCGGGTCGTAGACAGAGCCATATTTCATGTGTTCAGGTTAAAAAGCTTAATCCTGATTTAAGAATTGTGTTTGCAAAAATTAAAAACATGTTTTTGTTTGTTTTTTTTGCACTTTTCTGTGCTTCTGACAGGTTGTGACACGTGTGTTTTTTTAAAAGTTTGATTGTGTTGCTGAAAATCCTTGATTTTTTTCCCCCCCGATTCTCTAAATGGAAGGTTTAGGAAATTCTGCTCACAGTTTAGACACCGACAGCTCTTAAGTCTGTAAGTCACAGTCTCATTAGCGAAAAATGAAATTATTCCTTTCAGCCCAAGTTAATTTTCCTGCTAATACTTGCCTGGTTCTTACAGAATTTACACCATACAGACTCAAACTGTCAGTATTTTCCAAACTGCTGTATTAGAAAAAATGCTAAACGTTTTTTCCTGCCCCTCATAAAGACATACAGTACCCACAGCGGACTTTGCCGTCCGATCAAACGTGTACAAGTGGTCAGTGATTTATTAATGGACGTCTCTGATATCCCTTTATGAGGATTTATGATTTGTGAGGATTTGTGCCTCACGCCTCTGCTTGCGTTTAGTCCGGGGTTATGGTTATGGTCCCTAATGGACCTGCCGACACGCGCTAAGTAGCAATGATGACCTCCAGGGATTTCCACTTTTGCCTGCCTTAGGGACGGACAAATCGATGACCGGCCCGCCGTCGCCTCCCAGGTGACCATTCTCACGTGAAATTTCCTCCTCTGTTTTGGGTGAGCGCTTCCAACCTCGTGGCTCAGGGCTGCAATCCGTCTTGTCTTATTTCTCTCCGACTGAACATCTGGGAAGACAGCGGCTTTCTTCAAGTTGCTTTTTTTTTCTATCAATCAAGCCTTTTATTCAAAGTATGTGAAGAAACCAGTCAGTGTCTAGTTTAAAAAAAAAAAAAAAAAGCTGGGGTAGTCTCACATCATGCCCGGAGGGGGGTCTTCTTGCCTTCTAATGATGGAATATGCTTCTTCTAATCACTTCAGCTCAATGTTAATATTGTTTGAATTCAGTTTACAGTATCTAAAGGCAATTTAGCTTCATTTGCTTAAAGTGCAGGCATTCAATTATCAGCAAACCTCCTCAGCAAAGACCGAAACTGTGAATGAATGAACATGGCACGTGTTATTTCAACAACACTAAGTCATTACAAATGCAGAGCGAAGCATTTCCAGTCAAACTCCCCTTCGTTTTCGAGTTAAAAGGAACAAAGTGACAGCTTATTTCCCATAATCCTTCTTGGGAACGTCTGTCCGAGCTATTTGAGCAATTAGTAGTGGGCCGGCCATTGATTGGTAATTTCTTTTCAGGGTTAAAGCGGGGCGGTTAGCAAGCTCTCCCAAATCCCCTTGTCTTCATCAAGCCTTATTTCCTCCTAATGAGGTTTATTAGATTACAACTCTGCCTCACACGTTTAACAAAAGATTAAATTGGCCGAACTCTGCGGGGAATACGTTTTCGTAGTATGTCTGTAATGAGCGAAAGTTAAGGAAACGCGAAGAGCCGAGCAGGAATAAGTCATTGGACGTGCTGAGAGGAGGGCGGGGGGGGGAGGCTGGGAGGGCCCGGGCGCTCAAAGAGCAGCGTAATGCTGTCGGACGGCCCTTAAATGAAAGCGACGCGACAGCGCTAATGAGAGCGCTTGACGTTACGTGCGACTCCTGTCTGGGGGACACATTACATCTGACTTAATGAGAGGAGATATTGTACACAGGCACTTGTGCGGCTGAGCGATGAGACGGCCAGAACGCCGCCGCCGCGGGAACAAGCCGCCCCGGCGAGCGGGTGGTTTGTTAAAGAGGCTGACAGGTCGAGCTACGGGGGAGCCGGGCGGATAAATGCTCGTTTTTAGCAGTCTGATTTTCAGTTCGCCCATTACGGGGAAAGTTAAATTCAATTCAATTTTATTTATATAGCGCCACATCACAACAACAGTTGTCTCACAGCGCTTTCCAAACAGAGCAGGTCAGACCCTACTCTGAAGTTAATTACAGAAACCCAACAATTCCCACCATGAGCAAGCACTAGGCGACACAGGCAAGGAAAAACTTCCTTTTAACAGGCAGAAACCTCGAGCAGAAACATGGCTCAGGGTGGTTCTGCGCTGCGTTTGCGTACCTGCAGTGGTCACCTTCTGCGGTGTCCGTGCTCTGACCTGGGCATTGTTAAGGCTATCTGGGGCTGTCTGGACAAAGACAGGAAACACCTCGGACCATTTTTTCAGTTTGCGGCCGGATCTGACACAAAGATTGTTGTGAGTTTCCCCAGTTCAGTGTCGAGGGATCTATCAAAATGAACTGAAATTATAAAACAGTTACAGTGAGGCATTTTATTCTGCAGAGCACCACCATTCGTCTACGACAGTCGAAGTCAGTCCATTTAAAGGTTCTTCACAGATTATTTAAGAATCTGTTACCAGCAGATCTTGACTACTAGCTAGCTGTGCCTGGACTGGCCGGGGGTGTTCAGATTCTGTAATCTGTCATGTGTTCTTCCTTAATCAGAGTTGTTAAGCTATAAGACGTTCATTTGATTTAGTTTATAGATGTTGTAGTAGGCGGCACAGTGGTGTAGTGGTTAGCACCATTGCCTCACAACAAGAGGGTTCATGGTTCGAGTCCCAACCAAGACCTTTCTGTGTGGAGTCTGCATGTTCTCCTGTGTCTGTGGGTTCTCTCCGGGTTCTCCGGTTTCCTCCCACTGTCCAAAAACCTGCATGTTAGGTTGACTGGACATTCCAAATTTCCCTTAGGAGTGAGTGTGAATGTTCGTATTATTAATTATTAATTAATCCGCCCATCTAAACATCTTTGAATTTTCTGTGCTGTTCAGATTTTTCGTAAATACAGTTGTATTAGAGCTTTTAAATATAAACTGTATTGGTTGTATGCCCAAACTAACTTTTAAGGAAAACCTTAGAGAGTATTTTTTATATTTATTAATCAAATAAAATGTGTGTTCTCTCAAAAACTGATTCTGAGTGCAGGCAAACATTGATTTGGACATATTAACATCTGTAACATCTGGCACTTCACCTTAAAGTACACACATTCAACCTTCCAAAGAGCTCCCATTGAGATGTGGTCAGATTTTGTAATCGTCCAGTTGTCGTATTCTAGTCCTTTTTACTGTTCAGTCAGCGTTTATTTCTCAATTTCCTTCTCTGCGAGTGCCAATTCACAGCTTTTAGTCTCTTAGAATCATCTGGCAGTTTAGCCGCTTTTAGTTCCCGAGGCCACATTTCCATCTATTTTGCTTCAAAGCAAATCAGTTTATGCCTCCACAGCTAACAGCATTGGTCACCCCGAGGCATTTTAAACCAAGAACAAACAAGTCCAATTAAATCAATTTATAATTCAGTACACAATAATCCAAGCCAGAGATTGCAGAGATTCCTGACTTTAGATGAATCTGTTGTGCTGAGCAGCTTACAGCAGAGCCTCTATTGATGATTTTTGTTCTCCGGATTCACCGGCTGAACATTTAAATTGTACGTACTGAGACCTGAGCATTTATTTGGTGGGCATTTTTCCTTTTTTCGAGATATCTGGGATGAGTACGACCTAACGAGTTTGATAACTAGACTTTGTCCTGGTACAGGACGTTTTTCTTCATATAAACTCAGTGGGCTTATCTTTATATTTAAAA
The DNA here is from genome assembly GCA_013363375.1 of Menidia beryllina. Classification (NCBI taxonomy): domain Eukaryota; kingdom Metazoa; phylum Chordata; class Actinopteri; order Atheriniformes; family Atherinopsidae; genus Menidia; species Menidia beryllina. The sequence continues at coordinate 1,110,632 of JABUIW010000079.1, forward strand.
TGTTTTACATTAATTTTATTTTTTTTCTCTTTTACCTTGTCCTGTTCAGCATTATGGTAGCAGAACTATAATCTGAGTACCGTGCTATGCAGAACAAAATTGCTTTGCCATTAAATTATTTTTCAAATATTTTATTTAATTAAATGTTTTTGCACTTTGGTTTTCACGGTCCAAATGACTTATTTACAACATTTTAATTTCAAAACAAGAGTATTAAAATGTATAAAACCATTTTACTTTAGATTCCAAACAGAAGTGTCTGACAGCGTCTGCTATGAGGCCAAGAGGTCAAAGGTCAAAGAAAAAACAAGGAGCATGTCAACGTCCTCGTAGGAGGAACAGGTTCTCGGGAGGTTAAAGCTTCAATCTAAGAGGGTTTGTCAATCTCTGGAAGAGCTTGTCATTGAGAAAGTGAGTAAAATGAAGAATGTGCTGACGCCTCAGCTCTCACATGGATGTCCTGTGTAATTTATCTTCATGACTGTGTTAAACTAAATCCGAGTCCTGATTTATGGCTTTTTTTTACAGCTGCTGTCCAGATTAACTTCAGATTAACACAGGATGTTGGTACATTTTGGCCCAGAACTAGGAACGAGGGCGTTAGCGTGAGGTGGAAGGTGTTGACAACTGGCTGGCTGGGTTCCTGGTTAGGCCGCCGTGGTCACCTGGGCGCGCCACGGAAGCTCTGGCGTGTGTTCCTAGAGAAGGCGGGTGGAAGAGGAGTAAAGAGAGGGTCACCGGGAGGTGTGTGTGTGTCAGAAAAAGGGCACAACTGTCTGTCCAGCTCTCCACAAGACACGAGTCATACCTCATTAGTAGGTGGAGGAAAAGAGAACAGCGGTTATGTCTGCTGTGAAAGCATCTCACAGACATAAACACACACTCACACACACACACACACACACACACTAACACAGACAGTTCTACCCCAATTACTCCTCTCCTGTCCCCTGAGCTGACGGGCTGAGTTATGCTGACAGACATCCCTCTCAAAATTTGGGGGTGGGTGTCACAATAAAAGGAATGGAAGGAAGCAAAGGATGAAAAAAAAATGATGGAAGGCTGAAAGCCGATGGAGGACAAGAGAGGAGTGAGGATAGAGAGAAGGGGAAAGGAGGAATGGCCCAAAAGAATCCCGTTTCGACGTCCCTCGACCACACACTGTAAATGCACGGAGCCACAATCTTACCTTTGGTTTCCGAAAAGAGCGGAAAGAAGAGAAAGAAGCAGGAAAAAAAAACAGGTTAAGAGCTTCTACCGCAGACACATGGTAATTTGTTCCGTTTTCCAAAGACAAATATGACAGGATGGAATTACTCTGCCACTACGGAGGCAGCCATTTGCAAATGCCATAAAGTGCAGGTATAAATCTCTACACGGATCCACTTAATCTCCGGCTTCTGGGCTCTTCAGCGGCAGCCATCGAAGTCAAACCTGTGTTTGCAGCAAAATGCCTCTCTCCCAGCTCTCGGGTTTTTTAAAAGTACCGTAGTGGGAGAGCAGGCGGAAGTGGAGGGCGCGCGGTGGTGACTGATGTTTTCCTTCCATACTAAAAAACGGGTTAAAAGCTTTGGATACAATTTTGAAACATCACCAAAAAAGATTTTCCAAAGTAGCAGATAAGGCTGGCAAAGGTGTGGAAAACGGAAATTTTTGAGAGACGCACAAAATAAGTTCACCGGTGCTTTCATCTTCATCAGTTTCTGTTAAGTCAAATTTTTCCTTTTTCCATAACCCTTTCACAAAAAAAGGATGAGAAAAAATGTTTGTTTTTCATTTCTTTGGAGCAATAACAACCTAAATCAGTATTTTTTTCACAGATAGCTCCAATGACAAGTTCATATAATTTAATTCTCGCTTTGTCACGATTATCACATGGGTGCAAAAGTGTGATAAATTAGGGATTTTGTGTGGAAAAGTGTGGACCGCCGATTAGATTGTGTTATTCTGGGTGTAAGCCGATGAAAACGTGCCATCGGGTTTCTTTTAGCAGTCACAGCCCCACACCAAGTCAGCAATTAACTCCACAGTTGGCCAAAGTGTTACAATAGACTGTGCCCATTTATTTTGGAATGTGACTGCAAGCACGTCAGCAAATTTCGAGTAAAAGTAAAAAAAAAAGAGAAAAAAATACATTGTAATGACTGGGTAGAAAGGTCTCAGCCTTATTGAAAATGCTGTATCAGAAGATAAAAATAGACTCTTTTTTCTCAAGTTTTCCCACATTAAAAGGCAATAAGCTAATAAAGTGTTGGACACTTGGACAAATAACAGTGATTCCACACTTGTTAGGCATTTTTTCTAATTATTTTTGTTTGATAAGTTTAAAAAAAGAGGAATATTACATGTGTACATCCAAGTCTTGTTTCATTCTAGTCCTCTTGGGAAACAGGTAAGCATATGTCCTGCTGTTAATCGAAATAAATCGTTTAATTCTAAGGAGGCTTTGTTTTTTGGTTTCACATGATTCTCAAAGCTTCTGTGACACTCAAACTAAAAACTTTTTTTTTTCCCCCATTGGCCTTCTTTGACACGAGACGGATGTTCATGCATTAACGCACCCGCCTTCGGTTTGTCCACGTTTTAGATCTTTTTTTTGTTTGTTTTTTTCTTACCCTCAGTTAAGCAATTAGTTGTTCTCCTGTTCAAATTGTTACCTGTCTACAGGCATGTTGTAGTAAATATCTCACATGTGCTGGTACCAGACAGAACACAGCCATGAAGGTTGTGTTTGAGGCATTAACAGCTGCAAATGAGAGATGATCACATGGCGAACTGTGTTATTAGTGTATCAGACGCTGAGCGATGAGTCCACTCGCCGCCTTAATTTATGCATTGCTACTTTGTCTTGTCGCCGCTGTTCGGCTTGAAGGATTTTACTTCCAGCGTGTGAGGGGAAGCGGGCTGGAGTTGAGCGGGAAGGTGAAAAATAACACTGAAAATGTGACTGTAATGCAGCTCGGCGAGTGCAAGCGTGGATTTTCCACTTCCTCTCTGGCCAAATCCCACCATTTCAGGAGATTAACCTCGGCATGCGATAAATGTTCGACTTCTTCTTCCCCCTCCAATTTCCTTGGAGCTAGAAACTCCAGAAGCCAGCGCGGAATGTAAGATAAAAAATGATCACCTAATTCACTCAAGCACAAAATACAATTCTGGAGAGAGGGAGGGGGAAAGCAGGCGGGAGAGAGAAAAAAAGAGAGGGGAAGGGAGCGCACCGCCTCACATGGCCCCGTTCAGAATTTCCCTCAATCAATTATTGTTAAATGAAGCACTTATTCAAAAAAGACCTGTGCATAGAAAATAGGTGGCGGCACGGTGATTGTGGAGTTTCGTCTTTTTCTCTTATCCCGTGGGCTTAATCGCTTTGTTCAGCTCTCCCCACTACCCATGGTGCACCTCACACGGCAGCTGTGCTAAAATGATGTTGATTGCTGAAGGTGCCCTCTGCAGATTGCCGCTGCCACCAAGCCATTTAAATGGAGTTGTTAATAAAATGTAGCAATGATTGCCTTTCACTCGGCCCTCGTCTCTGCTTTTGCTGCCCGGCTGTTGCAGGACTTAATGTAAGATTATGGCTAAAACGCAGGAACCTCAAGTTGAGGAGGAACCGGAATTTATCGTCCAGGTTATCAGTTTGGACACGGCTGTATTCGTCAGCCGTAGCTAGATCATGTTGAATTTATGGTTAGAAAAATAAGAAACTAGCAGTCCAAAGCTCCTTTTTCTTCGGGGTTTTCTCAGACGTCATAAATGGCGTCATTCATTTGAATCAAAATGTATCTCAAGTGGAAAGAATGTTGTTGCCTTCATCAGGAAAAAAGATGTTTTATGTTGCATACTTGCAAACATGATTTGAGTCACACTTTTTTGGTCAAATATGTATTTCTATATTTGCTTTTTTTTTTTTAATTCCGAACATTTTTCTTCATTGCAGACATTTTAAGAAAAACATGTTTTTGTCTGTGTTGCAAGATCAAGTTGTGACTTTTCAGAAAATGATCACAATGAAGTTTGAACTTGAATTTCTGGAGTTTGTAGAAAGGAATTAATTAGACTTTAAGTTACTTATGTTGATGCTTGGAATCTTTTTTTAACAGAAAAGTGACTTTTGTTTGAACTTGCATAATGCAAAAAAAATGTCATGATGTAAATCGGGTATGTTAAAGCTGTTGGACTCTTAGGAAACTTTGCAAAACAGAAACAAAAGGAATGAAAAACTCTTTTCTTTGGTTTCACTTCTGGAAAAGGTCTTCTGGAAAGGTCGATGTCTTTAGAACACATCATGTCTACGCGGTCATTGTATCGTGGAGACAAACAAAGTACTGCTAAATTTACCGACACTTTCTTGATGTTGTGCTCCTACCTTAACTCGGTAACTTATTGAGTCTTGACGCTTGAATAACAGCTACTTGTCAGTTCGTGTCTCTTAAACGTTCTTGTTTAGCCTAGATGTGCCAGTGCTCCCACACTACTGGCAGATCGTCCTCTGAGCGTCATCTAAAAGCATGCCGGGGCAGCTTATTACATCAAGATGTCGTCCAAGATATTGGTATCAGCCAAAACGGGCCTCTAATGAGCCATTAAAGCTTGGATGCTATTCTTTGCCAAAGCCTGCGTTCCTTTTAATGTTGCCAATCATCTGAGTAACAAGTTTTTATTTACTTACCGGGATGCGGAAACAGAAAATAAAAAAATGGTTTCCGTGCTATTGCCAGAAGCCTGGTGCATTTGAATCGAAAAACAAGGAGCTTTCAGACGTGAATGCGTAATGGTGTGATTAGCTGCATAATCACTTCATATGGAGGTAAAGAGTGAAGCAATCATGTTTGACTTTCTGGGGCCAAAATTTACCTCCCACACAACTGAATAATGCATGCGGGCAAATGTTTGGCTAATTAATGTCCGCCGACCGGCCACCTCCGCCGCAAAACAAGCCTCCACGTTAACCGTTAATGAGCCCATCAGTGACGCAGCCATCGGTGAAGGGAAAAGTGAGCAACGGTCGGTGGGTGGATTCTGACGACTATTAGGGCCAACAGGTCAAGAGGGGCCCGTCAAACCGTTATTGATACGTTTGAGTCGTACGATCGCGCAAAAGAAGGCTTTTGTTTACCGCGAAATGCCTCGATATTAGCCTGGAGGTTGGACGTTTGCGAAGAAATTCATCTGGTTTGGCGATTTTGCCCGTCCCCGCGGTGTGTTGAACGCATGCCACAGCTGTGTCAGCCTGCATCCCTGTGATAAAAAGGGAGAAATATTACACGGGCTCGAGCAGACGCCGACATATTCATTAGTGGGGAGTGATTGACTGGGCCGGTTGAAATGTCACTGGGCCGAAAGTCTCCAAGGACTAATGACCCCCGCGCCTGTCCTCAAGGGACCTTTTCCTTATCAAATGGACACCGCGCACAGGAAGCTGCTACCTGATTATCCAACCATCAGCTGACACTATCGGCTATCAAAGCATAGCGTCACACTTTAGGATCAGATGAATATTAGAGATAGATGGAAAAAATATATAATTTTAAAGATTTTTTAAGGTGATTTGCTCAATCTATTGATGTTCAGGAATGTTAGCAGCCCTTTGAGGCTGTATATATCTATCAAGGTCATACCACTTTTACAGTTTGTATCTGTGGGAAGTTGGTTATAGAGCATTGTGTTATATCTATCGTTCTTCTTTGCAGGAAAGGGACAATAACTCTTTGGTCTGGTTTGTGGGGTAGGCCAGCTTTTAATAAGCCTGAAATTCAGAGGTGATTCGCTTAGCCCTGTTTGCGTCCTCAAGCTTTAAGAGTTTACAAAAGATGAACGAGGCAAAACAGCTCATGAATTTAAGCAAGGTGGATTTAGTTTAAAACCATGCTGAAAAAAAACGCTTTGTGGTTTTGTGCAAAAAATGTGGGACCTGAACTCAACACATGTGAACTCTTAATCGGTATTATTATATTCACCTCACCTTTACTTGTCACGCCAACTGTTTTGGACAAAACGTGCAAAACAGCTAAGCTGAAGGTCCTTTAATAAGAATAATGAGAAAAAATCTGATGGCACAATTAAAACAGTTGACCCACAGATCTTTTTTTTTTTTACTTCTAACCACAAAAATATCCTTTTAGATATTTAATGTATTTAATTTCATGTCAACTAAATGCTATTCGACTTTATTTTTGAAAACTTGTGTTTGTACTTATTTTTAAAAATTTATTCTTTTGGTTTTTGAAGATAAGATGACATTTCAAAGAACTAATAAAACATATTTCTTTAGCACCATCAGTAACATTTGTACACCACAGTACGCACATCTACTGTATTTCAGACCTTTAACTTAAAGAAAGAAAGGAAGAAAAAGTTTACTTTATACCATGACAGAGGAAACTAGGACTCATCCTATGGGGCTCATGTATTCCTGTATTGCATTTTCTAGTTCTATAACAGTTCACTTGACTCTAAAACCAAGTTTTGACACTGTGTTTTTTTAAAGATGTTATTTAATTTTCCCCAAAAAATGCAAACCACTCACAGTTGAAAGCCTGAAGGACCAGCCACCTGTTGTCTGATGAGAGATATTTTTAGTGCTCAAAAAGACACCTACATCTCCCACTCTACTGTTGGAAGGTTGATCTGAATGTTTTCTTGAGTCCAAACCAGTGTTTGGAGCATCATGTATAGCGGCGATTGCCCTCCAGCATAATGTCTGTTAGATATATATTACCACTACATTCATTGATCCAAACACTTTTTGAAGTCCGGGATGAGCAGATTTGATGTCTTCCACCAGAAAACATGTCTATGCCATGGAAACAGCATTGGCAAATTGTGTCAGGAGCCATATTGAGTAACTGTAATGATCCAGTGTGTGTTCGGGGTCGCTCAGTTAAAAGCGGTCACAGACTGTAACAGATCAGCTTGTCCTTCTCAACCGTACTGGAGTGGGGTCAAAGCAGCATAGATCTTTTGTGTCAATACACCTGACAAAACCCTCAGATTGAACGTTAAAAGCCCTTCTGCGAAAACTCTCAGATAGAGGCTTGTTCTGTTTTACGGGTGATGAAGCCGCCTGCGCCGCGCTCTTCCTGAGACGCTCCGACCGAGCAAGCCCCCCCCCCCCCCTCTCTCCGCACCACATCTTTCCTCCCGAGTTGTTTTATTCATGGGACTCAGGGTTCATTTGCCGAGCCCTGGGTTGTAGATTTAAGAAGACAAATAGCGCCGCAAATCCACCAGACCGGAGTCTGACTAAACGACATTTGACTCCGCCGCCTGGCTAATCGTGAAAGAAAACAGTGCCCAGGCCTGGCTTCTCCGGGCGGACATCCTGCTCGGTATCACGTCGGAATCCTTCGATGTTCATACGGCAGCCCGACCTGGACGTCTGCTGATGTTCGGAAAAGCATTGATTGGCATGTTGAGGGGCACAAATCGCTGGCACCAAAGGATCCCTCCACTGCTTTTGCACAACTGTGCCCGCGGCTTGGCCTAAGATTGCCCGGGAAAGCCAACGAAGGCGCGTTAGACGGGAACTTCTATGCGCTCGCTTGGGTGGACGCAACCATCCATCCATTTTCTATCGCCTATCCAGGGTCGGGTAGCTAGAGGTAGCAGGGGTTGGCCGCCCACCCTGAGGCATGGTTCTGCTTGAAGTTTCTGCCTGTTAAAAGGAAGTTTTTCCTTGCCTGTGTCGCCTAGTGCTTGCTCATCGTGGGAATTGTTGGGTTTCTGTAACTAACTTCAGAGTAGGGTTTGACCTGCTCTGTTTGGAAAGCGCTGTGAGACAACTGTTGTTGTGATGTGGCGCTATATAAATAAAATTGAATTGAATTGAAAGCAGCCTTAGCAGGGAAACCTAGACTTCCCTTTCCCCTTAGCACTTCTGCCAGCTCCTCCGGGGGGACCCCAAGGCATTCCCAAGCCAAGACACATTGTATCTCCCAGCATGTCTTGGGTCTTCCCCTGGGACTCCTCCCGGTGGGACGGGCCCGGAACACCTCACCAGGGAGGCAACCAGGAGGCATCCTAATCAGATTCCCAAGCCACCTCAACTGGCTTCTATCAACCTGGAGAAGCAGCGGTTATACTCCGAACCCCTCCCGCATAGCCGAGCTTCTCACCCTATCTCTAAGGGAGAGCCTCAGCCACCCTGTGGAGGAAACTCATTTCGGCTGCTTGTATCCGCGATTTCGTTCTTACGGTCAAGACCCAAAGTTCGTGACCATGAGGGTAGGAACGTAGATCGGCAGATAAGTCGAGACGCTTTATCTTCACCATGACATACAAGTTAATGCCCATAGACTACAGGACACAACAAAGACACCAAGACTTTATGCACTTTATCTCCCCGGGCAAGAAGCTATGAAAATAAGATAACAATGGGTGGGTGGGGGGTGGCCTGCTTATCTTTGGGTGCGATCCAGCTCCGCAGATTTAGCTTAAGGTATCGCTCCAAGAAGCTATACGAGAATTGTTTTGTTTTTTGAAGTCACGGTCGGCCAATTAGCTGTTATATCTTGAGTCACATTTGAAGGAACGCCATGCGCCTACTCTTAGCTGCAGATTTCGCCTTAAAGACAGATTGTGTACAAAAAAACAAAAAAAAAAGCATCTAAAAATATTCAATGAAGGCCTACCTGTGCCAACATTGTAGAAGCGCCGGCGGGTGCTGGCAACCGTACTTCATGCTGTCATAATTTAAAATAGATTATTATTAAGCTCAGCAGTTACCCCCCTATAGTTAAAGAGCCCTACAGTTATGGACACCACACCAAGTCCTGGCATGTCTTTGAGAGGGGGGATGGAGGTAGCCGTCTCATTCTGTCCGTCTCGGACTCCTCGACAGATACAACTTCCTCTCTCCCGGCGGTCACGCATGAGGCGTCCGATAAAGAGAAACAGTGGCGGGCGGGTTGACGCCCCTGTCAGTCGCCGGCTGTTTTCCGGACTGTGTCAAAGCGTCTGAGCTTTGACTCGTGGCTTTTTTGACGGCGACATCGGCCGCTTACATGTCTTCAAACTTTGAGAGTCTCCATCCATTTA
>JABUIW010000079.1:1120772-1149632 GCA_013363375.1 Menidia beryllina
GTTCATCACTTGCATTTAATGAGACGTTATCAACACATCAAGGTTCATCGGCTGTGTGCACACAAACTAAGATTTTAATTAGGCCCCACTACAGAAATTTCTGCCCCCACCAGCCAAGGTTCTGGCTTCACAAAATAATGACACATTTACATTCAACCGTCTAACCTATTTTCTAATTAGTCTGTTGGGTTTTTTGTTTTCACGCGGTGGCAGAAAGTTCAGCAAATTGACAAACAGATGTATTGCCAATTATGGTGCATTCTGAACAGCTCATTATTCCGTCGTTTGTTTTTCGCCGTCGCCCGTCCACTTTGGTTGCCTCTTTCATTTGTACAAGCGAGCTTGTGTGACGGAGCTAAGAGGAGCGGGCTGGCAGGACCTGAATGGCCCTCCTTGTGTTTTGACTGGCTCGACGGTTGCACTTCCAGCCAACCGAAATCAATGGGGGCAGTGGGCATCTACGACTCTGTGTGGAGCAGATGGCGGAAGAATGGCCCTTTCCTCCTACCGCGGCACGCTCTGTAACATACAAATGGGTCAGGTCTCATCCATGGTCACCAATATCATGAGCTGGAGCTCAGCTATAGTTTGGTTGTATAACCAGGGAGATGAGGGTTTAACATCCTGAGATCTGAGCTTTTATTTGGTGTGTCTTTTTGCTTTTTTCAAGGTATCTGGGATTAGTAGGACCTGAGAAGTTTAATAACTAGACTTTGTCATGGTACAGGTAGTTTTCCTTCATACAGGCTCATCTGTATCTTATATTTAAAAGGTTTGTTGATATGTTTAATTAAATGTTTTGGTTCTGAAGGTTTAAATGACTTATTTACAGAATTATAATTAGACAATAAGAACATGATTGGCTTAAAATGTATGAAACCATTTTCCTTTAGAATTCAAACATTAGTGTCTACTATGAGCCCAAGAGGTCAAAGTCCAAAGAGATAAGAAGGATCATGGTAAAGAGAAGCAAAATGCAATGTCCTCATATGAGGACGCAGGCTCTCAGGAGGTTAAGCTAGCAGATTTCCCTCCAATCTCGTGTTTGGGTGATTAATCGGCTGATGAACACCTGAATATACTGGCAAATATCATTCACGGCTGCTCAAAAGTCAAAGCAAGTGGCTTTAAATCACCTCTTCTGGTGTTAAAGGAGCTAAGGACTACGATTGAGCAACGATTCTAAAACCCCAACCATGAAATTTAAAAGAGTATCTCTCTTTTAAACCCGATTTTAAGATAATCTCTTTGTACTTAACCTGAAACACGCTTAATAAATACCGTTTTCTGAAATTCATTCATTCGCGCAGTTGGTGTCACAGAGTGTGTCGTGTTTTGTATATGAAATTATATCAGAGCAACCCTCCACTCTCTTATAATGTATGTGTTAGCATTACTTGATATCTCAGGGAAAAAAAGTATCACAAAGTCCAAAAACCCTAAAACAGATGTGTGTGTCAGAGTTGGATTTCTCCTCTCCCATTAATCTTTTAACTTTAACAACCCCTCAGAGTTTTAGACATGTCCAGTGTCACATGAAGAAGTAAACCAGCCTCCAGCAGCTGCAACATCACCAGCAGCTCACATACCAAAGTTTTAGTTTTAATAATGTATCTGTGGTATAGTATGAAATAAGGTATGAGTCAGAGGGAGCAAACTAAAACTTTATATTACACACAGCTTTATATACTCCTATCCAGGTGATATTTGGATTTGTGCTCATATTCAATTGCTAAAATAGGTTCATTTTTTAACTAATGGTAAGTTAATTAACAGTTTATTTGCATATCTTTACAGTATATGCCCAACAAAAGAGATTTTTAAAAATGTTTATTACATTTAATAGACCTAGCTTTGTTGTTTCTCCCGTAAGGAGCTAAACTAGCCATATAATTTACCAGCCATAAAAATGTTAAAAATGGCGTGATTATTATATCTTTAACACTGGTGTTACTCCTCTCATTAACACCTGGGAGGAGGTTTATCTATTTCTAATCCCTTCAGATAAAAACCTAGTCCTGGGTTTTAGGATGTGACAAAAAAAGGGCAATTCTTAGTAATTCGAATATAAAATGTATGGACAGAGCCCATTTTTGTACTACAATCAAAGAGACTGAATTAGTCACAGTGAATTTTGTATATAAGTGCAGACGTATAACACTCAAATCATAGTTGGAAATATCAAAATAGAGACAGAGCGCGGCTCGTGGAGATGAGATTTGTTCTGCATTTGCCCTCCGTCGGCGCCATGCAGCAAAACGCAAAACGTCCCTCTGTTAGAACATTTTGCTACAGGGGGGCAATCTCACATATGTGGGGAAAAGTCTGAGATGTAGGCACCCCGTCGTCGCGTTCTGGTTTATGGTCCCTTGGCATTGTGTTGATGTGTTAAGGAAAGAAGCTCAAATACAAAAAAGATCTGCTTTTCTATTATTGAAATAAAACAGATTGTCCAGATTATTTATTTCTTGGTTCCTGCCTATTTAAGCTAACTTTCTACCTGTCTGTATATAACCAGTAACTAGTGTATTCTTTGCAGCCTGTTTAATTTTTTGGGGTAAAAAAGGTCCATGTGCGGAGGTTTGGATACTTCAGAGGGCTACCTTTTTGAAGGTTTAAAGGAGCTCTCACTAGCACGAGTAATGGTGGATGGAGGCAGCGAGCCTGACTGTCATGTATTCATCCCCGTGTGTTCTGCTCTTTGGATGGTTTGTCTCTAATTCCTTCACTCCACTTTCTGTTCCACTCTGATTCCCAGTTTCCGCGCCTGCAATCATGCCACTCTCCGTGCTTAGTGTACGCATTTTCTCCTTTTGTTGGCCTGTTTTTCTTTATTTCTGGGTGTCTTTCCAGAGTTTTGCTTTTACCAGCGCATCTCTCCATCCTTTTTCTTCCTTTGCTCCTTTTGTTTTTTTTGCCACTCAACTTCAGAGTCGATTGTCTGCTCGAGTGCCCTGTGACTGGTGGTAAAAGGGGGGAGAAATAAGGCACATTAACAAATAAGGCACATTAACAAAAGCTTTTTCGGTGCAAGCCAGTGTTAAATTTTGACATTATTTAAAGTTAATCTAACTCTAAAATTGGAAACACTATGGAGTTAATTTAACTCTAATTCAGAGTGGGACCAGATACACTCGGAAATGGCGTTGAATGGAACTCTTTGAGCATTACTTTAACGTAGCTAAATGTACTGTGAATGTGACGGCGAGCCAAAAAGAGGCAACAAATGGTATTTACCTCCGTGATTGGGTGATGTTAGCACAAATCTCAGAACATCTCCGCTCTATACAGACTTCTTTGTTAGCCGTTTTTAAAGGGCCACAGCCCTGCCATCCGTAATTATAGCCCTGGTGCCACTTGTCGCCTCGGCCTGCCAACGAAATCACGAGAGAATAAAGCGCTAAAACACTGCGACATCTGTGTTGTAACAAACCCATGTGCGGGACTCTCAGTAGTGTCTCCAGGAGCTCCTGTCTCGCGACCGAAATAAGTCGGCAAATGTGTCGGCAGAATTTAGGACAATGGCACCCAGTGCCAGTCTTTCTGTGCTGCGCTTTCTACCGTCAAGAAGCAGCAGAAATGTGTCCTCGAACTTAAGGCGAATGGACATTTCTTCTCCATTGACCAGATTTATTTTCCAAATTTTTTTGGATTGCAATGATTTAACAGTTCCATAAACAGTGTTACATCGGTGTTATTTAGCTGGGGTTTTTTTGTCCTGTCTCCATGTGGTCTCATCACTTCCTGTTTTGTTTTGTCAAGTTTAGTTTTAGTTTGTTAAGTGTTACTTTAATTTCCAGAGGGAGTCTTCCCAAGGGATCTATAAAGTACAAGTCTAACCCTAACCCCTACTGAGCATTAACCTTGTGCTTGAACCAAACCTTGCCTTGAATCTAGTTATACCTCGAAAGAGTGATTTTGTGTTTTTTGATCCTCCTAATTTTGTCTGACTCTCGTAAGTATTATTTTGTTACTTTGTTTCAAAGCCTTTTGCCATCCTCGTTTTACGAGTGATTCTGATTTTTACTTTTCTGAAACCATCCCCGTTGAGCGATCTTATTTTGTACTTTGTTTCCACTCCTTGAGAGAGCGACCTTAGTTAATAAAACCTTTCTTTGTCTATTCGATCTCCGCATCTGGGTCCTGTTTGAGTACCTCCTTGTCAGACAGAAGGAATTCTGGACTTCAGAACTGAGACGAGTAGATGAAAACGGACGGTTGGACGATTATGATTCTTTTAAACTAAGGAGATTTAGGAGTGTGAGAGGGCACTGGAAGTTTTTATTCCCGCCACCGTACGCTGTGACCCATAAATGGCATTGACTTGATGGACACGGACATGAACAGCAGTTTATGGACTGCTTTTTAGAGCTGTTGAGTTCAGGGTCTTTTAGTTGCCATCTTTCTCATTTGATGCCGGGTGAGAGATCTGACTAAGAACTTGTCACGTCTGGGGGAATGTCTGGTGTCTCGTCATGTCTTGATTACCTATTGTGTACACCTGGGCTTCCCCTCCCTCATGTGTTTAGATAGTCCTTGTTTCCCATGTCCTGTGCCAGTGTGTTTTCGTCATCTTCGTCACTTTTCGTCACCCCTCGCCTCGTAAGGTTTGATTTTTGTCACAGCCATGCCATAGTCTTGTTTTCCTTATTGCCATAGCCATGTTTTTGTCACAGCCTTGCCACAGTTTTGTTTATCTTCATTTGCACTTTGCCATAGTCTTATTTTTGCCACAGCCATGCCACAGTCTTGTTAACTTTATTGCTTTGATACTTTGTTCATAGTTTTTTCACAGCCTTGTTTTGAACTTTGTCAGCATCCACTCCGTTTGAGTGTGTTTTTGTTGCAATAAAACCCTTTTCACCAATCTCCGCGACTGAGTCCTCCCCTAAGATCCACCCTTGTGACAGAACTGAGCGTAACCATTCAGTCATTTGTCAGTCATTTGACATGTGACGGACACCTTTTTTTGCTGGACTGTTCTTTGTTTCCTTGATTTCGAAAATAAACAGCAATCAGGACGCGCCGCTCACACATCCAATCAAATCCATCGCTTCTATAGAGGATATTATGGGCACACAAAACGTCATCATACATTATAACCTCGTTTTACCACAGATATGATCATCATCTGGTGGGAACTGCATGATCTTTGTGAGAGAAGTCTCGCTGCCTGCTGGCTCAGTTATAGAAAGCATACTTTAGTTGTCTATGCGAGGGTCTGTGTGTGTGTGTGTGTGTGTGTGTGTGTGTGTGTGTGTGTGTGTGTGCGTGTGCGTGTGCGTGTGTGCGTGTGTGTGTGCGTGTGCGTGTGCGTGTGTGTGTGTGTGTCTGTTTCTTCTCATATCTGTCTTGTCCTAATTTGCATATAAAGGTAAGCTTCCTTAGGTAGACTCTGGAATCTTTTCATCCATTTGTGTTTCAGGGCTATATGGGTTTCTTTAGAGGAAGAGGAGGCAGAGGTAGTATTTTGAGAAAGCATGAGGGAAACAATTTGGGTGGAATCCTGTTAGTCTCAGGCACCAGAACATATTTCTTATTGACATATAAGGTTACTCGGGTTTAAAAGAGACACTTAAAGCAGTAAAAAAAACTATTTCCCAAACTCTTTTTACTCTTCGTCTGAACCTATGTAATGATATTTGACAGGACCAAAGAAGTTTTTAGCAGACAAAATGGTAAAACATCCATACTCTGTAACCGGTCTATTTCCACAAGATAAATGTCATTATTTTAGAAATGGGCATTGTTCGCTGGAGACTTATAGACTTACATTTAGCCAGGGAAATAGCATTTTCCTGTACTCTGGCATTATCGGTGTGCGGAACCTCGATAAGGAAAACATGCATTAGGATGGCAACACACAAGGTAATGATAACCTATGCCAATCCTAATAGACTGTCAGAAATCTTGAATGAAATCTCCCCCTTCTTTGCTCGCGCAAAAAAAAACCCAATCAGCATGCCTGCTTTCTCCTAACGTCTTTGCTCCTTTTACTTCCTGAAGCGTGGGGTTGCCTGTCATGAACCAAGTAAATATTCTCCCCGCAGGTTTGTTTAGAATGAGGCAGGTTTGAAGTGAGGGGAGGAGGCCGTGTCCTGCACATCTCTGATAACGTCACCCGGACGCTTTTGATTTTAATTAAGCGGTAATAGTGAAAACATCGGGAACCTCTTCCCAAAAAAAGAGCGCAACTTTAACCCTGTTGTTGTGTTTTTGAGATGTATTTAAACAGTTACATGACAGATGAGGAAAATCTAGTCTTAGATCCCCTTCCACTCAACAATACTAAGAAACCATATACTAGCATTCAAACAACTTCAAAATGTGAAGGAAAAACATACAATTGAACAGTTTTAAGGAACATAAATACGTTTTTAGAGGATCTTAACTCATTCGCTGCCAAAGACGTCTATAGATGTCTTTTCAAATCCAACCGCTGACTGCCAAAGACGTCTATAGACGTCTTTTATGTTTTTCAATGCGAGTGGCTTGGGGGACGATCGGCGAAAGTTTTTCCGTAAATATCAGCTTCTAGACAGAGTATGTAGTAACAAATTTACCCTCTAGGTAGCTGTGCCACTTTTGATTGGAGATTAGCATAGATTGTAAGCAAATAAAAACAAACGCAATGGTTCGCTATGAGAGAAATGGCGCCGGTGAGACGCACGTCGAAGAAGAACGGAATAAGGTAGAAACAAATTTTTTTTTCCTGATGAAAGAAGAGAGTCTACTCTTTCGTTTGGTGTGTTCGGTGTTTACATAGTCATGGCACAAACTATTCTGTGGCTCTTGAAAAATCAGTCAAAATTCTCAAAAAACTCTGGCAGTGAGCGACTCTCTGTTCTGAAAATGGCTGGCAGTCAATGAGTTAATAATTCCCACTTCACTTATTAATGCATATTTAATGATTAATTGTTTATTAGCTTAGGTAAACAAAACTTTTAAGATATATTAAGATAGAAAAAGCCTCAGTTTCAGTATAACTGTGTGCTTTGTCTTCATTACAAAGTGAATAATAAAGCACAGCCAGCGACCGTGTGGATTAGTTTAGCTGATTTTTTTTCCATTGAACTGAAACATTTCTATGGGTATTACTTTGAGTAAAGGTTTCGCGATAAAGGAGACAATTCGATGGGATTTTTCCCTGTTTAACAAGATGCTGGCGACCTGCTTTTGGCCAGAATAAGACTCTTTGGATATGAAGTTTTTCCTAACTATGGAAGCACGGTGTTGCGGAATAATACATTTAAAGCCATGTAATGAAAGAAAGTGACCATGGGTGGCTACTAAGTTTTTGATCCCTTTTTAGGAAGAAGAATTTGTTGGGAATCATTGAATCAGCAGACCAAGTCATTAAAACACGCTTTGCACAAATAATAGCACCATTTAGAACTTACATCATTATTCCTCCATTACACATTGACTGCAAAGACTTTGGACAATGTTGTCACACATTCCTCCATGTTTGTTAAAGTTTTTAGTGGCTAGAATTAAGATTTATTGCTTATAGGACCCATATTTTATCCAAGCTTGTTTTTGAATCGCCTGTTTTCTCTGATGTTTATCTAATGCATTCAGCGGCATATGGTAAATCAGATTATTTCACCTCAGGCCGATAAAAATAATTTTATAATACAGATTTCAATTTCAATTTCCTTATGTACAACAACAAACAAAGTAAACAATATTAGCTCAATTGCTTCTTATGTGTGATTTCATATCGAACTGATGACGAGAGCAAGAGTTTCAAGGTCCTACTTAGGAGGTCAAGTAAAAGCAGCATTGTGTGGAGGTAAAACGGGACAGAGATATAAAAAAAAGAGAGATTTGCCATTTATGGTAGGATTCTGAGGTCTGGAGTACATAGTGACTGTAGACACCCAAATATACACCTTCACGGAGAGTAACAAGTCATTTCTCCAGAGTATATTGCCTTTGTATCTAATAATATCCGATATTTGGTTGAATTTATGACATGTGTGAACAGGATTAAAAAATTTTTTTCCAATATTTTGAGATGTCCTTTTGCATTCTTCCCAGCAGCACTCATCTTGAGTGCCTAAAGATGAAGGTTTATATCCCTCAAGTCCTCTGTGGAGTCTTTACTCTAACGAGAATGTTAACCGAAGAGCCATCGGTAAAACATTAGAACGCGTTAAAGGGGCCGCGTCTACTCTGTGGATTGAAACTGCTTTGCTGCATGTGTTTTATCGGCCGCCGTTCTCATTGAAACTCTTGTTTCTCTCCTCTGTTCTGCCCTCGTTGCTAACGTGGACTCGCTGAAGCAGGTAAGATTGTATTGTACCCTTCCCTTTCGGCCTATGTGTTTGTTTTTTTTGTCTGTTTTTTTCACACTGTGTATATATATATATATATATATATATATATATACGTCCAAGAGGCAGTATTAGTGTGTCGCTGCGTGTGCATTTTGTGAGTGTATGTGTGTGTGTGCGTCCTTATGGAGTGCCTACGTGTGTGTGAGAGTGGCGGAGATGGGTTTAGCTGAGATGAGTAAAGCTGGCTCACATGCTGTCTCTGGTGCTGCTGATATTGCTCCAGCTGTGGGTGTGTGTGTGTGTAAGGGTGGGTGGTGTGTGTGTGTGTGTGGGGGGGGGGGGGGGCAGCTGAATGTGAAAGAATTATGACGCGCGCACATATCCAATAACAGACACTGGCCAGTGCACTTTCCACCCACCACTGACGGGTTACAACTGGATGAGTCCGGAGAAACACACTGTTATATGAACCACTCTGTTTAAAAAAAAAAAAATAGAACCCAAATCAATTGAATGAACCGGCACCTCATCATTCGCAACATTAAATTAGTTGCTGTGCTACAGAATAGGGGGGTCGGAGGAAAAACGATGGATGAATGGGAAAAGTTGATTCGTAAAATCGTCAAAAGTACTAATCTGGGAAGGAAAAACGTGAGCGGGGCTGGGAGGGGTGTGGCGCTCGTCGCCATGACAGCCTTCAGGCGCCGACATAGATTTCCCACGCACGGCGCTTTCAATGCTAATTCCGGGCATCGCACCAGCTTTTAAAGTGTAAACATCTGCTTCTAATTCTTTTCAAAAACCCTCCTGTTGGCATGGTGAGTCTTAAAAAAAACTATAAAAAGCTTCAAAATTCAGAGCTACCTGCAAAATATGTAGGAGTTCCTCTATCTACTTTAGTGGTGAAATTGTATTTTGCATTCTAACGAATCGTGTTCTTTAGTGCCGCGCGTTTTCAAATGCTATTGCAGCTAGGGTAGCCGTCATGCATCAAGAAGTAATGACAACATGACTTCCACATCGTGGAGTTTTCTCTGGGCTTATGAGGTTTGTAATTTAAGATAAATTACAAACTGCATTGAATCATCATTGTGATCATGTAATTACTCCTCGAACAAGATGACAAAGTTTCAGCCACGTGACTCGAACTCTGAACAAAAACGCGTTGTGGATTAGCTAAACAGGTAGACTAGTGCTTTATGTCCCTCTCTACGATTAAAGATTTTCAAAATGGCGGAACATGGACTTACCCGTCCTGTGTATTCACAGATAGGAAATTCTTATGAGGAGTCCGATCATTGCAGAGGTCATTTTACACCAAATAAGGACACATTTATAAATGAAGACAATGATTTTAGCTGGTAAAATACTTGAAATCCCACACAATGTCCCCTTAATAATAAGTACAGAGCGAGTCGGTCCTTGGTTAGTTTGATTGAAGACTCTAAATTGTCCTTAGGACTGAATGTTGGTGTGTGTGGTTTTTTGTCTCTGTGTGGCTCTGCCATGAACTGGCAACCTGTCCAGGATGTGCCCCTTCCTCTCACCCAATGGCAGGTGTGATAGGTGGGATAGGATCCCACTAACCCCAACCCCCAACTACCCTACAAGGAGTAAATGGACGGATTTCTTCCTAAGACAGTAAAAAAAATTGTATAAAAGGAACTCCATTCCGTTTCATTAAGTCTCCAACAATGATAATAGACTGTAATTCTTCTTTTAAATATCTTTATCTACTTTTTTTTTTTCATTTTTCTGTCGGCACCTCATTGATTAAAAGGCGTTCATTACAATGCATGATAGAATTAATTAAGAAATTTCTGTAAATCTGCCCCGACAGCAGTCAAATTTTCACCACGGCTGATGTTGACGGATTGTCGGATTGTTGACGGTCCAAAGCAGAGTTTTCTCTTTTTTTTTTTTTTTTTTTAGAATCGCTCCAGTAAATTAATTCAGGGCGGGGGAGAAAACATGAAAATTAGTGGTGCTCAGCACAGCTCCCGCACACAGCACACAACCTATTTATCGATTACCTCCCAGACATCCGAAAAAACCCTGCATGTGAGATAAGCAGTTGTAATAATGTGGATGAACCAGCTAAAGGAAAAAAGTGACTGTTTTTACCACCAAGAGAATGGGAATTTTGCGTGGCGACTTTATTTTCCATCGTAATCCGAGCGGAAACCTGGGATTAAACTCAAATTCCGAATGGAGCCAAAGGTGTGAGGAGTCCCGTCTGTTATTTCTTAAACGGTGCTGATAGAAAAATAGCATTTTAGCTCGATTATTCCCAGCTTTTGTTGTGGCGGCTTCATCTGAAGGTTGCACGTCGGGTTGGGGGGGTTGGGGGGGTTGGGGGGGACCTTAATTAAGATTTTGGAGCCCGAGGCTCCGTTTGAAACGCTGGAGAGCCGGATACAGATCACTGGCTACCCGGGTCAAGTCACGTGGCGGGCGGCAAATGCTAGCATTTTAAACCATTCTTGACCCTTTTGACTTAGCAATCAGATTTGTTTCCAAGTTAGATGAAGGCGTGGAAAACGTAATTCTCCACCTGCCACGGCATCGCCAGGGTTTAGGCTAAACTGACCTTTAAGACTTTCGAAAATGCGAAATGGTGTCGCGGTAGCATTCGAGTGACGCGATTTGTGTTTTTTTCTATACGGAAGGTGCACACAGAGGAAGGCGGGGGAAAAAAATGCCACCGCTCACATATTTATCGATTTGAGCTCAGTGGAATATTTGTTTCTTGCCGTTTCGGGTGCCGGACTGCAGCCCCCGCGCTTTGCCTCGCTTCCTTTGAGCCTCGCTCCCAAGCTGTGGGACGGGAGCGATGCTTGCTGTGACCGGTGTCGTGTCCAGGGTAGATAAATAGATAAAACATTCACACACCCCAACCGCAGGTTAATACAGCCAGAGGCCGATAGCTGGATCACATTATTGACTGCATGCTCGGTCTCTTTGTTTTGCTACACCTGTCTCTCCCTTCCTTACTCCTGTCTCTTTTTTTAATTTTAGATTTTTATTTCATTACACAGACGGGACGCTATTGTCCAGTGCAACATTGGGTTGTAATGGTCACCTTCTGGACAAACCCCCTAGCACATCGGACCGGGTTTTAATCTTTCTTTTTTCTGTCCACAATCTCTCTTTTGGGGCATGACGCCAACATTTATAGCCTATTCTTGTCAAATATTTTTAGCCTTCTGACCATTGCAAAGTAGCAGAATTTACATTGTGAGAATCTTTTTTTGTCATCATTTTTACTTGTTGCTTTGGAAACGACAGGATTGTCGTTCAAGATTCAAATAGTGCCGTTAGATTCAATAAGCAAGAGCCGTGTGAAAGAATTAGCCACTAACACATCTTCACACTGGGTATGAATGAAATCTACACCAGCCTGATTTTGAACTATATCGTTTAAATGCTCTGCAAATGCAGACATAATTGGAGGGGAGTTGGATAAAAAAAAGGAAAAGAGTTGAGCGTATGGAGGGAGGGGAGCAGCTCCAGCCAAGAAGAGACTGCTATTAGCCGTTAATTCTGAAACAAATTATGCAATTAGCTCTGGCATCAGGATGTAGGCCATGAGAGAGGACAGTGTAACCTTCATTTGATCTGTTCTCCAGCGTGCCGGCGGGAACAAGACAGGGAGAGCCATTTAAAGGGAGAATTTCTTTTTGCCCTAGCAAAACACCGACTGTTTCCATAAGTGCCACTTTAGCTTCCCTTTGAGTGTTTTCTTCTTTTTTTTTCCTATTTGTGAAGGGATTTTCATAATGTGCAAGTATTTTTTTTTCCCCCCCTTCTTTTTGAGAAATACTCGTGTCCTTAAAACAAAGAGGTAATTTGTCTGTGCATATGAGATAATATTGTCTGGGGAGCCGTGCAATTTGTTGCCCCCGCGCTTGACTGTGAAACAGAGGGGAAGGTGTTGGTTTCAAGGTGTGCGCGCGCCCATTTGCGAGTGATCCTCGGCACGCTGCGGCCCCCATCAATAAAGGTCTCAAACAGAGGGAGAACCAATCGCAGAGCCACTTAAATGTTGGCCCGGTTCTCACTGAGAATTGGTCGTTAGCCTAACACAATCAAATTTGTCCACACCGAGGAAGTCATTAATTCTAAGTGGACCATTCATTCAGTGTTGTTAGGAAGCTGAGAGGCACGAGTCCCCTGGCATTAGCGGCGCGTTTAACTCCAACAGGCTTCCTCCCAGGAAACAACCTCCAGCTCATGGTTTAGAGCAGACCAATTACAATCTGTAAAAACATCATGTGAAAAGTAGCTTAACAGCCTTAAACGTAATAGTAATACCATCAAATTATTATAGTATTAGCATCACCGTTCACTGTTTCCATGACCAAAAGTGACAATTTAATTTGATGCTTAAACGAGGTACCATGAGATTTAAACTTTTTATTTTTTACATTTCATATTCATAATTCACTTCAACATGATGAAACACAGCTCAGTTTGAATTCATTTCAAATAATGGTCTCGTTGATAATCGCGTTGTCCTGTGGTCATTTATCTTCCCCAATGTCCCAAAAAGCTCACAAGGCTCATAAAAGAAAAGAGTTATTGAGACTTGTGATAACTTATTGGAGTGCCATTACCGTGTGTGGATTTTAGCTGAACAAAATGTGACAAAAGACCAGACAGCAGAGGTTTAATGAATAATTGTGTACGCCGAGAATCTTTGTATTTTATCATGGCCTCAAACTCGAGGACTCCATTTCATGACCCATTTTAGGTTGTGTGATCTCGATGTGATTTCAACAAAAAACTTTTGTTCAAATGTGTCAAGGTGTTCTAAGTCAAGACATCTGTCAGAAACCTTTTAGTTTGGAGAATCGGCCATTTTACAGATGGGTGCGCTAACAAGCTAACAAGGCACAATTAGAGCTGTTGTTTCCAATATTTTAACCAAATCAAAACTAAAAAAAGGGATGTCATAGCAGTGTGTGCTTTGTCAGGGTTATTTACATAAAGTAACTTTTTGTTCTTGTCCAATAATAGTAAAAGGCTTCGTTGTGTCATCAGCACTAAATAACTAGCTTAACACGATATCACTGCACGCTTAAGGTTTCCTGCTTTGTATAGAATTAAAGTCACTTCTTTATTCAGCTAATAATAGTACTTCTTTTTAAGTGTCTAATTTTGAAAAAATTGTGACCATTCGGGCGTATTTGCCACAGCTTACTTGACTGATATGTAAAGACATAAAATAATAGCTCATAAAAGCTTTTGGCTAATGCTAAGTACCCATCTTCAAATGGAAAGGTTTGTAAATCTAAATATTCAGAAAAAGCAGTATAAACAGACCTTTATTATAGTTTTTTTTGTTTGTTTTTTTGCTTTTCATCAATCAGGGGTTAAGCTGTCACAACCCCAGCCATTATTATAAAAAATATTTTTCATTTTACGTCTGATCAGGCAAAATCCTTGGATCTAAACACAAATGCTTGTACTATGATCGCCGCTTGAATACTATATGAGAAAAACTGTTTACAAACTGTTGGTAGAATGGCGAGCATCATCAGTGTCTAATAAGCGACACGTTTGTTTAATGTTAAAAGCAGAATTCTGTGGCAGATTTAACAAGGTGAACCCTGTCAACGCTGCAGGGGGCTTCATTTGTTAAGCGATCAACACGAAAAACAAAAGATTTTCTCTTCGGCGTCTCTAAGGGATGCATAAAAAAATAAATAATCTGTCTTTTTTTCCTTCTTTTTTTTATCCTGTGGCACAAGTGTGGTAACCAATTCATGTCCTTTCTACTCCGACAGCTTAGTGTGCCACAGGTTTTTTGGGGGGAATGATTTGGGATGTTATCAGTGAAGTGCAGGAAAGTAAACAGCAGCACTATCTCCAAAAGGTTAGCCATATGTTAAATCAGCGACACGGGAAGGGAGGGGGAACAGCTGCCCCCCCCCCACACTGCTATCTGACAGCTCACACACAAAACAACACACACACTAACGGATGCTCACCAACATATTCTTCCCCCTCGTGTGCATGCGCATTAACATGTGTCAGAATAGCACGTGTTAAAATGCACATCTGAGCTCTCCCGACACGCAGAGCCAATTTATTTGGAAGCCCAAATGCCTGAAATGTAGCCGAGTCTTGCCGGGAGGGAGGAGGGAGGCGGTGGGGGGAAATGTGGCACGCAAACATGGCAGCCACACATGTGGGCGACACATCTGGAAAGCCGAGCAGACCGGTGATCAAAATCAAGCCACCGTGTAAACAAGCAAAAGGAAGTCTAGGCAGCGTTAGCAGGCCAGCTGTCTGAGCGAGACTCGGAAATTAGTCGCTTTCTTTCTGTTTCCATTCGTCTCACAGTTTTAACGTCCACTCTTACACTCGGTGTGGAGGGGAAGGAGGTGTTTTTGTGCAATCATGAAATATACACATCATAATGAAAGACTCGTCTAAACCTCGTAATGCCGCATTTGTGAGTAATGATGGTGTTTTCATGGAAATGTCTTTCGTGGGAAACGTTTTGACAGTTGATTATCTAACCTGCGTGCTATTTTTGGGAGACTGAAAGGTGCACATTACGAGCCACGGCTTAATTAAAGCTGTTTTCACCGACGACAACCTTGCCTAAAAACCCCTCTCTCTCTCTTAAGCATAATTCTATTACAGAGTGTTTCACACTGTATGAATTTGCATGCCGCGGCTTACATTTAGCCAAACAAAGACTCAGTCGTAGGTGGAACCGGTGGCTTTCTGTCATCCTCGTGTTTGCGGCCCTGATGGATTCCTTGATAGGATGAAATCCATTCATGCTTTTATCCGTTGCCATTTAATGTCCGGTAAAGCTGAGCGCCCCGCATCCGATGCTTTCATATCCAAAGTGGCGGCTTTAAATGAGGTTTTAAACCACGAGCTCCCACTGAAACAAAGCAGTGGAGCCACGGTTTTCGGATAAATGAGACATTGTGAGATAATCGGGCCCCAGCTGCACGGTTATTTTGGTAATCGGGTATCCTGTCAATTCTTCATTTGATTAATTGGTTTGGAAATGGTTTTTCCATCATTACAAAGCAATAATAACTGCTCGAAAGAGTGAAAGAAAAAGGGTGGATCTCTCAAAATGGGACAGTGTTGTCATTCCCAGGAAATGCAACACATTTAATTGTTTACCTGTTAAAAACTGTCAAAAAAACTCAATTATTTTGTACAAGTGCAAGAGTATAACTTCTGTATCTGTTGTTTGAAAGGTAGGACAGTGTATATACAGGTTTAAGGATATTATCTGTGGCTATGTAATAACTATGTAATAGCCCAGTAATAGCCATAATAATACAGAGTGCATGTGTTTGCTTTTTACTTAAATCCAAGTGATGAAAGCCTTCTTCGTTCCCAAATATGGTGTTTTAATGCGACTGAATTCCAACAGAAACACCTTCTAAATGCATTTTTTTGCGTTCATCTTCACAAGCAGCACAGCAAATCAGAAAGCGCCGGAAATAACAAGAACCAAAACGACACCTTAAGCAGCACACAGTGATTTCACGAGTTTCTACATCTGTGTTTTGATTCAGCTGGACTTCCGTGTGAAAAGATTCAATGTCAGTTCAGATGAGCGGAAAGATAAAGAGGACAAGGGACTGTTTGTGCTTATCTAACTCCAGTTATAGAGGAAGTTATACGTTAGAACAGGCACAGCTCAGTTTTTCCACTTAACCATTGATTTGTGGACCCATAGAGAGAAGGCAGTCTGGTTAAATGAAAATTATTAACAATATTAATGCTTTTCTGCCCAGCCCTGATCCAAAATAACATGGATTCTGTCATACCCATTGACTTACATTGAGTTGCTGTCATGAAACATTACCCTATGCAGAAACTGCTCCTTACATATCGGGTCATTCTATTATATTTCTTAAGATAACTTGGGTTTGTAAAGGAAAAAATTGAACCAAGCCTTTTTCGCTATTTTCCGCAGATTTTCTAAATCCGTACAAGCCTGATGCTGATAAGGCCATAGTCTAATCTCACCCAATACAAAGCAATCTCTTAAACATATGCGAGGTTTAGCGTTTAGCATAGAGACATCTAGTAACTGAGGTAACTGAGCTAGCCGAGTTTTTATTTTTGTATGTTTAGCTGGAACAAGCCCCAACGGAGAGTGAGCTGTCGGTCTCAGGAGAATAGGAAGAACAAAACAATGGCTTCTCATTTTGTCGGCCTCAGCAGCTCTCCGTGTCACCGTGAGGAAAAAGGTGATGTGTGTATGTCAGGTAGGAATCCTGCTGCCCTGCCGGAGTCGATGGAAACTGCGGAGTGCTGTGGGACGGGAATTACTTTACTTGACCCCAAAAATTCCATAGTTAGACGCCATCCTTTGTTTAAGAGCAAATTTAGGTCTGATTTGCTTTGTTAGCAACTGTTTCTCTTCCCTTTTTTGTCTGTTTATTAAAAAACATACACATATACTAGCACATTGATTACATATATTTGCCTATTCCTGTCATTATTGTGTGCATGTATTTGGGAATCACTTTACTTCAAAAGTCAGATGTGTGGCCTTTGTTGCCCGTGTAAACAGTTCTGAAAACCGGCATCCTTTGTCGCTCCTCCCTTTGCTTTTTTTTTATTTCCTCAAGGAATTGAGCTTGATGTGGATGTTTGAAGACGCTGTTCAACATGGCAATGGTTGTGTAGAACCATAGTTGAAAGATTCAAATTGAAGACCAGCAGTAAAAATCTAAATGTCCAGGAACATGAGAAAAGCAGAAATCATTACAGGCGCTTATATATCAATGTGATTTGTAATAAACAGACAATAAAGAGAAGAGAAAACAGTTACTAATAAAGCAAATCAGATCTAAATTTGCTCTTCAACAAAGGATGGCGTCTGCTTGACTCCAAAAATTCCATAGTTAAAGTCATTCCCAAATACATACACACAATAATCACAGGAATAGGCAAATATATGTAATCAATGTGCTTGTATATGTGCACGTTTTGTAATAAACATAAAATAAAGGGAAGAGAAAACGGTTACTAATAAAGGAAATCATATCTACCTTTGCTCTTCGACAAAGGATGGCGTCTAACTATGGAATTTTTGTGGTCAAGTAAAGTAATTCCCAAATACATACACACAATAATCACAGGAATAGACACATATATATAATCAATGTACTTGTATATATGTTCGTTTTGTAGTAAACGGACAATAAAGGGAAGAGAAAACAGTTACAAATAAAGGTAATCAGATCTAAATTTGCTCTTCAACAAGGGATGGCGTCTAACTATGGAATTTTTGGGGTCAAGTAAAGTGATTCCCAAATACATACACACAATAATGACAGGAATAGGCACATATAAGTAATCAATGTGCTTGTATATGTGTATGTTTTGTAATAAACAGACAATAAAGGGAAGAGAAAACAGTTACTAATAAAAGAAATCAGATCTAAATTTGCTCCAACAAAAAAAAACAAAGGATGGCGTCAAACTATGGAATTTTTGGGGTCGAGTAAAGTAATTCCCAAATACATACACACAATAATCACATGAATAGGCTGAGAGCTTAAGTTCATTAAAAAATGTTCTGGGTTGTGATTATAAGATGACATTCTTACGCCTCATTATACGAAAATGAAGCAAACGAGAAGGCGTCTTCACATTGTGCTGAATGGAATCGATCCCGCCCGGGCGCCCGGCGGCCTGCGCTCGTCCCCCCGTTCGGGATCTATCCAAACTGAGTCCCTCCGCGGAGCGGACCCCACCTTTTATGCCAATTATCCGATTCTGTCTCCGGCACTCCAGCAAGAAGCAGACAATGTAACAGCTTTGCCTGTGCGCGCCCCGCCTCCGCAAAGCACATCTGGCACCTCCGCATTCACCACTTAGCTAAATTGCATTACTTCTAGCCTAGCGCCTCTAACAAGGTGCTGTGAGTATTCCACTGGCTGGGGGGGGGGGGGAAACAGAAAGAGTACACGGCGAGAGACAGAGGACTGGAGTAGGTAACATGGTGTTAACAATTGCTCAGTGAGTTCCTCTGCTTCCCATTACACACACTTTGCACCTTTTTAACCTTGTTAGCGGGCCACGGCAGCGCGCTGGCCCCTGAATGCTTGTTCCATAATTAAGGGGCGGCTCAGGTGCGAGATTTATGGAGATTATGGAGTGGGGTCTGGGATTCAAATTGAAATTTAAAGAAGAAAAAAAAAAGAAAGAAAAATTTGAAAAAAAGGGGGAAAAAAGGGGAAAAAAAGAAGAAAAAAAGAAAAGAAAAAAGAAAAGAAAAGAAAGAAGAAAAAAGGGAAAAAAAGGAGGAAAAAAAGGAAAAAAAGAAGAAAAGAAAAGAAAGAAGAAAAGAAAACAAATAAATAAAAATAAAAAAAACTAATTGAAATTTAATTTGGGCAATCTGGAGAAATCGAGGGACGAAAAACGTCGAACAGGAAGGGGCTTGGGGGGTGGGGGCCACATATCGGTGGGAGA
Organism: Menidia beryllina; assembly: GCA_013363375.1. Classification (NCBI taxonomy): domain Eukaryota; kingdom Metazoa; phylum Chordata; class Actinopteri; order Atheriniformes; family Atherinopsidae; genus Menidia; species Menidia beryllina. Next base: position 1,139,528 of record JABUIW010000079.1, read on the forward strand.
TACTTCACACGGGCTGTTCAAACACGGACTTAAAACAGGCTTATCTCCCCAAAGGTTAATGAGGAGCGGCTGGCTGCGCCTGTCACAAACGCACAACAGAGGTCTCGTCTTCCACTGCGCGGTGGCATGTCAGTCAGAGAAAAACGCACACACACTCACACACACACACACACACACACACACACTCACACACTGACAGTGGATAAGCTGCAGGCATCACAAGCCCACAGCCTCGCTGACAGAATTCTCGTTTCCAATAACATCCTCAGATGACTTAATTACTTTCCGCCTTTGATGCGATTCCCAAGAACGAGCGGACTCGAGATGGAAATCTCTCCATTTGTGTCCGTCCGCCTCCCCGTCTCCCTCTGTCTCTCCCTCCTCGGCGATAGCTGATAATTAAGTTGTGGCACCTCAGATTGTGTTGTGACTCCGAAAGTCCAGTTTTGCTGAGTCGTAAAGAGAATATCGCGGGTTGAATCTGCTCGTGTGCAACAAAGAACGACAAAAAAACTACACCTGAGCAGCTAAATGAAGCCGGAGCACATCCCTTCTCCTGTGGTTCCATCCACGGTGCCAAAGACAAATTAGAACAAAACAAAAACAAAGGGTTTGTTCAGCAGACGCGTACAATGAGCGGCCTTTGCCTTTTATTCTCCTCCCGTGTTATCTAACTCCCAGCTAAAAGCAAAAGTGTGCCACAACGTGCCTGAGAAATGTTTTATTTTACCTCAAGGTGCTCCATTTACCATTTTTGAACCGAGCCTTTTATTCCCAATGTGCACGCTGTGTGCGTTTCAAAGAATTGTTGCCCCTAAAATGAATAGACGTTCATCCCGAGGCTTTAAATCATGCGCGTCCTGGCTGAGAGCAGGCTGCAGATTTATGTTAATGCTCCAGAGGCGTGTTGGAAATGCAACTCACCGTGTGTGGGGGGGGGGGTTGGGGGTGCACTATGTGGATGCCCTCCTTGTTTTTCACCTGCAGAGCAGCAAGTGGTTGCACTGTCTTATCAGCACATGGCGGCGTTTAGGCCTGGCAGGAGCTTGTTTATGATTGTGAATGAGTGTGTGTGTGTGTTTGAGAGAGAGTGTGTGTCTTTTTGTCTTGCCTGCTGCATGTGCGAACTTGATCACAAACGGTGTTCTCTCCCATTGAGTGTATTCCCAGGAGCTGCCCTGGTGTTTTGCTATTGTATGTAATGTGTGTACTTTTTAGCCTAGTATGATTCCACGGTCATATCCGACCAATTACAAGCCTGGGTTGCGTAACTTTGTCTTGGATTCTCTCAGTAAAACAGTTAAAGGTCCTTCGATTGCAGACATTTGCGGAACTGCGGGGGTTCTTGGGGGTTAAGAGTAGTACCGTTTGGCCATTTTAAGACAGAGTTTTTTTAATTCAGAATTGGTTTTAAGGCTTAACTGTTTTTATGTTTCGAGATAATATGTGACAGATGTCCACATATAGTGGTGTGGGGGTTAGCACCATCGCCTCACAGCCAGAGGGTTCTGGGTTCGAGTCCCCGGGGGAACCAGGACCTTTCTGGGTGGAGTCTGCATGTTGTCCGGCTTCTTCCCATTATCCAAAAACCTGCATGTTAGATGTTAGGTTGATTGGACATTCCAAACTGCCCTTAGGAGTGAGTGTGAGTGGGCGTGGTTGTTGGTCCTTGTGTGTCTCTGTGATGGACTGGTGGACCGTCCAGGGCAGGGGTGTCAAACTCCAGTCCTCGAGGGCCGCTGTCCTGCAGGTTTTAGAGGTAACCCTTTTTCAACACACCTGATTCACATCAAAGGGCCATTAGACAGGTGGAAAGCTCAACAATGTCCAGAGGAGATCCAATTTAATAAGAATCAGGTGTGCAGAAGCAGGAGACTGTCTAAAACCTGCAGGATAGCGGCCCTCGAGGACTGGAGTTTGACACGCCTGGTCCAGGGTGTACTCTCGCCCACTGACCACTGGATAGGCTCTAGATTTAATGTTTCAGGGGTGTGCATAAACAGGTCGTTGTGCTTTAGAAATTAAAATTAATCCAACTGTTTCTACAGCGCTTTGTGCTAGCTAAGATACATTTTGCTTGAGAGGCTTCAATTCTGCCCGCCTCTAACAAGGTGCTATAAAGTTCGCACTTTCGACATGCCCAGTCTGTTCCGGCTGATTAGAAATAATGGAGTGTAAAGTGTGCTCTTTGTGCATTATGCAACCGCATGTCGTGGGGACAATAAGTAAAAGAAGAAAATATGCGACTAAGAACGAGGTGTTTATGGCAACTTTTATGGAAAAACGTTGAAACTGACTCGTAGTCAGACAATGGAAAAGATATACAACCCATGTCTGTGACGGTACAAGAGGGTGTAGAAAAAAAAACATGGGAAGGACTTTTTATTTAGTAATTATTGAGGACATGGGTAGTATTTTAAACCCTTGGTCAGGGCCGTAAACAAAGTTGTCAGCCTTCTTTAAAGAGATACATCGCGTACCTTCTTTGCCCCTACCAACCTGGCTGCCTGACAGTGTATTTGTGTTTGCGCGGGTAGTTTCTTTTTGCGTCCTCGCCGCGAGCAGCATGGCGTCCGACTCGGTGTCGGCATCCGGAGACGAATAGCCCTCCCCCCTCGTCCCACTAAGTAATTCAGCCGGTGATGAATTGCGGCTCTCAGCGACACTCAACGCCGGAATCATTGGGTCCGGGGAGCCAAAACTTATAAACACTGGGGGGAGGAATGACAAAAAGAAAAAAAACAAACGACACGGGGCCTATAACGGCGACATCTAATCATCTGTTACCGCGTCGCGCCCCGAGGCCAGACGAGGTATCCCTCCGCCTACTACTCACTCCCCGCCATTCCCGTGTGCCCGAGGCCTTGGATAACTAGAAAGACAAAGGACCTTTCAAAAATGTGTCGAGCTGATATTCCTCCCCATGATATGCCCCCTCCCCCCCCCCCCACCCCACCCCGTTCGACCGCGACACGCTCTTATTTTGAAGACTTTCGCAGTTATTTGCACCGATTTTTAAGCCTTCCATTTTAATATGTAAAAGTCGGAGCTTTGTTTTAAGTATGTCATGCTCTTCTATTGACCTAATTGCTCCCTACTCTGCATTTCATCCACTCACTCCACACACACACGCACACACACACACACACTTACACATCCCGTTCGCCTACATTCTGTTTGCACAGGCAGGGTAGACTGTTGGCGGCACATGTAAAACAAATCCCCCAACACAAGAAATGACTTAATGAACTTAATGAGGTTTTCTAATTACAAAGGGGATGTTAGCCCATGTCAAATGGGCCTTTTCTGCTTTCCTTGACATGGATTAAAAGCCGAGCTATTAAATCCCGCCCTTACATTACAGCGGAAGGGGGGGAATCGCAATCGGTTGTATCTGACGGAATTCTGGCCCGCGTTCAGAGGCACGCCGCTACATTTGAAGCGAATCGAGCTCCGGTGTTTTTAGCCGGGTGAGCTTGCCCTAGGCGGGATTTGTACCAGCGCTTTAGTGCTACTGGGTGGGGAGTAAAACAAGAGTGGGTATATCGTCTGAACCGTGACGGCCATAACCTTCAAATGAGCGAGTTCCACAGATGTTACAAGTACCATTTCTTTATTTTTTTTTTCTTATGTTGGTTAAGCCTTTGCACACCTTTCTGTTTTCTTTTTTTCTTCACTACTTCCTCCTCTGTCTCTTTAACTCCTCCGTGGGAGGGAGGATGATTTACTCTGTCGTCATTAACACATCAAAAGAACCAAGTGTGTATTTCAAAGTCATCTGATAACTGATACTCTTTAATGGCGCACTGGAACAGTAATTAATTTCAAAAACATCCCGTTTATTTGTTCTGGAAGTGAATACTCCCCAGCAAAGCGGCATAAATCCTGTCTGCTGCCGCAGCTCAAATTAATTTACGTGTTGCATCTCCTCGCATCTTTTGAGAATTTAATTATCTCGGCAAACAGGCGCTGGGTGTGTTGAATGCACGTTCTGACAGCGGGGTTGTACCGGAGCCAAAACAGCACAGAGACATGTAATTCTGTGCTGCATCCAATCGGAGCGTTTTAAAGGAAAAATTAGATTGGGCTAGATTTAGCATTGTACAAAGACAGATTCTTCCCTCTCCCAGAGGCTCTATCTATTCCTTAAACGGGTCCTCCTCTTGTCATGAGTGTCAGGAGTGTCAGTCCAACCCACTCTGACCGTTAACCTGTGAGAAAACCATTTAGAAAATCAAAAGTGATTAAGAAATATAGTAAAAAGTCATGTTTGGTGAGATTTCTATAGCAGAAATTATGTTAGTGTCACGTCTGAGGGAATTTTTGGTGTTTTTGTCCTGTCTCCATGGTTGTCTTGTCATTTCCTGTTTTATTACGGTCGGGAATGGTAACTCCAGGCAGGACTCAGATGCAGAGATGTAGTTCAAAGGGGTTATTAAACTCAGGGCGCACTCTCACAGAGTGGAAACAAAGTGCAAAACAAGGTGGACAAAACTATGAAAAAAGTGCAAAATAAACTCACTCCAAAACAGAGGATAGCAAAAGTTACAAAGTTTGAAATCAAAATCACTCTTACGAGGCATAAACAGGACTGTGGACAAAGTATTAAAATAAACTCACTCACCAGGGGAACACAATTGGTGATCAGGGAAGACATGTGACACACAGGGGAGTGCAAGAGACCTAAAACAAGGGGATGTACTTTTCAAAATAAAACAGGAAATGACAAGACAACCATGAAGACAGGACAAAAACACCAAAAATTCCCTCAGACTGTCACAGTGAGTTGATCAAGTCTTGGCAGGATGGACCATAGATTGACACGACCATTGTTCATCAATTTGCTGGGCCATGTTAAGAGTGTTTGGGCCAATTTGTTCCATTTTTCTGGCTGCCTTCGGATTACAGCATCCCAGTAAGAGGGGAGATCAACGCAACATATGTAGTCCAAAATTACATTTATGATCTAAGCTAACTGGTATGCAAGTTTAAGTTGATCCGTCTAAATTTGAAAGGATCTTAATCCCACTATGGCCTTTTTTCTATAGTTGCTGCTCTCATTACAATTACATTATGGGACACCATCTGTAGGAGAAGTACTCTCACAGCTCTTCTCAAGAGGGAGGGGCTATATGAAATGTTCATGTAAAGCCTGAAGGAATAAACACATTTTATAACAAGTGGAAATTTGCTCTTGTTTTTTTTTCTTTAAAAAAGGTTGAAAATAGGGAGAAATGTATGATTCTGAACCTTTATTTAATCAGCAAAATAAAATAAAAAACCTTTTTGATTCCTGTTCGAGATAGGAAGAGTAGATACACAACTTTATTACAAAAGTGAAGGCTTTAAAACACAGAAAACAGAAAAAAAGAATACATTTGCAACTTCATGCAGTGCAGTTGGACTCAAGAACTCTCAGTTTTCTATTAAAGGCTCCCGATTGCATTAGTTTAGCTAATTTCCAGCTATAGTCTGAACAACAGGAGCAGAGAGGATAAAAGCCCCTTAGCCTCTTTGATGACCACAGTTGTGTTGATATCAGCAGAGCTGCACTAGAAAGGAGGGAGTGGAAAGCAGCTAAAGGCTCCAACAGCCAGAATTGGCACTACATTTTCTCCAGGAGTTCCAGTTGGGGAATATTCGACGCTGGGTTTGTTCATTGTCTGGGGGGAGAAAAAAAAAATGTCTTCAACAAGTCCACCGCCCAACAGTTGCCAGAACATTAGCATTTTGATGCCTTTCCAGAAAGGAAAGAGAATGCAATTTTCAGTAGATTTCCTCAACCTATAGTTCCACATAAGCTGTTGGCTAAACAGGCAATAAAACGGATAACACCGAACACAATTAGGACTTTTGTGTCTTCAGAGACCCTTTTTGTGTTGTTCAACTAATCTGAGGTTTTCCCTTGCAACTACCAGCTTATTTCTTCTGTTATAATTAATTGTCCCCAAACTATTTTTTTTTGTATCACGCTCTGGATGACATCTTGTGCTCTTCTGCATCTGGGATTGTCAGTCATCCATGTCATGGTAAACCTAAGAGCTTGAATAACTGGACTTTTTGGAATAACTGGACTTTTTTTTAATAACTGGACAGCAGAAGGAAAATATCACTCTGTTGCTATTCAGGCCCCCCAGATCCTAGAAAAACACATACACAGTATCTATGTGTCTATTGTTTCCCAGATCTGGGTGTTAATGTTGTTGATTTTGTATAGTTTAGTTTAGCTTTTTGTTTAGCTCCTTTCTGTCCAGCTGTTAAAACTCTCTTGAGTAATTAGCTTACTTTTTTGCAATGGCTGTGAATACAAATTTAGAAATAAACGATGAAATTTTATACATGAAGCTTTGATTTTGTGAAAATGGTTCAAATATATATCATTTTCATGCCAGTTTATTATTCATATGAGTCTTGATAATTACATTAATCTTTTTGGTAAAGGCTAACTATAAGGATATTATAAACCTTTCTTGAACTTACCATTGTTCGATAGTGACTTAATAAGGTTTATGAGGGTTTAAGAGCTATTCAAAAAGTTACGGCAACTGTAATCAATGTTATTTTCAAGTGACGCCATCTCCAGCAAAATAAGCTTGTTGTTGCTTTATTGGAACCTGGTTTGTATCTACAGAGGAATGAATGAGTTATTCCAACAATTCCTTTATACAACCCAGGTTAGATATTCAAACACGTGACATCTCTGTAGAAAAACCCAGCAGTTGAGCAACTGTGGACAAACTACTGCGGTGACACATGTGCATAGATGTGTCCTATTATTGCAGAGGGGACGGAACCTTAAAGGGATGATGGAATTAAAGACAAAAAAACACTGTGCTACGAACACTAAAATACAGATTTGAAGATAAAACTGAAGAACTGAGACTTTTTTCATTGAGATCTTTTTGGTTTGGGTTAGTATTTAGCTTTTGTTGGAGGAGACTCCATAGTGTCTCTGTAGACTAAACCGCTTCCTATGCGATGCTGATTAAAGGACAATTCACCTATTTAATCTGCTACAGAGCCATGAACCGCAGGTGAAACGTAGCAGTTCCGTGTCAGCTTTGTTCTGACGGACGGATCTCGGCCCCAGCACACACACACGTGCGCACAATCAGACGAAACGGACACACACTTGCGCACACAAAGTCAGCGTGAGTCGTGGGGGGATTTTCTGGCCAAGCGGCCGCCTAAAGGGAAAGAGGCCAACATAAATCAGCTGGTGTCAGGGCTACAGACGACCCACGGCTCCTTATCACCATACACAGGCGGACACACTCCCAGATTGATGGGCAGATAGTCGCCCTGACAGGCCGGGTGACAGGCAGCCAGGTAGAGAGGCTTACTGAATTAGGAACACAGGGTGAAGTTAGACCAGGGGAGGCGAAGGCAGCGATTACAGTGCAAGGACAGCGCTCGCAATGCTAAACATTTATTTTGATTCGCTGAACCTTAGTTATGCTAGTAATAGCATAATATTAAACTATATCTCCTAAAATGATTAAGGAAATTCATTCAAGATTGGGGATTTAGGATAGATTGTTGTGTTTACCTTTTATTTCAGCCATAACATCTTTTTTTTTTCATTTATGGAGCTAACATTTATATGAACTCAATTTATCAATCGATGACAAAATTACACTTCTTGAAAAAACAAATTTCGGCCACATCTGAGGCCATCGGGTACCATTGTTCTGTTGTTTTTCCCCTCTTTAGGTGGTTTGATTAGCATCTTAACATACCCTCAAGCTTTCTCTGACACAAAACAAATCATTGCTTCGTGTTCTTGTTAGAAAAACTCAGATTTTTTCCATTTTAAGATTCTCAGATGTACCATAAATAATGCAAAACTTTAAGAAATATGTCTTCGGCACGTCATAACTGTATGCAAATGGCGGCTGTGGCTCAGGTGGAAGAGCACAGAAAGCTGACCACTGATGGTACATTCTATTTGAATTAGGAAGTCTAATTTTTTTTCTTTAGCTCATGGGAAGAAAAACAGATGTTGGATATCTTCCCAAATGTGGATTTCTGGCATGAACGTCCACAGAAACCTCACTGACTCTTGTTTTAAAAGCCAGCGTAACTAGGCAGTGCAGTAAAAAGCTTTCCTGTTAAATAAACAGGCTGCTGGGGTTTTGTGAGCCTGTGGTTTAATTATTGCTCATGATAGTTAGCTCGTTCAGAAAGCCTGGTCAGTGAATGCATCTGTTAATGTGTGGCCATTCTTAGCTCGTAGATCCAGCATCCAAGGCAAATGAAACAGCTTGAGCGCAGTTAAAGCTTCATCAAAACTGAACTCGTGTAAACACTTAGTCATACATTGTTGAAATGTTGGATAGTTAAGAGATCCAGCTTTGAAATTAATGTCTCACACTTTTGTTCAATCAGTGTTGCAGTTTTGGTCGACTCAACCCGACTTGTGGCAGGTTTCCAATGCACATGATTCGAAAAATAAAGAGCAAAAAACTACTGGTTTCTCTAACAGAAATTTCAACTTTCCCAAATTACCAAGGACCTGGACAGCTCCCCAGATATTAACGTAAACCCTGATAAACCCAAGTAACTGTTGATTTGATTTGTTTTGTAGAATGAAAATAATAGTAATTAAATTGAATAAACATGTAGTAAATATATATATATATATATATATATATATATATAGGCAGCACGGTGGTGTGGTGGTTAGCACTGTCGCCTCCCAGCAAGAGGGTTCTGGGTTCAAATCCTGGGGGAACCAGTACCCTTCTGGGTGGAGTTTGCATGTTCTCCCTGTGTCTGCGTGGGTTCTCTCCGGGTTCTCCGGCTTCCTCCCACAGTCCAAAAACCTGCATGTTAGGTTGATTGGAGATTGGGGAAATTGCCCTTAAGAGTGAATGTGAGTGTGAGTGGTTGTTTGTCCTTGTATGTCCTGTGTGTGGCCCTGCGATGGACTGGCGGACTGTCCAGGGTGTACCCTGCCTCTCGCCCGTTGACCACTGGGATAGGCTCCAGTTCCCCCCGCGACCCCATGAGGGAATAAGCGGTATTGATAATGGATGGATGGATGGATTATTCTTATATATATATATATATATATATATATATATACACATATGACTCATTAAAAGATGACAGTAACAGGTAAACAAATGTTTGGATAACAGTTTAACCATATAAACTCTTATTTTATGTGAAAACAAACTGAATACGAAGAAGCTGTAGAGCTTAAAATGTATAAATCACTGTTTTGTGAGCGGGGATACAAACTAGACTTCCAACTCAAGGATGTATCCCTCTCCTTCTTTCCATTTCTACTGCCGTTTGGATGTAAACAGGCTTGTGCTCCTGTCAGGAAGAATTCTGTGTATGGCGTATTACAACCAGCTGTGCCAGAATCCATCTGTTTCCAACCATCAGGGTCCACTGAAGTAGTACAACTCTCCTAATCTTGTCTGTTTTGGGTCGGGTACAATTGTTTTTATTGTGTTGAAGGGTTAAACCATTCACGCTCTCACAGCCTGGACATGACTAAATGCACCGTGTCAAGCTGGCCACTTGAGATCAAGTGAAACTATGGAGTGATTCAGAGTAAGCGCATCAGGGTAGACTGAGTAGGAGGTTTGATCACACGGCACTGAGTTTGATGACTTCTCTCTCACACAAAGAACACCCACCGGGAATAATGATGATATTGTGATATCTGTTTAGAGACTTTGGAGTTGCGCAAGTCTCCTAGCAACTGTTATCGAAATCACGGAGGTCCGTGAGAGGTTTGTGTGCAGACATATGAGTAACAATTGCAGAAATACTGATATGAGTAGTTCTTTCTCCCTCCCTCATAAAAAATAAAAGGTCTATATTTTTTATATCTGCTCAGATCATATCATATCACATACAGGCACACAAACACATATACACACACTTACACACACACACATATATATATATATATATATATATATATATATATATATATATATATATACAGTGGGGGAAATAAGTATTTGACCCCTTGCTGATTTTGCCGGTTTGTCCACTTACAAGGAAGGCAAAGATACATAACTTTAATCATATGTACGTTCTAACAGTGAAAGACAGAATCCCAAAGAAAATTCCAGAAAATCAC
>JABUIW010000079.1:1149732-1172278 GCA_013363375.1 Menidia beryllina
GTCAAATACTTATTTCCCCCACTGTATATATATATATATGTGTGTGTAAGTGTATATATAATAATATAATATATAATTGTATTGAATTTTACACTCTGGGAATGAATATATTCTATATATCTTGGCTGTATGTACATTTGTATGGGAGTTGGTTATCATGAATTCAATATATTTAGATGTCTGTCTTATTAGATAAATCTAATAAGCAGTTGTGAGTGAGAAGATCTCTACCTACACCCACACAAACGGTGTGTTTCACTACTTCACTACTGCCTGTGACACCCTGCTCCCATCCAGCACTTTCGGGGAGTATTTTTGAAGGCCCCCTTTTCCGAAATAGATCAGCCCGCTTTAGCTTTTTTTTTTTTAAAAGACAAAGCGGAAATGAGCCACCACCACGAGTCAGGTGTGCTGCACACTTCAAAGTCAAAAGGAATCTTGAATGCAGCCCAAATGAAGCCCCCGGCGCGTCTCCTTCACCATTACTCACCATTCACCGAGTGCAGGGTGGGAAGGTACTGCTGGCTTTTGGATTGGAGGCTTGGAGAAGGTGATCGGGGGGGGGGGGAGTGGGAAGATCATGTGAATGAAAATCATTTTGGAGCAATGTAACTTTGAAAACTGGTGTGACGTTTGCCTCTCTGTGTGGTGTAATGAGCTCCTCCTTTGTCTTAAGTTGAAATATGGGCTGATTGCTGCTGAGGGCTTCTCTTTAGGACTCCAGCGTGATGCTTTAAATAAGGTAGAAATGAAAGAAAAACACTGAAACCTATTGCCCTATGATTTTCAGACCTGTTTGCTCTGCTGCAGGGCATTTTGAGTACAAAACGACTAAATAGATATGTTTGATGGGTATACAAGTTAAACAAATAGATGCCTGGTATACCAGTCAAGTAGAATACAGCTTTGGTCTGATCTCTTTTGTTGGCTTTCTACACCATAATCAATATAGAAAGTTACTATATATATATTATAAATTAATACCATCTTTTTTAGAAGCATAAAGATTCCATTTCATCATCCACTTGTCTTTGAAGAGCTGCTTTGAAGCCTTGAGTTCAGCATTAAGACATTAGCATCTTCATTTGTTTGGAGCCTGAAGTCGCCTTCAGGATATGGAAGGATAAAGCTAGATAATGATATTTGATGTGCATTTTTATCGATGAAAACCAGTACACAGTCACTAATTCGCCATTAATGTGAGACGGCAACTAAAAAGAACTTTCACACAGCAGGTTAAGTCTGTGAAAGAGGGTTTGACTCTGTTTCCAGCACTTCAACTGACCAGTTTTTAACAGGATTCTAAAAACATGACACATAATCTTATTCATCTTCTCTGCCCCAGCTCAGAGGATGGGGGGGTTAAAGTCGGCAGACATGTCTTGGTTTTAACTTAGTGGACTGGCACTTTAAAAAACTAAAGAAGATATGGCTGCATTTTACAAAAAAATAGAATAGTTTGGATTTGGGAAACAGTTTGAAAGCCAAATGTGAAGCCAAGTCAGAGCTAAGTGCCACAAATTCACCATGTTTTAACGGTTTGTTCTGATGCTTTCATTCTAGCTACCTCACTAATCAGAATCAGAATCAGAAATACTTTAACCCTATAATGCCAAATGTATCATATTTGATACATACGATTTCTTAAATGTTTTGCGTCTGACACCTTTTGCTTAATTTAATGGTAAAAACTTCAAAATCCTATTGTACACAATCAATATACCTGATAACAGGGGACAGAAGACTACACAAAAAATAATCTTGACTTATCGCATAGTAATAAATTATTAGTATAAAAAATGTATTTCTGTTTTTTCTTTTTACATGTTTTGTTAAAAGGCCAAATAAGGAATTCAAACAAAAAAAAAGTAATTTTCTGTTTTGTTTTATTCTTGGATCGGGCTTTAAAGGGTTAATAATCCCAGAAAGAAATTATTTTTGTTAGTAACTCCAGAAATAAAACAACAGCATATATATACATACATATATATGTATGTATATATATATACAAAATTCAACACAGAATATAAATAAATATAAACATAAGTAACTATATGTATATGTATATAGGTCTAAAATAAGTGATAGTGATAATGTCAATAATTTAGTTAGAATTAACATGTTACATGTTATTTTCGTCACATTTAGCAAGATTGTTGTCCGCATCTTCATAATATTAAACAGTAAAGAATCTAAATCACTCTTTTACAGTACATGTTACACCTGTTACACCTCCTTGTTTGCTAGTGTTTGTATTTGTGGCATGTGTGCTCGCTTGTGTGTGTGCGTGGTGTCTGTAGTTGACCTGCAACAAGTGTCGTGTTTTTCCTGGGCTTGATGTGATGATCGCCGATATCATCGCCGGCCCTGTCAGAGAGAATTAGAGTTTTAAAAAGCAGCGCGATTGCCAAGACACTGACTCACGTTTGGGGACAGAGAGCGCTGCAGATTATGTTCGGTGACGACACCAGACATCAAGTCGGTGGCAACGAATCAAAGGGATAGACAGCAGAAACCTTTTAGCTGGTCTGCGTGCCCACATTCTACATCTCCATTATTCCGCACACTTATCTGGAACTGGTGACAGTTTGAGAACTAAATATATCTATCTGTTCTCGCTCGACTCAGCTCTGCCTGACTGTTGTTTCCTTTTGAAGTGATGACTCTCTGTATCACCGAGTCAGGAGTCCACAGGTTTCCATCTCATAATCCTGAAAAGTGTGACCAATTAGCGTTTCTTTATTACAAGATGAACCTCTTGCATGTTTGCAATTACTTCTTGTCATTTAGTTTTTTAGTTTTAAAGGACTACGAATGGGAATAATATTGTGAGCTCTTGGCTTGTACAGAACATTAAGTCTCTTCTGGTTGTGCCAAGTGATAAAAACCTGCTTTTTAAACTGCGTTAATTCACTCCCTCGAATTATATGGAAGCACATTTTCCTACACTGCCAGCTCGAGTCATTTTTTTTACACAGATTTTAGCAAAATGGGAAATGTTTTGGGACTTTCACCTAGATGGGGCTGGCACAGGCCGTAAGAAAAAGCAGAAGCTTTTCCCTTTTCACATTAAGTACACGTAAAACTGATATTTCTCAGATATTGAGTGCCATGGAATGTTTCTACATCCCTTTGCAGACACTATTATCACAGCATCATCTTCCCCTGCAACATTAGTGTCATTCTTAAGTAGCCGAGGAAAGTGCCTGTCGTCGAATAAAAGTGCGTTTTTTTTTTCTCCCTGAAAATAGATTTCTAAGTAAACGTGGAGCCATTTATATTTCAGTCAGAGGTCTCACTTTTCCACTTCTCCTTCTAGTCTTCTTTTGAGCGTGTATAACAAAAACATTGGCAAAACTGCATTTCCTCCATTTTGCTGATGGAAAACTATATTTTTCAGCTCGTTTCCCAGCAAAAACAAACATTAAATCCACACAAAAATGCTCTCCTGTGTATGAATCGAGCAATATGAGAGCGATGTGACCTGTGGGTTTCCATTGAACATCAAAACAAGGTAACAAATGACCATACTGAGACTTAATTTCCCAGTCTGAACGCATCAGCATCAAGCAGTGCTTTAATTGACTTAGATTTCACTGAATTCAGGGCACAGAGCAGGAAAGGCGACATGAGCCATCAGAACGCATCGATCACATCCCTCTTTCCTTTAGTTTCTCTCCACCATTGTACTCAACACTTTTGGCTCAAAACTAGGATTTTTTTATATGCATTCATACAATTAAACTCTCTTAACCCTTTAACACCCTGCTCAACCCTTTGTTAGAGCACATTTTTTGCTAGGTCATACATTATACTATAGGAAGGGCACTTTCCTTTAATAGATCGAAAATTAAGTTTAGGTTTGTGATGCTTAAATTAAGTTTTTTTAGAAATTTGCGCTTTTACCATAAAATTTCCCCCAACCTATCTGCTTGATCTGGTTGCCATTGCTCTAAAAAAAGGACAAAAATGCAAATAAAATGTTTTGACATCCGAATAAACTTTGCAAACATATATTCTTATTTTCCTTTGGAACTCGCTAGCCAAATCAAACGTGTTATTTTAGTCAGCATAATGGTTCATTTTGGTAGAGGCTCACTTCCACAGTGTTGAAAACTGTAAATCAATGATTATAAGTGTTAAAAAAATTAAACTGCCTGATCCTTTTAACTAAAATAGAACCACTGAAGATGAGAAAATGGGACCAAACATCTACATTCGATAATAAAAACATTGGGTTTTCAGTAGCTTCCCTACACAAGCAATTCTCTCACTTTGAGAGAAAAAACGTCAGTAATGAATAAAGTTTAAAGTTGCTTCTCTGCTCCTGTGAACATTTAAAGAGATTGAGGGATGAAATTTGACATATAACTCCCAATGAGGTGATAACTAATATAGTATTACATTATAAATTCCTTCTTTCTTTTAAAAAAAACTGTTATGTAACAATGACCCACATATATTCTTCTTTTGTTGCCATCCGAAAGCTTTTTTTTTTGTAATGTGAAAGTGGAAGCGGACGTTTAGTTCGAGTATGAGAGCTAACTATTCAAACTGAGTTTTGATTAACTTCCTCTGAAATGCAGCATAAAAATCAGACCAAACGGTCAAGTTCACACGCGGCCTTCTGTCCATCCTGCGATTTCCATTCTTTTACAAGCTCGTCATCCAGACCTAATCCATCTACGGACAGCTTTTTTTTTCTTTTTTTTTACCTGAACAAGGTGAAACGGTAGAAAACAACACAAATGGAGTCTGTTGTTTCAGCTGTTGGGACAAGGAGCTGCTTTGGCACGAGTCGCCCGGCCCGCCGCTGCGAACCTGCCCTTTAAATCGGGAAAACTCTGCGTGCGCCATGTGAGAATGGCAAGCTTGACAGGCGCAGCGGTGGTAAGTAACCAAACAGTCAATTATCAGGCAGGTGGCCTCCCCGTGCTGCCGCACGCAGTCGCCTTTCTAATTGAGCCCTTTTTTTAAATGATATTAGTTGATTTTATTCCTTCTTCCGGTTTGCGTGCGCTTCCGAGAAAATTATATTTTGATGTCTCTTCGGATTCGGCAGGTTCAGGAGCTACCATCCCCCCATAGACTCTTTCTCGGAGCTGCTTTCTTTTTTATTCTTTTCTTTTTTCTTGTCCTGTTCAGCATTATGGCAGCAGAACTGAAATCTGAGTACCGTGCTATACTGAACAAAATTGCTTTGCCAGGGGAGGCTTTGTTAGTGAGAAGCCCCCCTTGATTACCCAAAACTGCATTATCTATTCATTTTTGTTACCAAACTTACATGAGTCCAATAATGCTGAACCTGACAGAGGGACAGGGAAGAGAGAAGAGCAGTGGAAAGGAGAGAGATCCTTTAAAAAGAAAGAGAAAGGGAGGGAAAAAAAAGAAGAAAGACAACAAGACCATACAACCAGATGCTATGTCTGTAAAAAGGACACTGTTCCTTGTGGGCAATCCGGGTGGAGAACCTGAAAAAGGACACAGAGAACACCAACCAACAAACAAGCATCTCAGAGGGGCTTTTGATTTTTGCGGGTCCCGGACGGCTCGCGACTCCTCAAACATCGTGCCGCAACCAAAGCGTGGCGGTGAAGACAGATAGGGCCTTCGATGCGTAGTGACAAACAAATTAGTGCGAGAGACGCCCGCTCGCTGCCTGCCAGATGTGTCGGGCTCCGCCGTACGGAACAGCCGAGGAGAGAAAAACTGTCCGCGTCCCATCTGTGCCTCGAACGATCGGTGCAGCCATTTGTGGTGCGAGCAGCCGGACCCTGATTTCGTGTCATAACGGGAAGCGTAAAAGCGCCGACGTGGAAGAGGCCGCGGCAACTCGCAGGTTTAGTTGACGAGAGGGAGAAGAGAGGGTTTTAGAAAAGGGTGGGAAGGGACAGGTGAGCCAATTGGGGTGAGAAGAAAACATTTGGGAGTTTCCTGCTGTCTCCGTGTTCACCACTCTGCTACAATTACAGCCACTGTTCATAGTCTTATTGCTATTATTACGGCTATCGTTATAATTACTATCAATATCTTTACCATTTCTCATCCATCCATGTGTTACTGTGTAGGCTCTCAACTCTCTCTGTCCTTCTCAGTGTTAGCCCGATTCTTTAGTTGGAAACCTGAGAACAAACCTGAGTTGATCAAACTTATAAAAATGACATTTAATGGGTCACAGGCAAAGTATATCAGTGCTGGGCTCTTCACAGACAAAAACCTCCCTTAGGGTCTCAGTCGGTCCTTATTAATGCAGGTAAACTTGGAATATGGTAACAAAGTTTGTGTGTGTGTGTTGACTTAATGACATAGTGTCTAAAGCAACAGAGAGAGAAAGAGAATCTATGGTTACAGCCAGAGAATTTAACACAAAAGTATAGTTCTAAAAGGAATGAGACAATCAGTAATTTACATAGATTATGTGATAACATACAATGCTAAAGTGAGTAATTTTAGCCAAATTCTAACAGAAGTTTTTCCTTGCCTGTGTCGCCTAGTGCTTGCTCATGGTGGGAATTGTTGGGATGACTTCAGAGTAGGGTCTGACCTGCTCTGTTTGGAAACCTGGGAGAAAACTGTTGTTCTGATGTGGCGCTATAGAAATAGAATTGAATTTAATTGAATTTCCTTTAGCCTTCTGGACACATTTTTGTTTTATATGAAGTTGCACCCAAAGGGGAAAAAAACCCCAACAAAGACACACTTTTTAGTTGTTTCCCCCCTCTCTCCTGAGTGTTTCTCCAGAAACAGGTGCCCGCCGAGGTATTTTTTTACTCGACTGGGCCAATTTGTGTCTATCCTCACACCTGCCGACCGACTCCCACACACTCAGAGAGCCGAAACCCCATGCGGGGTCGCATCGCCATCGGAGTGCAACGTCAGCAGGGCCTGTGCGCTCTAATGCCAAGGCAGGCGACAGGTTTTCCTGCCTATCCACAGCTCTATAACAGCAGCGGGACAGAATTTGGGCTCCGAGCGCCGAAATCCGCTGAAATTTAAGGAAGAAAAGGGGCTTCGGAGTCAAACCGGCGAATGTTGGCATTTAAAATCCATGCGTTGCCTCGGTGCCGGCTCACACTTGAGGGAAGGAAAGATGAGCAACCCCCCCCCACCTGCTTAGTATCATTACACCACCGACTTATCTCGCCCGCTCTGCCTTGTAAATACATTGGAGTGGTCGTTATCAAACGAGCGGGGCAACAAACCTCATCCGGGTTTGAGTCTTTCCACTCCAAACTTGCAAATGAGTCGTTCTCATGGTTGATAGCCTATATTAATATTCTCTTAAGGCGGGGGAGCAAGTGCGCATTAAATCCTCCACTTATCTGGTTGTGATTATGATCTGTGCAGAGGTTATATAGGGAAGGGGGCGTGGGGGGTTAGGGTTTGCATTTAAATGCCCATAGAGATATTCTTTGCACATGGGATTGATGGCCATATTTGCTGAGTCGCTCAGGCCACAGTGACATTTCGAGAGGGGATAAATTTGCTTTTCGGATGCGGTGCTTTGTGCGTCGAAGGCCTGTTCAGCTCTCTAGGAATCTATTGTTCCGATGTTTCCATTTTGGCACTAAAAGCTTTCACTGCCAAACTCAATAGCATCGAAAGGCAGCGCAGTTGTGAGTCAAGGCTCAAGATGCACATTGAAAGATTTATCTTTTTCTTTTTTTTCACTCCTCTTACATGAAAAAAACATATTTTAATAAAACTCTGGCCCGAGATACGACATAAAAAAGCTTTTATCAGAAACGGCGCGCCCGGGCCCGGCGCCCGCATTCGAGGCAAGTGCGGCTTTTCAGAGCTCGAGTGGCTCGAGGAGAAGTGAGCGGTGTCAGGCGGCGGTTTGGCCGCTGACGCTGAGTCTCAGTGTGACGGCACCGGTCTGATGGCACCAGCTGCTGGGCCTCCGCGGCCGTCACACACTCCGAGCAGGTTCCCGCGGCGAGTGCGACCGAAATATCGCTGACAAAATGGAAAAGAACTGTTAACCCGATCCTTTAGTAGGAAACCTGAGAATAAACCATTATTATTATTATTTGGTCACACGCAAAGTATTTCAGCGCTGGGCTTTTTACAGAAAAAAACTTTCTTTCAGGGTCACAAAGAGCCCCCAACTCTGTGTGTCATGGGTATTTGTCTTTTGGGCTGGGCCCACCCCTCAAAAAGGACCGGACACTGCTAATTGGCCAGTTACTTACTACCCCTAACCCTGACATGAACCGGCCAGGTCCTAGTTAATGCAGGTAACCTTGAAATGTAGTAACAATGGTGAGTGTTTGTGTTGACCTGATGGAATGTGATAACAAATGGAGTGGATCTAATGCAATCAGAGAAAGAAAACAGAGTCTGTGGACACAGCCAGAGACTTTAACAAAAAATTATAGTTCTATAAGGAATAAGACAATCAGTAATTTACATCGATCATGTTATAGCATACTGTGCTAAAGTGAGTATTATAACCAAATTCTAACAGAAGTTTTTCCTTGCCTGTGTCGCCTAGTGCTTGGTCTTGGTGAGATTTGTTGGGATGACTTGTTTAGTTTGGAAACCTGGAAGAAAACTGTGGTTGTGATGTGGCGCTATAGAAATAGAATAGAATTGAATTAAAATTCCTTTAGCCTGGACACATTCATGTTTTATATGAAGTTGCACCCAAAGGGGCAAAAAAAACCCAACTAAGACACACTTTTCAGTTATATTCCTCCCTCTTTCGTTTTTTTTTCTTTTTTACAAATGCAGATTTTTCTTTTCTTTTTCACAAAAGTAAAGAAAAAAAACACATTCTGAAGAAAATGGCTTTACGTTTTTGCCCCGTGCAGAAGGAAACGTTGGAGTTCTCTTTCGGCGTGCGCTCCGTAGTGGAATCCAATATTGTACTCGGCGTTCAGCGGTTTCACCGCTTTGAGTGAAGAAGCCCGAGCTGCCAGCGGTGCCTATGAATTCCGAAATGCTTTGTTGAATCTCATCTTCTCTGATAGATACAGACATGCACAGCGGGGCCAGCTTAAAAAATGGGGATAGAAAAGCCCAACTTGTCAAATTCACTGTGCGTGTTGTGGATTGTGCCGGAATGCAGTAGAGTGCGTTCCGGTTTCACCCCCGCTCTCACAGAACAGGTGACACAGTGCTCCCCTATGTCCCAGTAACGCACCAAAAGAGCTACAAAAAAAGAGAGAAAGAGACATTGGCAAATTTTTAACGATCGAAAAAAAAAACAACTCACTTTTACAGGGAAACCCTGGCAATTATTCGCCCATTCGAAGACTCACAAAAGAAGTTGGACTTCCTGGTGTGTGGCAGGCAAACTCTAGGGTTACATTCCCAAAAGCAGAGTGAAATGGAACGCTAGAGAGTGCCCTTCTCCAACCCGAACGCTCAAATCTGACATGACGAGCTATATGGAAAAGCCTCCGATGTAAAAATGGCTGTCGCTGGATTTGCAGTGGATTTAAAAACTGAGGGTTAATCGGGTTTAGATTGAAAAAAATGTTGGTGTGAAAGCTCTTTCCTCTGTGCATCTGCTCTAAAAGACAATAATTCAGTGTTTACAGTGCAGACTTTGTCCTTGGCATCTGTGGCCCGGTGTGCAAATGTAAAGCAGATGGCCTGGCTAGTCTGTCCTCGCCGCCGCTAATCGGGCGCTAAATAACTATCAAAGTGTGCCGGTATCGCTCCCTTCCCCCTTTTCCTCCGCTTGGCGTTGGTTTTTCTGGAGCTCGACCCCTCAATATACACAGAAAAAGTGGTCAAAACACATCTTTCTGTACAGAAACTCAAATCTTCGCTTTGAGGAGTCGGTAAAACCCGATCCCGCTGACGTTTTTAGGTGACCAGAAATATCTATAGCACTCAGGCCTTGTGAAATCCACACACAAATAAAACATCTGCATCAGCAGTTTGCATTGTTCATATTTACTAAGAAAGTTAGTTTTTCTTTTTTTAGGTTAAGGCCAAAATGTAAGGCTTCACAAAAAGGTAGGGAAGTGATCTCTGTCTTACAGAACTTTTTCAACTTTTCTAATCTTAATGAGCATGTTATCATGACAAACATGGACATATACATAAAGAATTTTGAAGTATGGTCAGGTTGTCTTGCAGGTTTTTAGTATATATTGTGTGTTATTACTTCTTTATTATACTTATCTATTGATACTTATTCAGATTAGAGTGTTTGGCCCTATTTTGTCTTACAACCGTGATGGTTGGAAGACAAAAGTCAGGTCTCACAACATGCTCTTGGTCTACTACATGGCAATAATGCTCACAGTTCATATGTGATGGTGCACTGACATTGACATGTTGACTATTTTTATATTTTGATATGTTGTAAGTCACATATGATAATAAAAAAGGGGACAAAGGTAGTCAAAAGCACACATTAATTGATGTAGGCATCCTTAACATTAAGTTTTTTTTACTTTGATTAATATCAGGTTGGTTTTAGTGGCTGAAACATACAACTTTTAATCCCTAAAAGAGAAGTAGGGAATGTTTTCTCACAGATATTCTGTCTTTAAATCAAGTAAAATTGGCTTGAGTGCAATTACTGGCTCATCCTGTCCCGGTAATTACGCTTTCTAATTAATACGAAGCTTGAAATGTACATTAAAGATAGAGCTTGTTTGTTTCCTGCCATCACAGCTCCGGTGCTGTAGGTAGAGAACAGGCTGAAATCGCTGCCTGTTCTGGCTTTTAAAAAAAAAAAACTTCAGTACACACTCTCAGACAAAGAGAAGAGCAAACTTTTAAAGCGTGACGTGTGCTATTGCACGACTTGCATCATGGAGGCGAATTGGCAGCCGACAGGTTTGAAGTGCTGTAGAGAAACCATCATTTTTGTGGCTTTGGGTCCCAGGGAGACGCCGACAGGACGGCCGGTGTTCAGTCAGGTCAGCATACCCCGACAGACCAGTATGCCCATATTCTTACGCATGCGCGAACATGGTTGCGCATGCTGCGAAAAGTAGCGAACACTTGGAGAAGCCGACAGATCGCCATACCTTTCGAAAAAAACCCAAAAATAAGTAATTAAATTATTTTTTTGTACCTAACAAAAGGGATACACGCCTGTTGAGGTAGTTTACATTGTATTTTTCGTACAAAACTAAAGGGATACTCGCGCGTTGTGGTAAAGTGTATTTAGAGAAGGGTCTAGCTGCACCTGCAGCCATCTACAAAACGCGTCCCATACAAAACACACCTCCCGCCCAGCCAGTCATTGATTTTGATTTGGACATCACGTCATCTTGGATACAGATTAATTGAAGTGAATCAAACGTAAGCATGATGCTTACTAATAGCAAGGTTGTAGTTAGCACATAAAAAAAGTAATGATAATCTTGTTCAATGTTGGGATTAAAGGAACAGTTCAATCGATGATCAAATTGATGTACAATTTTGCCACGTATTTTATTTGCTTATATCTTGTAATTTTCCAGGGACTGCACATGCTTTAAATACGAAATTGTTAGAAATAGCATTTCTAAGTTAATTTGTAAACAAAAGTACTTGACTTTCGGTGTGGTTTTCTGGTAAGTTTGTGTGTTTACCTTAAACTACAACCTTTTGTTTATCATATCACGCATAAAGTAGTCTAGTAAACTTCGTCAATGTTAATCTCTTAGATTTCTGCTTTCATGCATATTAACTATGGGTATGCAGGTCTGACGGGGCATGCGAAAATCTGACGTCATGCGCATGCGTATTGAGTATGGGTATGCTGGTCTGTCGGGGTATGCTGACCTGACATAACACCGGCTACAGGCTGGGGTGGTAAAAACGCGGGCCGACTCGGTGATTTCCCCCCCAAGCGCCCGTTTCCACGGCGTCTCCCGCCGCTCGCCTGACCCATCTGCTACGCTGAGCCGCGGGGAAATTACATTGGGCTCATTACCCTCTCTCCTCAGAAAGCGATGCGTCGGGAGGAAGGGGAGAGCGGGAGCCTCCTCTGCAGCTCATCGGGAATGACACCGTCACCGGGGGTTGGCGAGCGGCCATCTGCCGAGGTTCTCCCCATCTAACGGCTCCCCTCCGCCTTTGTGCGGAAACAAATGAGCGTCAACTGGACGATTCAGGCTGAACGAGAAAGGATTTGGGGGGCCGATACCGTGAAGGGCACGCGGGGGCCTACGGTGGTCACCTAAGTGGAGGTTATCGGCGGGAGCTTTAATGAAGTTCGTAGCTTGCAGGGGTCTTTCTTCTCGCATTTGAAGGGAAGCTTTGCGGGAGAGGATGTCGGATTCACCTCGCTCCAGCACTGTCACAACGGTGGGTCTTAGGGAGGACTCAGTCGCGGACATATGAAGTTCGAAGGTTTTATTTTAACAAAAAACACACTCAAACGGAGTGGATGGTGACAAAGTTCAAAACAAGGCTGTGACAAAACTATGAACAAAGTAACAAAGCAAGATTAACATGACCATGAACACAAAGTATCAAATAAAGTAAACAAGGCTATGGCAAAAAAGTATAAAATAAAGATTAACAAAACTGTGACAAAGTATCAAAACAAGACCATGGCAAAATATCAAAGCAACATTAACATGATTGTGAAAAACATGGCTATGACTAAAACAGTAAACAAGACTATGGCATGGCTGTGACAAAACCAAACCTTACGTGGCGAGGGGTGACGAAAACAGAAAGACGAAACGATGACGAAAACACACTGGCACAGGAGAGGGGAAACGAGGACTATTTAAACACATGAGGGAGGGGAAGTGGAAGGGAGTGGAAGCACATGGCTGATCTCACCCCCATCACTGCTAGCTAAAACACAAAAAAGGGGCCCGTTTCACAAGCTGGAAAACATTCCTCCGGGGGAGAAACTACTCAGGTGCTGTGATGATTCAACCAGGCACTTCCATGGGCTCCCTCATCCAAACCCTACTTGGAAAAGACTCCTTAAATCTGTTTTTTGCAAGCCACTCAAAAACTCTCCTTTTATAGGTCTTCTCGTTTTATTTCGCAAGCGTGTCTTTGTCTCTGAAAAATTCCAAATAATGTTTCTGAGACTGAATCGCAAAACACTGTCAGAGGAGGCATTTCGGGGGTGACCCCACAACCGCATCGCTCACATCTGCACGACATCACGTTGAACACATCGCGTATGTGTCTTTTCTTTTTTCCATTCCACTCAATAGCCACTTCCTGGGACATTTGAAGTGAACTGCGCTCCATTGAGAGTAAAATGAATAGTCGCGTCGGGTCGCGTGAAATTATGCAGACCTGGAGAAAGGAAGGTGGAAAAGAGAGAATCTCCATTCATACAGTCAATTCAAGGGTCGTTAAGAAGAAACAAAACACTTTGAGTGCAAGGTAAAAAGGGGAGTCGGTTCTGTCTTTTCACACAGCTCAGTGGTGTGTCTCGCCCATAATCCCGCTTTGAGGATGTGCACTCTTCCCGTTCCGTTGACTTTTTCAGGGCTGGCCCTTCATCCGTTCACCTGGTCATTCAGCTGCTCTAATATAGACAGAAAAGCGGATTGTTTTATCAGGAGACGTGGCACAGCACAGCAGTTCCTACATTCTTTGTTTCCAGGATGCCTTTTGTGTGACAGCATTAGGATGATTCAGCATTACTGAAAAGATGCAATTTTTTTATGGTTATCAGGTCATAAATCTTAGAAATCTTCTTACCTAAACCACACTAACAGCAGTGCCTAAAGTGTGTGTTATTTATATATAAGAAGAAAGTTGAAAAGTATTCAATTAAATAAAGTCAGTGTGCCAAACTGGTCTCAATCTCACATCTTGTGGCTTCGACCACAAAACCTGTTGACTCTTTTCAAGTTTTCAGCGAACTACTGTCGAAGTAGTGATGATTTTCTCTGATAGGAACCATAATAAATGTCTTTACTTTGTACTATCGAGTGGAAAAATATGTTAAAAATATGTGTAGACATGGTGAAAATGGAATACAAAATTCCTCACTGAAAAAGCTAATTATTAGTATTACTTCTAAAGAGGAAATTAAGTAAACGTGTTCTGATAAAATAAATTCAAAAACACTAAGGTACTGTCTACCAGCTTTATCCATGCACTGTGTCCACAGCCGGAGACTCTTAACCCTATTTTAGGTATGCATTTGTGCTAAGCATAGATTTGGAAACTGATCAAGATGGTGAAAGGATGTAATTAGTCCAGGTCGATCACAGTAAGCACCCTCTATTTTACAGTGTTTCAACTCTAATAACAAGACACTCACTAAGTTAACCCAAATTAGCACCAGGCATCCCTATAGAATTCCAGTCAGATCAATAAGATTCTGTCCAAAGTTTTTCTGCCACTTTCATGTGAATGGAAAATTACACACAAAACTTAACGATTTATTTTTACGCTATTCTTGAAATTGAATCCTTTACTGTCAGTTTAGCACCCCACCTTTCACTTCGGTCCTTCTGCCGATGTATCATCAGCTTTAAACGGCATCATAATCAAATATCAAACTCTTTAAGTCACTTCTCCAGAACCAAATGTTGTGGCTTCTAGGACATACATGCATTTGATCGAGCGAATGTGTTAAGATCCTTTAAAAAAGTTGGATAATCAAACGTAGATTTCAGAGATTTGGGGTTTGCTGAGTGTTAATTATATCTGCATGTGCTGGAATTTATGGTTAAAGTCAACAGCTGTCTTTAACACCATGAACAAAATTGGCAAAATTGGTAGATATTGTGTAAAATGTAGGAATAGACTAAGACCTGCCAGCCAATAATTAAATATTCCCAATTTACAACATTGTTGTAAGCACATTGCACATTTGTGTTGTGTTTTAGTTTTTTGTGTTGTTTTTTTTTTACCTTTTTGTTGTAATTGAGCCTTTGGGGGGTTTAAAAACAATATAGTCCGATTAGAAAATTGTCTGTATAATGACTCTTGTCCAAGGGAGTCATTCAGGGCCAAATTGCTGCCTGTCTGGGGCTTTAGTCCGTAATTAGGTCAAAACGCAAATGCTCGTATTGTGATGTCGGCCCACGAGGACCCGCGCGGCTCGAGCTTCTGTGTTTAGAGCGTAACCATGTGTGTCAGAGTGACTCGTCGAGCCCCTTTAGTGCCGTTGGGCTGCGGCGCCAGAGGGCACAAAAGGCGTTTACGGCACTGTGATGCCATTCTCCGTTCATCCAGCATTTAGCTTAGTTCAAATGTTGCCTCTCCACTCCGGAAATCTGGGGAGCCGACATAAGGAGCCTTAAGTGTATCCCCACACACACCCACACACACAAGTACACCCATCCCGCCTCTTCCTTATTTTCCAGCTTCTTCCTACTTCATCACCTCTCTGTACCTTCGAGCCCACTGTTGTTTCCTTGCTCCTCATTGCCTCTCCGTTACCTTTCTCTTTTATTGATCATTAGCCGGTGTTGGGAAGTGAGAGGGGCTTTAATTAAGGAGCCAGACCGGCCTGTCAATTCTGCTCAGCGCTGCGTGGAGAGCACCAGACCAAGCGATTGCCCTAATAGAGCTTCATACTGTAAACAACACGCACACCTGGACAGCTGCAGGCCCCGGGGAGGAGCAGGAAAAGAGGCACTGTCAACAAGTTGGCACCGATAAAGAGAGGGAGTTTAGCTTTTTTCATCCTTTTCAAGGTGGGGGGGAAAGAGAAGCTGACATCAGATGTATAAAAGAAAAAACAAGTTTGAAGTGTTGATTTGATTTCGGACAAGGAAAGCCTCACGATCTACATCACTTTAAACCATCTCCTGAAATTAATATTGGGAAAAGGTGAAAAAAAGCAGCTTGTATAATATTGCTTCAGAGTCACATGAATGGAGATCTGATTCCCTCACAGGATTTGCAGCACTTTTTTATACAAACTCTTAAGACATTTGGTGTTTTATGTCAAATTTGAAAACTGTTAGATGCAGAAAAGACACAGAAAAGGCCCTCGGTGCTTTGAATGTTTGGATGCCTTTGATATTCTGGCTTTTCAGAGGTTGTCTATCTTTAGCCTTGACTTTAAAACCCCTTAAAGTGTTCTATTGAATTTGTATATTTAACAGACTTTAGCTTGCCATCGTTTTTTTTAACTTATTGTACTTCAGAAGTGGCTTTTAATTAAAAATATTAATTCTTTGCCAGACTTCTAGGGTTTAAGAAAACTCATTTTCACCTACAAAGCACCACATCCCTGTATAATCACACTCCCAGCTCCTTGTTAGATCCATTTCCGAACACGCTGAACATAATCCCAACATTCCGAAGTCCTCTTTACACAGACAGTGAGGCAGGTTGGAGATCCAGATACTATGTTTGCTCGTTTTGTTCATCATTCGTTTTCCAGCAGGGCGTCATGTAAAGTTCACCCCTGTAATAGCTCGATAAGTTGCAAATGCCGGCTTATAGTCGCTCAGCTGTAATGTTATGCGGTCTAATTGCTCGGAATCTGTAAGCCGTAGACCACTTTGCTTTGGAGAGATACTTTGTAGTGTCTGATCTCACACTCTGCTGCAGTGGAGCATCACTCACGGTAATGATCACCGGCAGGGCAACGTGTCCATTTACATACCTTTTTTTTATCTTATTTTAACAGCGATGTGTTGCATTACATGACAGTTTCAGGGGTGTTGACGGTGCTGCTGATCCAAGGATCTAAAGAACGAGCGCCTCCGCTCTGTTTATCTTTGCTTTTATTGTGAATACCGAGTCAGAGCAAATTACAAAACACAATTATGTTGCTGCGCGAGGGGCTTGTGTGTGCGATAATTCGCTCAAATTCGCAAAAAAATGTATTTTTCCTGTGTTGGCATGACTGTGGAGAGCTTTCTTGTCTGTATGGAGTCTCTTTGTGTGGGCATGCCCACTGTCCGCATCAGGAACGTGTCAGACAGTCTTGTGTGCATACTCGTGTCGGGGCCAATAATGATCCCCGACTTTAATCGATAAAACCATCAAAACATCTCGGCCTCTGCCCTTTTGTTGACTCTGTCTGCCTCTTGTCTCTCCTCCAGAGAAAGCCGGTATGCTGTCGGCATTGATCGCCCCCTTCAAGTACATAAGCCCTGGGACCAGCAGCACAGAGGACGAGGACAGTTTAAGTAAGCTGCCTCTTTTCTTTCCCCGCGACAGGCCCCGATATAGAAGTGATATCTCTGTCACCTGCACCATCAATTGTTTTCCAACCACTTCTTACATTGCGCACGGGTGTCGTATCTCTCTCTAACCGGCATAAAAGTGAGAAGATGAAAATTAGATTGAAGTGTTTCCAGTGAATAAGTCGTTAAATTAGCTCGTCTTGAGCAAAGTCCTGTAAGTGTCTCCAATCACACCATTAAGGTATCTTCTAGCAAATTCCTATTTTTTGTTCATTTTCCCATCAGAAATGCGAGGCGCCGACCGCCTCCCTGTAACGGGGTTTGAAGA
The DNA here is from genome assembly GCA_013363375.1 of Menidia beryllina. Lineage (NCBI taxonomy): Eukaryota > Metazoa > Chordata > Actinopteri > Atheriniformes > Atherinopsidae > Menidia > Menidia beryllina. The sequence goes on from JABUIW010000079.1 coordinate 1,167,094, forward strand.
GCGTGTCACAGCTGTTCAGGCTTTGCTCTTACGGGGGGATAGGAGTGTGAAATAAAGCGGCTTCAGACATTTTCTCTCATCCTTTCTTGGAACGTCTGCCACTTGATGCGATCGCCCCCCCCCATTACAAATAGGATTGACGCTCTGCAATGGCCACAGGGACCAATGTTTCCTGCTCATGACACAGATTCCAAACCAATTTGGAGGCAGATTACAGGATGATTTGGCAGATAACATCACCATTTTAGGGGGATTTGTATTTGGGTTTTAAAATACTTAAATATGATAGAGCCTCATGGTATGAAGTGGGTATCGGCTCAGGGAGATGATTGTAGATGTGTTCATTACCATTTCATTGTGTATTGAGTGGCTCAATCTGCCTCGAGAGATTTTCCTTGATTCATTTTGTTCAGCCGGGATAAATGAGAGTCTAGCCCCCCGTAATAACTGCTGTCTTCTCCTGGCAGGCACCAGCAGCGCCGAGGTGAAGGAAAACCGCAACGTGGGCAACCTGGAGGACCGCTCCCTCAGCGCCGGGGAGTGCCAGTCCCGTTTCCGCGCGGACCCCGCCCGGAGCGGGACCTCCGGCCTGAAACGGAAGCGGCCGCTAGAGGAGGACAACAACGGTCACCTGTGCCAGCTGCGCCTCATCTACAAGAAGCTGTCCTGGTCCGAGGCGCCCAAGAACGCCCTGGTGCAGCTGAACGAGCTCCGCCCGGGCCTGCAGTACCGCCTGGTGTCCCAGACGGGCCCCGTCCACGCCCCCGTCTTCTCCATCGCCGTGGAGGTGAACGGCCTGAGCTTCGAGGGCACCGGACCCACCAAGAAGAAAGCCAAGATGCGGGCGGCCGAGTCGGCCCTCAAGTCCTTCGTCCAGTTCCCCAACGCCCCGCAGGCCCACCTGGCCATGGGGAACATCTCCAACCCGGCGGCCGACTTCACCTCGGACCAGGCCGACGTCCCCGGCACGCTGTTCAAAGAGTTCGAGCCCTCGCCGTGCGCCGGCGGGCTGTCGCTGTGCGGGTCGGCCAGCGAGAGCGAGCTGGTGTCCAGCGAGCTGCTGCGGCGCGGCCGGCTGCTGCGCCACACGCTGGACCTCATGGTGCAGGCCCAGCAGAGGCTGGGCGGCATCGCGCCCGAGGCCGAGGCCCCCAAGGGCCCCGTGGCGCTGCTCAACGAGCTGCGGCCGGGCCTGCGCTACGCCTGCCTGTCCGAGCGAGCGCAGGGCGCCCGCCTGCGCAGCTTCGTGACGGCCGTGCGCGTGGACGGACGCGTCTTCGAGGGCTGCGGGCGCAGCAAGAAGCTGGCCAAGACCCAGGCGGCCCAGTGCGCCCTGCAGGCCCTCTTCAACGTCAGGACGGCGCCCGAGGGGAGCGCCGGCCTCAGAGCCAGCAGGAAGAGCTGCCCTCATTTACCCCAGGTGAGAAACCAAAAAACGCACCGCTCGTCTTCCGCTAAGCGCTTTTGGCAGCCGCTCCGCTTCCTACAGGGGCCCGTAATGACCAAAACAGCAGGCGAGCGGCAAAAATCCACACACACCGTCCAAGACGTAATTAACTCATTGACTGCCAGCCATTTTCAGAACAGAGTCCCATACTGCCAGAGCCAAATAATAGTTTGTGCTATGACTATGTAAACACCGAACACACCAAAAGAAAGGGTAGACTCTCTTCTTTCATCAGGAAAAAAAATGTGTTTCTACCTTATTCCGTTCTTTAGTAATCAGCAGTAGAACATAGGTTGGTTTCAACAAAAACACCAGTTTTTGACCAATAAATTGAGAAAACAAGCTTTTTGTGAAAAGATATAGTTCAAGCAGAGAAGTGTCTTTGATGCTAATTTTTTGGCTTTAGTGACACCTCAAACATCTTAAAAGTTGTATCCTTCTTTAAAACGGCAAAAACAACATCTCGCTAAATCGCTAAATTCATCTGACCTGGAACTATCTGTGGAGTTGAGCTGTGGTGAAACACGCCGTGAACTAGGCCTGCTCTCTCCGCTTGGCCCAGGTTGATCTCCTTCATTTCCCACGATCGGGACACCAACCGAACTACTGCGATTGCGACACAAACTCTGTTTGGGTGTGAGCTGCCTTAACCTTCTCGACTCGCGTCTCACCGGCGACATGTTCTCTCATAGCGAACCGTTACCTTTTTCTTATTTGCCTACAGTCTATGCTCATCTCCCATCAAAAGTGGCACTGCCACCTAGAGGGTCAATTTGTTACTACATACTCTGTCTAGAAGCCGATATTTATGGACAAGCTTTAGCAGATCGTCCCCCAGCCACTCTTGTTGAAAAACATAAAAGACGTCTATAGACGTCTTTGGCAGTCAACGGTTGTATTTGAATTGACGTCTATAGACGTCTTTGGCAGCCAATGAGTTAAGGAGGATAGGAGATAGGACCCAGAGATTGGAGGACAATAAGGGAAAATGCTGATCCCAGATTTGTGTGACAGTCTAACACAGGTGGACGGTGTTGGGTACAAACCCACGATCCTGAGTCTGCGTGTTGAAATAGAAAAAGCGTGTAATTGAAGCTCATTATTGTCCTGGTGGCCCTGACACGTTAAAAAATCTCCATCACAACTCAAAGGAGTTTTTTTTCTCTCTCCCCTCTCCCTCCACAGTCTTATGTGTTTGCAGAGCTGTAATTGGGAAGGTTTTGTAATTTTGCAAAATCTCCTGTTTCCTCATGTGTGGCATCACAGTGTCTACAAACATTAATTCAATCTGTTGCCCAAAGGAAATCGAAAAACAAACCACTGAGACCAATCCCATGCTCATTTACCCAAATATTTAAATAGCAATCAGAGCGAGGAAACTGGTTTTTCGAAACTTTGGGAAATTGGAGAGCCTGAAAACACGCCGGCTGGATTGACTTGCAATTGTTTGACATCCAGCTTCATTGCGGCCCACATTTTAAGTGGATCTGCCCTGCGTAGATAGTCACACCGATTTGAGTTATTTACCTTTGTCTGCATCGATTGGAACTTTAAATTCAATCTGACCAGGTTGCAGACATGTTGACAGCCAAAAGTGAGACCAAGACATCCCTCATCCACCCTCCAATCGCAAAGCAGAATGTGTAAAACACCACCCTCTTGAGGTCTCGGATTGGAAAAATTAAGCTATCCACATCCAAAGCATCCTCCCCCCCCTAAAATCTCCCCTTGAAGCCTTTAGTTTACAGACTGTGTGCCCTGTAGGATGTGTGTTGTGTTAACTTTTTTTTTTTTATTGAGCCTTGAAGAAATAAACTGGCAAGAGTGTCCTTCCCCAGAGCACAACATCAACCCAGCAAACCTGCACATGTCTGCCTGAGAGAAACTTTTTCTTTTTCCCCCTTACTGCCACGGTGTCTAAAAGGATTTTAAGAGGATTTGCTGCACCCGTTTAGTTCCAGAAAACACTCGCTTGTGGAATTTCTTGAAAGTCAGCCGTGCCGTCTGCCAGCCTCAACATTTTCATCGGGTAAAGGACAAATATAATTCATGATATTCACACGTGTGCGGACGAACGTGCGGCCAGGCGTTTTTTTGCGCGTTTCTGTTCCGTCCAGCTCCTACGTGCGGTCGGTTGCTCACGTTTGAGCCAGTCCTCGTGCCAGGCGTTGATTGCACGGGTAGTGGTCGACTACCCTGCAGATGTGGTGTGTAATGCGGGGGTCGGTTGCCAGCTGTGGCCCGGGGATAGAGCCGCCGTCGTGGTGGTGTGCCAACTTTCACTCGCCAACCCAGACTGTTGTGTTTCCTTACATGTCCCTCTAGCAACCTGTTGTCAGATGAAGATTTGTTGCTCAGACGACCCTCTGCCATCTTCCCCGTAATTGCGGCATCTTCCTAAATACAGAAATGGACCAGAAGGCCTTTTTTTAAACACAGTTGCAGTCACTCCTGTGTGTCATGCTATAGTATTGCTGGGATCTTTACAAATAGCTCGCTTTAACATTAACTTTCATTGTGTCTGGTCAGCATTTTTCTTAACTAAGTCGTAATTCTGTGTTCAATAGTATATGGTAACCATGAATATGTATATATGTATATATGGTATATGGTAACCACATGATAAAGCATTATTTGAAAGCCAAATCTACCAAAACGTTATGAAAAAAATTACGTAACCAACCTTCTAACCGCCTTGCACTTCTTGTCGTTTCTTGATTTCCAAAATTCTATTTTTGGTGTCCGTTATGTCAACATCTGGTAGGTAATCTTCTAAATCAAAGGAGCCTTTGTGCGCCTCTAGTGGTTTGGACAAAAGTACTCAAATTTTTATACCATGGGATGGAAACTGGATGGCAAGTGTAAAACAAAACTTGGCTTATATTCTTGATTTTTGAGAAACTGTTTGTTTCTTTCTATATCTGCCTTCACGCACCGATAACAAGATTGGAAAATCTCAAAATCCACCACATAGAGCACAGGCATCTGTTGCGCCCCAAAAGAAACTCTGTAAACCGACGTAGAAATCGTTACTGTGCGTGAATCGGTTGCAGAAAAATCAATCAAATGTTTGACGCCATAGACTCCAAAGGGCCAGCAAGGTTGGAAGTCAATATTTGACATGGGTGTCTTTATTCTTCCGCATGACCTGAAGCCTCTTATACAAGCTTTCTTGTAATGCCCGAGTAGTTTTAACGGGCTAGCTCTCCAGGCTTCTTTAAGGACATTCCCCTGGGCTCTGGGGAGGATTCGTCCCTCCTTAAGACCAGTTCCCATGTCAATTAGTACGCCTCAGCCTGTTTTCCTTACCTTAGAATGTCTTCTTTATAACAAGGGAGACCATTTCTGAGCTTTCAGTTAACAGCTGGATCAACCAAATGGTCAGATGCTGTCCTTCACTCCTGTGTTTGGTCTTTGTTGAGCTTTATTTGAAAGAACACAGGCTTTAATGCACCCCTCTGAAATTTAAGTTAATAACTTATGGAAAGGCCTTCTCGGTTAAAAAAACAAATCTATTTTAAAGCTGGCAGATTTGAGTTTGTACTGATGCTACAGCATGTGATAAAGTGCTAAAATTATAACTTAAATGTTGACTTAAATGTTGTTAATGTGTCTGTTATGTGGAGACAGAAGATTGGTTCATAAGGATGGATATATGCATGAAGGCATTCATCTCTTGGGTAATGTGATAGATAGATAGATAGATAGATAGATAGATAGATAGATAGATAGATAGAT
>JABUIW010000079.1:1172288-1194824 GCA_013363375.1 Menidia beryllina
GATAGATAGATAGATAGATAGATAGATAGATAGATAGATAGATAGATCCTAACCCTAATTGAAAAGTAAAGAAAACCTCTAAATTGTCCTCATCAAAAGTTTATAAGACCTGAAAATTGAAAAGCTATGGCTTTAGACATTTTTTTTTAAACACACACACATATTAAGGGCTGGTTTCTCTGAAGCAAAATTTAAACGGATTGGTTGAAGACACTCGCAGTAATGTATGGTAGTGATGTGTGACAATCACTGAAAGGAAAGCAAGAATGGTAACCTTTTGAAAATATCATTTTTACTCTAGAGAAGGAATGAAGATGAGAGGGAGAGAGATTCTTTACTCGTGCTAAAATTATAGACCTGGAAGTATGGGAACTTGAGAATCCATCCCAGTGTTGAAATATTTAAACTCAGCACGGCTACGTTGTGCTGTATTCTTCTCAGGGCCTCTTGGCTTCACCTACATACCAAAAAGAGAAACAAGGTGATCGACAAGACGAGCATACAGGTGTACGCGGGCAATAACCAGTAGCTTTCCCCTCATGGAAATGGCTTTTACGTACGCAGCAGAAGTCGAGCATCGGCCCTCTGTTTGCATGGCATTAATGAGCTACTGGTCTCACAGCGAGGCCTTTCATTTTCTTTTCCGTCATTTAACCTTTTTTCGTTTGTCCGGGGAAATCAAACCAGGATGGGTTTTGCGGAGACATATTGCCTTGCGTTCAATTTGCTTTTTTCCTTGTCCTAATAGAAAGTTGACTGCATGTTTGGACTAAAGTTTTCAAAACCTAACTTGGTAGATTCTTCCCAGAATTCACAGTAGTTGTGTTGGACTAGGACACAGTCCCACTTTCAGCCGTTTCCTACTATTTTCATCAAACAAGCCATTTTACAATTCCTCCACCTCGAGGCTACGTCTACATCTACCTCCCTACGCGTTTGCCTTTATTATTAATCAGTCACTTGGAGGCAGTCCTTCAATCCTATCCACAGCTCTCCAGTCGCCGGAGAATACCTTTGCCTTATTAAAGCCTGCACAATGAAGTGAGAAAGCTCTGGAATAATCCTCACACCCACTTTACCAGGTGGAATGATTACCCCTCTGTTCAGGCCTTGATTGGCCACTTAATCTCCACTCACCGCCACAACGTTTCTGTGGTGTTGCCAAGTCAACGGAGCGGTAGGCGTCCGTGGGGCCGGGAGAAGGCTCAGTCACTGGGTGAGGCAACGGAGACATTCCTGGTCAGAATGCAGCACCTTGAAACCCCAGATTAAGGTTAATACGAATAGGGAAATGGGCCTGTTGGATTAATAATAGGGTTAATGGACATTAACTCATTGGCTGCCAAAGACGTCTATAGACGTCAATTAAAATACAACCGTTGACTGCCAAAGACGTCTATAGACGTCTTTTATGTTTTTCAACGCGAGTGGCTTGGGGGACGATCTGCTAAAGATTGTCCGTAAATATCGGCTTCTAGACAGAGTATGTAGTAACAAATTGACCCTCTAGGTGGCAGTGCCACTTTTGATGGGAGATGAGCATAGACTGTAGGCAAATAAAAAAAACGCATTGGTTCACCATGCGAAAAATGGCGCCGGTGAGACGCAAGTCGAGGAAGAACGGAATAAGGTAGAAACAAAATTTTTTTCCTGTTGAAAGAAGAGAGTCTACTCTTTCTTTTGGTGTGTTCGGTGTTTACGTAGTCATAGCACAAACTATTCTGTGGCTCTTGAAAAATCAGTCAAAATGTTCAAAAAACTGGCAGTATGGGACTCTCTGTTCTAAAAATGGCTGGCAGTCAATGAGTTAAAGGAGATATATTATACCCTATTTCAACAAGTTAAACTAGTTCCCTGGTGTCCTAATGTAATGTCTGTGACAAGCTTTGGCCAAAATACCATAACGATGAAGCACAATAGCAGTTTAATCATCCAGCCAAAACAGCCCTGTTCAGAGTGCTCGGTTTTGAGTGCCTGTCTCTTTAAATGCAAATGAGACACAGGCAATCCACCCAATTCTTCCGGGAGGTGTGCCCACGTCGGGACGCTAACACTAACATGCTAACGCTACCATGCTAACGCTCACGCTACCACGACGTCTGCCACAGATAGGGGAGTAAGCTGAGGTGGGGGGGCAACATGCAGGTGAAAGGCTGGTATGTTATAATGAGCTTGAGCTAATGACGTCATAAACTACCGATTCCTGAAACTGCCTGATTTATTGAAACTGAGGCAGCCCACAAAAATATGCCTGAGTCATTTTTTTTTCACAGTTTGCCTGCTGATAGGCCCTCCACAGTCCCAAATGTACATAATAAAATTATTAAAGAATTGGTTTTGCATGATATGTCCCCTTTAATCGAAGAGAAGATCTTCAGATGAAGAAGCTTCTGTCTTTTTATTACAGATCTATATGGAGAAAAGTGCTACCAAATAGATGAATTGAATCATATTAGTTAAGATCAAATGCATCCGCAAAGCATAGAGTCCTTTGCTGGAGTTCCTCGCTGTTAAAAATGATCGGATTTAGTTCTCTGTAAATATAAAGCATCGCCGATAGAGGAGGAACCAGACCGGTCAAGTGGAGTAATTTCTCTGCTTCTCTCCGCCGCGGCAAATTGAATATGATTCCAGACACGTGAAGGTGACCCCCTGTCAGCGGCTGAGCCCTCGCGCAGATTGTTTTCTTTGTCTAATCTTTCCCTCTCCTAATCTGTCTCAATATAAACAGCTGTGACAGGCTGATCATTAATTAATATTGCCACAACAAATTAGCGACAGCGATCGCCCGGCCAAGCACCCCTGTCAAAGATAGAAATCCGCCAGCTCGGGGAGTGGGAGAGAGGAGGTGTGAGCAAGACATTAGATAGGAGTTGATTAACAACTTTGGAGACCTTGCAGATAGTGTTACACCCGCAGCATGCGGACAGTGAAGGCAGCAGACACACACTCCGGCGAGTGTACTCAGAGGATGTGATTATCTCTACGTGTTGTACAGTGCAAATAGGCCAATAAAAAGACGGCATCCATCACTACCTCCAAAGTCAGTTACTTAAAACCTTATGATTCAGCACTTGTCAAGCATCCCACAGGAGGTTAGATTTACCTCCATTTTATTTTCTTACATCACATCGTTTGGACTAAGACACCTTCGTGGGACTCTTAAAAAGGTGGAAAAGTTCTTCCCAAACACAACAAAAGTCTGAATTAAGTTATTAATTAACTCTTGAAAATATTCCCACATTTCTTGGGATGACCGATAGATAAATGCGGGCATTTTTGAGAGTGGACAGAGTGAAAAACAAAACATTAAGAGAGGATAAACAATCTCACAAGCTGGTCTGGAAGTCTGAAGGCTCATAATGCCATTACCGACTCCTGCTTTATCCTAAGCTATCCTAATATTTCCTCATAAAGAAATAACAAAGAATAATCTCATTATGTTAGTGTTAGTGTATCACGGCAGCAACGATAAGGGGGTGGGGGGGTGCAAACTTTTGAGATGCCACAGTTGTTGATAGAACGCGTGTGTTACATAGGCATTAGAAGATATTAAAGATATTAAATTTGGGGACAGCACGGTGGTGTGGTGGTTAGCACCATCACAGCAAGAGGGTCCTGGGTTTGAGTCCCCGGGGGAACCAGGACCTTTCTGGGTGGAGTCTGCATGTTCTCCTGTGTCTGTGGGTTCTCTCCGGGTTCTCCGGCTTCCTCCCACCATCCAAAAACCTGCATGTTAGGTTGACTGGACATTCCGAATTGCCCTTAAGAGTGAGTGTGTGTGGTTGTTGGTCCTTGTGTGTCTCTGTGTGGCCCTGCGATAGACTGGCGGACTGTCCAGGGTGTACCCCGCCTCTCGCCCATTGACTACTTGTATAGGCTCCAGTTCCCCCTTATTAGGGAATATGCAGTTACGAAAACGGATGGATGGATATTACATTTGAAACAAAGAAGCCAATTGCCTGTGCATATAAATAGCAAAGCAGCTGTGCTTACCCTAAATAAAATTAATTGTCAACTTGCTGCATTCTGTTTTCAACTTCAGGTGGCATAGCCTCCTCTCATAATAAATTTCCGTGAGCAAAGGCTTTCAGTTAATCCCCCGACCACTGAAACACCTGGAAATGTCATCACTGTCAGGACAAAAACCGAAGTGCCAACACTCTGTACCTGCTCACACTGGAGTTACGGAAGGGCTGGAGCCTATCCCGGCTGTTATTGCGCTGCAGGCAGGGCACATCTGGGATGGGTTACCAGTCAATAACCGAATGGCGGACAATGGCCATTTCAAATATTTGAATTCTGTTGTTGAGGCCACACTAAAGTCCCACTCATCTCCCCGTGCTGTGTAGTGTCTGACGCTCACAGGGAAGCACAGACCGTTCTGTTCATAGAGCATTAACATTTGAGAAGACACATTCCTAAAGTAGAGTGTAGGGAGGATGCTCAAGCTATGGAGGAAATATGGAGACGGCCTGGCAAAGGATGTTCATGATACGGACAAAATATACCCTAGCGGTACATCTGGAGGGAGACGGCCTGGTGGTGGACCAAAAAAGGAAAAGGTTTATGATACGGATAAAAATATTTTCGGGCTGCGCACCTGGATGAAAACAGTCAGACATAAGGCAAAAAGTACAGATACGGGAATACCAAATATAAGGGCAGACACACCTAGAGTAAGTCTCTGAGACCTCTCCAGACTTGATGCATCAATCTTTACTTCGGACTCGGACCTGGACTCTCAGATCGTTCTGGACCACTTGTCTCCTAAAGTGGAAGTGAGTCGTGGTGTATCAGGCGAAGGTGCTGCGGGAAAAGACTCTACTGGGACAGACTTGGTCAAAGAAAGGACGTTTTTTATCATCAGCCATGTCCGAATCAGAAGTACAGATTGATGCATTAAATTTGGGGAGGTGTCTAACATTTCGGTGCGTCCTTCTTCTGTCCCTGTCTCATCTTTACAGTCCTTGTTATGGGTCTAGACATGATATCTTAGTCCTCTCATATTTGGTAACCCTGGGCCTGTACATGTCCATTCCTGGTACTCAACTCCCCTCGATGCTATATCTTAAGAATATGTTTATTTCAGGTGGTGATGCTTTCGGACATAGCAGTCTGTACCTTTCTGTACACTTCAGACACTACAGAGTATCGGACAAATGGGGCAGCTTCTTAAAATGGATTTTTCGAAATTGAGAAACAAGGTGAAGATGGACATCATCAACCTCTGCAAGTGTTTTGTCACTGGTTTGGGATGGTTGGGTATCTCTATTGTTCATCCTTTTTTGCATGCTGGGTGGGTGTCATGGTTGATAAGAAGAAAGATCTGTATCATGAATGTAAGGGGGGGGAAACAGATACATTCTAAAAGCTCTCATCAAATAGGAAGCAGGCCATCCACCACCCCAAAATGCCAAAAAAAGCTAAAAATATGCTATGTTCCCAAATGCAGAGTGAGTCATTAGCAGATTTAACCACATTTCAAGAAATTATTAACTTTAAAATGTTATTTTAAAAAGCCTGTTTCAGTATCCTAAATTGATAATATAGGAACAGATAAAGACCAAATTGAGTTTCATTGGTACTTTAAAAACTGCTTTTTGATACACCGGATGACACCATATGCCATGATTTCTGTTTTAAATCATAAGTAATGGTGTTTCCTTTCTTTATTTGAAAAAGCATGGATGTTAAAAATAATCATTCTATTTTCTTATGTAAATGCAATGAGCATTTACTAATACTTTGTTCATAGGGTGAATGATTCCTTCTCTAATTTATAAAATAACATGTACGGTATTAGGTAATTACGCTATCACTAGTGTCGGCACTGAGGATGTCACCATGTTTCCCAAAATACTTACCGAGTCCAATACTTCTAGCCAGCGCAGTGGCCCTGTGCTGTGACCTGGTTGTACTCGCCATGAATTAGCTTTCAGCGAGCTCCAGAGGGTCTCGCTGTGTTATAAAACTGATCCTGAGCTCTGACCTGGAAAATGCAGCACGATGGGAATCCCTCATGCGCGTTCATAAAGCATCTCATTACAGTTTGTCATTTGTGCACAAACGTAATGGGAGCGAAAAGCAGCTGTTTGCTTGCCGACCGTCATTCCTGCCCTTTTACCAGCCACTTAGCGCGCCGCTTGGTATTTAACCAAAAAAAAAGGAAGCGAGCGCCGGCAGGGAGATTTTCTCTGTGAAAATTTCCCAAACAATAACGTTTCCCCCGTCTGAACGGGAGCAGCCCGGACACAGAAAAGGTTAGAATCGTCCTCATCTGCCTCATATGTATGCAAAATCTGACCTATGAGGCTGTGGGCTGTTCGATGTAATGTACCGCGTCAGCATGTGGCTTTGAGGGGGAAAATCCCTTAGCAGGGAGGAACTGAAATGGGGTTGGTCGGGTCAAGTCACCTTGCACACACACTAAAACGCCCTTGTAATCTATTCCAAAGGCCTACAGTATCCTGAGACGCAGCTACTAAGTCTTCATTCTTCGTGACAGTTCTCCATTCCTCCCTTTCAACCCCTCCCCGAGCCGGTAGCGGTGAGCCAAGCATGGCTATAATCATTTCTGAAGAACCTCTCATACTTCATTAAAAGCATAATCAAGTTCATTACAATTTCATAGGCGTTCAGGTAGCAAATGGCCTCAGATAAATCATGACGATTGGTCCTGTGTGGCTGGCATGTGCGGCTTTATCTCTGGCTCTCAGGCAGAGGAGCGAGGAAAGGGGGAGGGAGGAGAGGAGGGGGGGGGGGGGGGGGGGGGGTTGGGCCTTTAAAGGACCTTGCAAGGGGACCGTTCTGCCAGACGCAGCCCGTGTCGCAGCGGGGGGGCCGCCCGGTCGCTTCTGAAGCCCACCGGGCCGCACACACACGGCGAGCGGATCAACAGATGCGTCAACCGAAGGATTATTTTTAAACCGGGGCTCTCTGACAACGGCTGATTAATCGATCATGAGCCGTTCTTGATGATTATTTGTCTTAATTTACACTGCTTCTGTCTTTCGGAGGAGACAGCTGTCAAAACTAAAATGATAGACTGGGGTAAATGTCAGTTGAAAGGGTTAGGGTTGGACTACGGGCTTCACGAGAAGCCCCACCTCCCTAGAAATTCTGATGTGCAATACATTTATTAATTTATTTATCTAATCAGGACAGTGCACATTAATGAACAATCTCATACAGATTGTAAATGAGCCAGATTATAGCATAGTTGCTAGTTTACATCTGTCGTCCTGAGGCAGGAAGACCAAACAACACAAAATCACAAAATACAAAATCAGTCCAAACACACATTCAGACAATGACATTACAAAATTAAAATTAATTCAATTCAATTCAATTTCATTTATATAGTGCCACATCACAACAACAGTTGTCTCACAGCGCTTTCCAACCAGAGCAGGTCAGACCCTACTCTGAAGTTAATTACAGAAAACCAACAATTCCCACCATGAGCAAGCACAGGCAAGGAAACACTTCCTTTTAACAGGCAGAAACCTTTACTTCCCGTGCTTGGTGAGGAAATCTTCTCTACGGTAGCTAACAGGGCAGATTTTATAAAGGCCACAGCTGGTCAGCTGGTAAAACTGTGGCAAAGGGCTGCTTCAAAGTTTGAGTCCCTGTCAGATGGCAACATATTAAACATTCCTCCCCCGGCCGCTGATGTGTCGACCGCTTCCTCCTTCCGTTTAAACATCAGAGGTTGCAATAACTACAAAGCAACAGCGCAAATCATCCATTTTCTCTTACCCGTTGAATTTGCTTTGGAGACTTCAGACGTTTTCGCATGAACGCAACAATCAGGCTGTTTTTTTTTTCTGTTTCAGCATTTGATATCATCTTTCTTTCCATTTTTCTAATTAACTCTAGCGTCTAAATTGTGTTCCAATTAGCGAGTACTCTGCTAATCTGAATGTTATTCAGGAAAAAAGCGATTCTATCAAGATATAAGGGCATAAGCCTGTTCTATTCCAATGACCTTAATATCATCACTAGATCACATAGCCATGGATCTAACATCAGAAGCAAAAGAAGATAAAGATAAAAATAGCAGATGATTCTCAGAGCTTTGTTGATGTAGGAAAAATAACAAAAATCAATATCAAATATCTCTGAAATATCAAAGAAAACCTGATCTTAAGTTGTGTTCCAGAATTTGAAATAAGGAAAAATCACCCAAGTGGACTGTTATGGGGATGGACACACACTGTCCAGATTTAAACAACCCCTCTATCAAGCCTTGATGTCCAACCAAATTCTACAGTTTCCTGAGCAGACCATAATGTATTGACCATGCTCTCTGCCGTGCTCTTTGTTTCCTGCATGTACCCCTTATCTTCTGTTCCCTGACTCGGTAGATTGCTCTCTCACTGGGTGACCCTCACAGGGCAAAATTACTGAACCACATAAGTGCATCTCTTCACGCTAATCAGGTCTATTCATGGAGTACAAACTCCAGTCCGTCATTTTCATAGAGCACGTGCATATAGGGTGATTGATGGGTTCCAAAGAAACCAGGATTAGCCCTTATATCCGGACTATTAGCCTTCAACTTCAAACATTTTTCTCCAGCGTGAAAATGGATCAGTCAGACGTTGAATGGGCGTTGCTTTGAACTCAGAAAATTAGCGTTCCATCATTTATTGAGATGATCAAATAACTGAGTGATTAGTCAAGAAAAGAATCAGGAGATTAATAGAAAATTAGACTGAAATTCCATCTCAACTACCCACAATAGAGAAATTCTGTAAACACCAGCCACACATCTTCGTCCTTTTTCTTTGAATGATGTTTTCCTTCATTCTCCATAAAGTACCGTCATTAATTGCTGTTTTGACTTAATGTCATAAAGTAAATGGGCACGGTCTGAATTTTCCGTGCACGCTCAATATAAAGTGTCAGAATAACAGTGCCGTCTTACCGCAAATTCCCAGGCAGACTCCTTCTCCACCGACTCACAAGCATAACTGATCAGTGGCCTCCCCTGGGCCTCCCAAACCTCTGTAGATGTTTCCCCCGGTGGTTTTGCCTTTGGCTCCGTAGCAGAGGCAACATGTCTTGCGTTGCTGATATGCTCTGCCTCGCCAAGGGAGAGAGTCTGAGCTGGGCTGTGTTTTTTTTCCAATGCCTGTTACGTCAAAATGCTCACCTTTGCATCATCCAGATAATACCTACTCTGAATTAGAGAGTAGTTTCTATAAAGCTTAAATGATGCAAATAATTTCTTATATGGAAACGATGAAGCATTAATCAACAATACTGTGCACATTTTTTAACTTAAATTATTGTTAGAGTTCTTTATGCTGCGACTTCCGCTTATTTCAAATTAGATTTTAGATTTTCTGGATGTTGATGCTTCTTTCCATCACTATCCGATGGATAGTAACCATCAGATAGTTACCATAAACAAGGTCAGAGGTCAAAATGTGATAAAGGGGATATTTGAATTCCAAACAGGCCACTTTCCTTTAAGTCCATGTCAGGCACTGCTGTTTTCCCTTTTGACTTTCAAAATTGTGTAAAATGTTTACACTCTGTCTGTAATATTTATTCCTTTGCTTTATTTTCCAGAGACTACTGCTGTATAACAAATTCAAATCTTTATTTTGCAAGGAAAATCTAGCATATTTGCTAACTATGCGTAGACAGAACAACTGGTTCTTCCCTTTGAGTTACATCATGTTGTATTTTGCTTTTTGAATAATTGCTCCATTGTAAGTAGCTTATAAAAACCAAATCAAGATATTCAGGTGAAATAGAAATATAAGAGAGGCAGCCACTTTTCAAAGAAATACTTTGGAGAAACTTAAAATTCCCTGAGCAAAGTAAACAAAAACCAACTCCTTGGAATCAAAATATAAAAACATGAAGGTTCTTTCAACAATTGTGTCCTAGTTTAGTTTTACTTCCTGTTAGACGATAGCGTGATCAGCTATGGTAGTGAAAAATAATGTTCAAGCATAAGAATAGCCTGGGATTGTTTGAATGTCCAAGTGATGCTGAGGATTATATACCATTTACCATTAAGAGTTCAGAACCTGTGCAACAGGCTCCTGACCAAGAGTCTGAACTCCTGTAAGAGCAGGCTGCTTGGTGATGATTGATTTAGCTTAGCGCTAACAGATAAACGGGGGAGAAATGGCGAGCAAGACCACATTGGAAAACAGTATGCTGCATCCAGTAGATGACTAGTTTGATGTGGCACGGGCAAAGCAGGAAAGAGTTAAGTTAACTCACGGAAAATGAACCGTTAGCTTCCTTTGTTTATCAAAAGAAATATCCATCTATCCATTTACTATACCGCTTATTCCTAATAAGGTTGGGGGTCTGAAGCCTATCTCAGATGTCATTGGGGCAAGAAGTGGGGTATACCCTGGAAAGATGGTAAGCCCATTACAGGGTAAGAAATAAGTATAGAGAATTAAGAATGTTTTGTTTTTCGACTTTGTACAGGATGGCTTTTGTTTGCTCAGGTTAGATGATCAGGAGATGATCTCAATTCGTTTTGATTAATGTGCTTCTCGTGCCTTTACACACGTTGTATTAGTCAACTGTAAGTCATTGTTCTAACTAATGGTGATGTTGAAACATTGCTACAAACAAAAAATGTGAACGTGTTGCTTTGGTGTGTAATTAGCTGAAAACTGGCGGGAATGAAACAACAGATCCCCCCATCTTTTTTCCTCTTGACTAAAGAGACTAAAAACACGGGTAAAGCATAACATCTGTTACCTGTGCAATGCTCATTGGGATTGCATAGTGCCTCTCATGGGGGGGAGGCTGAATGGAATGGAAGGAACCGGTGTGAGGTGTCTGTATGTATGTAAAAACATAGCTGGCCGGGGGTGGGGGTGGGGGTGGGGAGGGGGAGGGGGGGACAGGAGGCAGGCTGGGCTGGGAGTGAGGGGCCTGAGGATGAATGGAGTGCAGCAACGGGAGAGAGAGAGAGAAAAACCTCAGTGGAACAAAAGACCTTCAGGATTAATTAGGCATCAGATCGCTTGCAGGGCACTGCAGGAGGAAAAACAGAGACTTTAGCATTTCGGGAAGACCTCACGTCCTCGGCCCTCATATTTCAGCCCGTGTGGACGCAACAGCGGGCTAGTTAAGGCCTACGCAGTGCCTGGAACCACTGTCCACGGGGTTATGAATGGAGCCTCCTCTCCATCGTAATGTATTTTTTACGTTATCCCACCGGGCAGCCAGTGGAAACACAGAGGTCATACATGTAATGCATAATGTTTACATGATGGTTTCCACTGCCCGTGTCAGGCATCGCTGTACGAGTGAAATATGTTCTGCACCGGAAGGCAGCATTTCCTCCAGCCCGAGTTAACCCATAGCCGTAGCAGAGCTTCGCTAAATCAGAGCGCGAATACGCCAAATAAATGCAGCCGAACTCCCCCTGGACCTTTTTTTTGCTTTCTCTGCCATTATCAGCCGATTTCCGTCGTCCCGGTTACCGATTTGGGTCGCATGCCTCACCTTTAAATTTGAGAGGCGGGCTCGCAGACGTCTGTTAATACCATCCACCCTTGTCAATGTCACAGAGGGATGTTTCCCAGACGACCTTTGAGGGCACTCCTTCCCCTCTGATACAGGAAGTGTTGAACTCTGCATACAGATGACCGGCCGGGTTTTCATGAATCATAATAACTTTGCCCCGATGCCATCTCCCAGATCTCGGCAGATCAAATGAGAGCCATCCCGGGGGCTGGTACAAATCATACTCGTACAAGATTAGTTCCAATCATTCACAGTACGGCAGGGTAGATCATACATAGAGTTTTAAGATATCTCACAGGCGTACATTTTAGAAGCCAAGTCTTTTGGGCAGATGGGGTGATTAGGTATCAGATTTGCTACACTGAACACTGATAAAGCTTTAACAGGTTTTGTCATATGAAAGGTGGAAATCCAAAGCATGAATAGTTATTCTTAGAGACTGAAAGGATAAGTTTTGACTCCCAGGAACTTTTAGGCTTTTAATGTTCAAAAGTTTCACCAACTCGCCCCACTTCTCCTTCGTGTTGGCTTAAAAGGTGAATTACTAAATTCACCTGGCTGTGTGCGTCATCCTCACAGCTGCATTTAACTTTAAAAACCAGTGCTTTTAAGGCATTCCTACCGTTACTTTAACACCTGGTTGTACGTCAGCTGGTACATGACAAATCCATTCCCGCTGCCCCGTTTTTTCCGTCCCTCCATCCTGGCTGGATTTCAGGACCATGTTGCACTCCTCCATGCAGAATGATGAACTAGCACTGCCCCTGCTGATGGAGAAATGAGAGCCACGGTCACAGGCTGAGGCACGCGGTCAGACAAGGGAAGGTTTCGGAATGAAATCTAGAAGTAGAGGTTGGGTTAAGGTTTACCCATGGTGTGTGATGTAAAATCCTTGATGCACACAGAAAACTGAAAAAAAAAAACAAATGTAACACATGTTTACACAAAAAAATCTATGCAAAAGGTTGATTTTTCCTTGTAGCAGTTCTCAGAGCAGCCTATCGCTGGCTTTGGGGACACCCGTTTAACATAGAGAAAATGGACTTTACTGTTAAATCCAGAGACGCTAGTGTGCCACATTCTAACTAACAGCTTTTCGATGGAAATACAACATGAGAGAAACTCAGCCCGTACGATTCCAGTTAGGGTGTAATGTAAGATGTATATTTTATTTCAATGGATACATCCAGTAAATCTGACTTTAAACGTAAATAATTTCTGTGAAAGTAGCATATCAAGGGTTCATGGAATAAAATCAAATTCCTAAAATTTCCTAAAAAATTGTCTAAAAAATTGTCTAAAAAATTATTTATTAGTGAAATCATTCAAAATCTTTCTACCTCTTGCTAATCGTTTGCTTTATTCACTATTCTGGACGGTCTTCTTCTATTGTAGCTTACATCTCACAGTCTTCTGCTGCTGTAGCCCGTCTTCTCTGAGGTTCGACGAGTTGTGGGATCGGAGCTGGTGCTCTGCGCTCCTTGGTCGTAACAAGCGGTTATTTGAGTATTGGTGCCTTTCAGTCATGTCTAACCAGTCAGCCCTCTTCTCCTCTACCCTCTCACATCGACAAGGCATTTTCTACCACAGAATCCCTACTTGTTGGATGTTTCCTCTTTTTCGGACCATCCATCCATCCATTATCATTACCGCTTATTCCCTAATGGGGTTGCGGGGAGAACTGGAGCCTATCCAAGTAGTCAGTGGGTGAGAGGCGGGGTACACCCTGGGCTACACAGAGACACACAAGGACCAACAACCACGCACACTCACATTCATTTCTAAGGGCAATTTGGAATGTCCAATCAACCTAACATGGGTTTTGGGACTCGAACCCATCACCTTCTTGCTGTGAGGCGATGGTGCTAACCACCACACCACCATGCCGGCCCCCATAAACCCTGGACAGTCATCTGTAAACCCTGGGAGTGTAAAACCCTGTGTTGCCAAAATCCAAACGCGCCATGCTATTGGTTGATGAACTATTGTGTTAACTAGCATTCGAGCAGGTGTACCGAGGAAAGTTGCCAGTGGGTGTATATCGGGGCTCCTGGTGCTCAATTCAGTACTGAATCACCTTTCACTCTGTTGTCCTGCTTTCCTGACTCTTGCTGCCCGTGCTTTCTGCAGGAGACTGTTAAGAGACTGTTGTGCACGCGTGACTCCGAGGGTTTGAAGCGAAGGAAGAAAAAGGCAACAACAGAGAGCATTTTTACATTTTTCCGAGATGAAAATGTGCATTTCTCCACGGCCCTTCTGACGTCCTGCTTACTCTGCAAGCCCGATGGATTTATTTCGTAAATGTTAAAAGAGCAGGGGGCCACAGACGGATTTCTCGGGCTCGCTCGGAAGGCTTTCTCGTGCGGTTTCGAGCCTTCGTTTCATCTCCTCAGCTCTGAAGCGTCCGTTATATTGTGCCGCGCCAGCTGTGTGCCTCCTCCTCCTGTCAGAAGGCTGGATGTTTTGAAGACATGTTCCTCACTGCAGAAGAGAGCAGTGTTAGTCCTTCCCCAGGAGCCGGGTGTAAAGTTGAAGCGGGCGACTGTGTGCAGGGTAAACGCGCTGAAAACCCTAGACTTCCAAAATGTCAAGTGACAACATTTCTGTCTAACCATATCGCTTCCAATCCATAGGGACATAAGAGGTTATCCGACGCCACAGAGTCTTGTGGTCCTAGCGGAAATATAGAAATGTTAAGTAATGCAATTCCAAAAGAGCTGAGAGGTGATGTAAAACGCTACAAAAAGACTGAAAGGAATAGCTGGAAAACTAAATGCTCTTATACTTGAATATACTTCAGTTACACTCAAACCATCCATCCATTATCGTAACCACTCGTTCCCTAATGGGGTGGCGGGGGGACTTGAGCCTATTCCAGTAGTCAATTGGCAAGAGGCGGGGTACACCCTGGACGGTCTGCCAGTCCATTGCAGAGACACACAGAGACACACAAACTCACACTCACTCCTAAGGGCAGTTTGGAATGTCCAATCAACCTAACACGCAGGTTTTTGGACGGTGGGAGGAAGCCGGAGAACCTGGAGAGAACCCACAGACACAGGGAGAACATGCAGACTCCACACAGAAAGGTCCTGGTTCCCCCGGTACTCCATCCCAGAACCCTCTTGCTGTGAGGAGATGGTGCTAACCACCACTCCACCTACGCTCAAAACCAGAAAACTCTACCATGACCTAAATATATCATGAGTAGTAGGTCATGTTTAACTGAAAATGTCATCACAAAGGTTCAGTTTCAAAACCAAGCCATGACATCCAAGACAGAATTGTGCCTTTTTTTATTCAGTGCTATCAGAAAGCCTAAATAATAATCCAATCCATTCCTGATTATTGGCCTTAAAAGATGTCACCAGATTCTCCATCTATCAGCACCATATTACTCTATATTCTGTTAACCAATACAAATTACAGCTGGCTAGTCGCCAGTTTATGGGCATGGACCACCGGATCTTGCCCTCAGTCCTTCTCCTCCACCTTTGGCGATATTTCCCATCCGTGTCATCTCTGGGGATAAAGCCCGTACGTGGAATGATACCATTGGATTGTGGTGTTCAGTGCATGCCATGCCTGCCTGCATCAGACTTTGTTCTTCAGTTTCAGCTGACTCTTCATGATCTGCCTCACTCTTTGCAGGCATTTTGCTAGATTTCCATTTATGGAAGCCTCGTGGTTTGCCTGGAGGACCCCAGACTTATTTTAAGCCATCCAGGTCATTTGCTTAATTTCCATTTGGTACACCCTTTCACTTGTGTTCATTTTTTCCATCTTCATATTCAAGCCTGACTCATTTTTAAGACATCTTAATGGAAAAATAAAACATTTGGGAGGGGGGGTTAGGTATGCTGTAAATCAAATATTGATTACTAGTGAAAGTTGTACATGTAAGGTATTTTTTTATTGATTTAAATGTTTTGTTCTTCAAAGGTTTTGAGGCTGGATGAACACGACAGACTCAATACAGGATGCTAGGTTACAGAATATCCCTGCAAAATGTTGTATTCTAACTATATAGGCACTTTTACTTTATCTTTTGGCTTGTCAGTGTCCATGTTCCGATCTCCACAAATTGTTTGGCTCTATTCACGGAGCAGACTGTGAAATATCAACACAATGTTGTCAGGGAAAGGGTTTAAAGCTGCACTCTGGCATTATGACCAAAGGTGCGCACGTATTTCAAAAATACTTTTTGATTGAAAGCAATTTAACTTACTTTTACCTTTAGGGTTTAATTCCAGCATTCAAATCCTTCTCCAGCCATGTGAGCTCCTGGAAAAGTTAGCTACCTGTCCCGATCACTTCCGTTATTTTCACCAATCTCCCTCATGTCACCGAGGCGCCCCAAACCAGCACAACAATGACATTTACCCATGATCCCTTGTTGACTGTTAGGAATTCAAAAAGAGCACCCAGGGCTATGAATCAAATGTCAGCTGTGGCGCTGGGGTGGAAGCGTATCAATATCTGATGATGTATGGCTGGCTCCGGGGCCTTTTGGCCACAGCAGCACCCACAGACATGACTCCGCTCCACACTTAGTCACCAGCAAAGGGAAGGCCCCTAGATAAATCACCCCTTTCCGAAGAAAATGGACTGACTGTACTGCAGGAGAAAAACAAAGCTGAATAAATTACACATCTTGTGCCTATTCAGGAAGCTCCCTTTTTCCTATTTTTTTCATTCACAAACTAAGCCAGCGGAAATATGTGCTGCGAGAGTACCCTTGATGGCACATTATGTGACGGGTACAGCAAAAACACAATCTCTAGGGCTGTAAAGTCCTACTCGAATGGTGGACTTATTGGTCGATACGTTCTGGGTCGACCAAAATTCTCATTGGTGGACCAATTTGCCTGTTGGTTTAATCCAGTCTGTGGTTAATTTCATCAGGAGGAAAGTACCAAGTGCTAACGGGGGTGTTCATAGCACCCCTATTTCACAGGTAAAAGCCTGTCTTCAGAGAACAGCCCCCTTTGTTTTCACTATTCTGGATTAGCCCAAAACGCTAGAGACGGGTAGACTGAAGCACGTTCAGGTTAGCCAACGTCCAAAGGTTTGCTGGGTATTTATTTTTATTTTAAAGTTTGATTTACAGTGAGTCCTCCTCGACTAACCATGTCAAGGAACACATTTCTTCTTTTTCTCTTCTGTTTTTTTTTAGCCCAATGCTAAAAGGGTCCATGCCCACTGTTTGTAGGCTTTTGTTATTCAGGGATGCACAGTTTTAATTGGTTTGCACTTGTTTAATGATCCAGTTAGACGATTTTTAGTAGAAATTTCAGGGTTTGAGTCGACCAAGAATTTCTTTGGTTGATTACAGCCCTACTGGGAAAGTGGTGCTTGGCAACAGGCATTCCAGGGCAGCATTCAAAGATTGGTACTGGGGTTTGAGGTCTCGCTTGATTATGGCCACTGTCCTGGTCACAAATAATGTCCCAATATGGGATATTTATCAATAACTCAAAGATCCATCTCTCTGTTACCATAGAGTCTCGGACAGCTATTGCCAAAGCAGGTAAATATGCTTTCTTGCTTTTAAATTTTTTTATTTTTATTTAAAAGTTCAAATAAAAGCCGGCTCAAAATTACTGATCACTAAGAGCTTCTTGTCATTGGGTTCTCAATCCAAGGATGTGGATCCATCGTGAGGTTACTGAGTATACAGTGCAAAAAATGAGAAATAAATAATTGAAATTGAATTAGAGGACATGACAATGGTGTATTTGAGTGGGGAAACACACTTTTGGGGGTCCATGTGATTGAAAGAGAAAGATAATTATCATTTTGAGCTTTATTATCTGGATTTGGCTATTTTAGTGGTTCATGAGCCAGTAGTAGACATTGTAGGTCTGATGGGCTAAATATTGAATACACATCTGCAGAGATGTTGTATTTAATTTATATCAATGGTGATTCAGTGGTCAAATGTTCTACATAAACTGGATTTTTTTGGAGTTCGGCAATGGTATGGGAATGCTTTGAGTGATAGGGCGTTGAATTTTAGTCTACATGATTAGATTTTCGGTCTAATCATATATTCAATGTCCTTTTTTTAAAAAAAATTTTTAGAATAAAAAGGTTAAAAGGGAGAGTGTGAGCAATCAGTTTAATATTGAATATTCTTAATTATGATTCTTGATGATAAAAAGACACTTTTTCACTTATTATACAGCTAAAATATACACAGTTTAGTCATAATATATATATATTATGTATGTAAAACAACTTTGAGTATGGCATTTTATAAAAATCTATAGTTTCAGTGCTGCAGAACTTGTGCAACACGGGTGTCTTCCTAAGTGTGTTGGCCATCTTTCCTCAATCCCTTGACTAAGTACAAGAATGAATTTATTATGAGTTTATTTAGTTAATTTATTGGACTATTTAAACTCCAAAACTTTCTTTATAGGACTTGGTTCAGTTTGCCGACAATAGGGAATTCTTCTACAGGCGTTCCCATGATGTGTACATATGATGTTTGTTTGTTTTTGTTTTTTTAAATATAACTGTCTTCCATCAAGAGACATTAAGTAAAACTGCAAATCTTAGTGTAAGCTAAAGTCTTCTTCTATAAACCTAGATTTTTTTCATCTCAGTTCGCAATATATGTAAATCTAGCTGCCAAATAGATCTTCAGCACGGCCTCCCTTAACTGTAACAATGTCAAATCAGAGCAGCAACAAGCCCCGAAGCCACTTAAACGTGAAATCTTTATGGATTTCAAAGAGTCTAATAAATATCTCAAGCCGCACGTTCACCGCCACCTCGCCTCCTAAATTATTCCTTATCTCACACATTATAAAACTTACCGGAATGATCCGAAAAGGAGGCCGATTTCTCTCAGCGTCTCTCTGTCTCTGCTGAATCACTGGTGAATTAATGGGAGTTCAGTGAACAGCCCTCCGGGGCCTTTAGAGTGGATTCCCCCCCCCCCCCTCCTCCACCCTCCCTTAGTCAACTATGTACTGTAGATGATAGACTCTTGTTAAATCCTCGCGGTTGACCCTCTCATTTTCTCCTCTGTCTCTATATCCAGGCTATTTTTCTCTTTAAGTGTCTGCCTACTTGAATTCTACCCCCTCCCACCACCACCACCACCATCCTTTCTCAGGCGTAGGTCATGTTATCTTTTCACGGGAGTCCCTCTGCTGGCCTTTGGTGCATAATGTTTAAAGCTGCCGGTGTGTGTTTTACACTCTGCCTGACATTATTAAGTTGTTTCAGGCATATCGGTGCTTTTATCTTTGTCACAGGGGTTAATCGGAGGGGATTTAAAGGGAAACGACTTAGGCACGCTCCATCCGTCGTCAGCCCAAACTTCTCCTCACCCTGTGATCCCCTCTGAATATTTTGAAAGGTAGATTCAGGGACAGCTTCTCATCTTCAAACTTTCACATAACAAAGACGCTTCATAGAATATCGTCTCCATGATTGAAACTAAAGGTGTGTTTTTTGCCTATTGAAAATGAGATTTAGGAGCAAAAATCAACAATAACTATTTTGCGTCGAACGTATTTATACAAATGATTGGACTCAGAATGTTACCATATTGCATTTTTAGAATATTTAAACAAACATCCATCTTGTTTTTTATAGTAAAGATATGAAAACAGCTTATGGTCAGACTTATGAAGACTTCTTTTTCAGACGAGCAGCATTTGTAACGGTTTCCTTGGTAGTTTTCCTTTCTGTTAGGAGCTTCTTTCTTCACCACATATCTGTATTAGTTCAAAGATGATCCGGACTCGGAAAAAAACTCCCAGCAGAGACAGTGAGTTGAGGTTTGGGGGGGTGCATCTTAAAAAGCACAGTGGAAATCCATGCTGTATTGGGGTATGGATGATGTTAGGAATCAAAACTCAATTCCAAATAGACATTAACAAGATATGACTCCGAAAATAAAGATTTCAATGATTCTCACCAATTCCTGTATGTACCCACAGACAGGAACAGACTCAGAGTTACGGTTAGGTTAAAAGTGAGTGTAAAGAAAAGACATATTACAAATTAACCACATGTCTCTGTTAGGACATGAATGGGAAATTCTATTGGATTTCCCTCTGTCCTCTTACATTGTGAATCAATATAAGTACTTACATAAATAGCTACTTATACGTGCCACTGGGCTTCCTATTTGATACAAAAACTGACATTTTAACACAGATTTACCTTTTTTCCACCATCTATGAGTAGAGTTCAGACAATTACTAAGGGAAGAGATTGAAACTGCTTTCTCCGGTCTGATTATGTCAGGTGCCTACACTCAGATGGTGATCATGCCTATTGTGGAATTTGATCAATTCGGAAGTAAAATCACAGTTTGAAAACCTGAAGTCATGACTTTCTCTCTAACACTAAAACTCCGTGGTCATTGCATAACGTGTCTAAAATCCGATGATGTTAGTAGCCACCGACTCGCCTCCCACTCCTTGGTTTAAAAGCCTGCAGCCTGTTCCACGCCAGGCCATCAGAATAAATAGTGCGGAGAACTCAGAAAAGGCCCACAGAAAGCTGTTCAGAAGCGTGCTCGCTAGGGTCATTCTGAGACATGTCCAGCACAGTTCCAAGGTCACAAACGCTCCAATCATAGAGCTACAAACGGAGCAAGCCATCATAACATTGGTACTGGTGCTATTGGTTGTCGGTTTAGTTTAATCAGATAAATATGATTTATATTAACAATATGTTTCAAAGTCAACCATGCTGGATGTGGCCACCTGCATATGTATCATTCCCTCTAAGCACAAGCAGACTCAAGTGAGTTTTCTTTTATTGGTTTGTTTGAAGTCATTTTGGGATCTCCAAATCCACTGTGAAAACTAAATAAAGTTAGCAAAGGCAAACATTACTGAGACAAGCAATAACCTGCAGAGCATAGGAAACAATACTTATAAAGCAAACAAATAGATAAAATACTTCGTTTGCTGCATGCTGCAAGAAAAAGGGAATTATCCAATTAATCAGGATTCCCCATTAACGTGTTAGCCTTAACTTCGGCAAAAATCCTTAACAAGGGCTTCTACCACGTGAGCTCAAAACAAGACTTCTCTTGATTTCCAAATAAAAGTGCTCTATAAACTTAAAAACAAATGAAAATCCACTCTATACTAAATAATACAATATAAAAAAATACAACTTACATAAATTCAAATCATACAAGTACCCTTGAAAAGAATAACAAATTATAGACTTATAATGTTTGAACATTATTTACAGCAATTACAATATGGCTGTTGGTTATAATTCAGGTAGGACTTTTCAATACAGAAGTCATTCTCCGAGGACCACAACTGTATGTAAAAAAAAATCATTTCCAGTCCATTTTGTGCATCTTCAGATCAAACTCATCCTCCATGATCTGACCTTGTAGGGTGCTCCTAATTTCATGGCTGATAGTCCAATTTTTTTCGAGACAATTGTCCAGTAACTAAAAATGTTATCTGCATATTTATACACTGATTCATGACTCCAAAACATGAGTGAGATATTTTACTGGATAAGAATAGTAAAACCTTCGAAAAGCTTCGACCTACAAGTGGAGAAAGTTACTGGGATCATGACTGTCACTCAAAATGATGTATCCAGTAACTGTTTAGATCTTTGGATCCGGATACATTTTACAAGATGGATTCAATGCCTTTTAAACGTCTGTTTGTCGTGACAGTGATATGTGTATACGTGCAAATGGGCTGGACTTCACAATACTCATCTCCAGCAATAGCAGGAGACATCCTCCTTTGTTTTTTGAACGAGCTGCCATTCCTGTGGTTTCACACACTCGACTCTGATGCGTCCCCCCCCCCGTGCAGCATTCTTATCGTCCCGGTTTCCACCTTTTTCCGAGCCTAATAAGGAGTCCCCTGCTTGAGCTTTGCTCTGCTGCCGGAAACCCGTGGCGCCGCCGGCCTCGCATCTCGCCCCTCCCGCCGCCGCGGGGGGGGGGGGGGGGGGGGAGTCAGGGGCGAGCCGTGGCAAAGACAGATCAATTGCGGGATCTCTGTCACTCTGCCTCCATCCTGTGCTCCATTTTCACCTTTGTTCTCACCCTCTGAGATCAAGCACACGCTCTGAAAGTGGAGAAAAAACCTCACGATAAGGTTTCTGGTGGCCACGTGGGGCAAAAAAGTTTGAAGTAAAGATGCCAGAAGTGCTCAATGAGGCAACAGGCTTCAGCCCCGGAAGAGGTTGGACCTGGTTAGAGCTGAAACTCTGGAGTTTTTCACAGCCCTTTACACATTCCGACACAATAGAACTCTCCTCTGTTGCGTTTTACTGCTGTCACACAGCACCCCAGCGTCTTTTACTTTTGACAGAAGGCGAGACGGCGTAATGACAAGTGACAGGAGATCCAAGCGCTGACTGTTTTTTTTCCCTTTATGTTTGATTTCCTCGCATGATACCGATCTGCAGGACGAGTGTCGCACGAAGAACAAACCGTCTGGCCACGAAGAGTGCGGCTTTTTTTTTTTTATATAAAGCCCCCGGAGGGACTTTTTCCTCCAAAATGAACAGATATCTATTTTCAAAAGCCTCACGCTTGGCGGCAGACGGGAGATGTGGAGACGGAGGGCTGGGGGGTGGAATCGGCGGGGGGTTGGGAGGTGGGGGGATTTTCTAGGCAGAGGGCAGACGCTATTAAAACTGCGGAGAATGAATTGTTAAATACCTCTATAAAGAAATATAAGACATGGCCCCGTTTTTATGCTGCCTGGGCCGCTCTGCAGGCAGGTGATAAGGGGGTGAGGGCAGGGGGGTTGAAGTGTGTGTGTGTGTTTCTCGGGAAAGGTGGGGTAAAATCCGCCAACACACATGCACACACACTCAACATGGCTGCCTTAGGTTTACACAACGGGTTTCACCAGATTAACTGGAGTACAACACGCCGAGGCATACGGAGGCTCTTAAAACGGAATCGCGACTGATCTTTTGTCATAATTTTCCTCGCGGGGGCCGTGCATGATAAACAATAAATTATACACTTGTGCATTTTACTAAGGACAGACA